>JAVDOI010000185.1:165062-252562 GCA_032191485.1 Leptoclinus maculatus
ATGTCATCAACAGATTATTTCCATCACCCTGTTTTTAAATGTTACTCTTTTTAGAGACAGTACGGTGCTGCTCACTCACTGGTTTGTAATTTTTTTTAAACAAATTTAGATTTAGTCTTAGTCTATTAACTAAAATGTATCAGTACTATAGAAAACTATAGTTTTATGTACCCTTTTTATAACCCTTAAAAAGAGATTCATGAAGCCTCATGAATTTTAAACAAAGAAACAACTCAACCTCATCAAACTTGTGCTGCTGCTGGAACTCTTGTCTGGCTGAAGGAGGAGGACAGCATACACACACCTGTTCACTTCATCAATCTCTATTTATTTCAACAACAGTGTGCTGAATCAAAAGCCCAACGTTAAATTAATATAAAATGGTGAAAAAACTACAAACAAGTATTCCCACTAAACCCACTGACAGGAACACTCTGATTAATGCAAGCAGATTTAATCCAAGACCACTGAAAGAAGGTCTTCCTTTAAGACAACTACAGATTGTGAAGAATTGCAAGAGACTTTGATATAAAATCAGTGGATCTTAAAAACAAAAACAAGTTCCAAACAAACGAGTTTCCTCCTCAATAGACTGATTGTTCTTACAACAAGACCAGAGAAAGATTCAGAATCTTTACTGAAGCCAGCCAGAAAAAAAAAGGTGACAAGTTAATGCAGGTGATCCATGTGATGCCTTGATTAACAGTGATGAGATTATCCTATAGGATGCCTTGTTATAAGGCTTTATAGATACATTATAATGGTTATGATTGTGCTGATAAAGCATTGAAGACATGAATTTCATAAGACATGATGATGATGAAAGACATGATGATTTATTATTTTACAGTGATAAACATAACCATTTTTAACCAATAAATAATTCGTATCAACTCATTTATCAGAAAGTAAAAAGTAAGTAAATATATCTGCTGGTAAACTGAAGTAAAAAACATAAAAAACTGACTATGATCTCTAATATGAACATGCCTGTTTTATGTTAACTCTTGTGGACACAAACGACTGATCTGATGACTGCAGAGAATGATGGACATTTATTGAGCAACAGTGAAAAGGTTTACACGTACACAGTAACAGAGCGAGTTAACTGGCCGTCTCTGCATCCTTCAGACTTCCACTAATCTGGCGGTGGTGGAACTGAGACAGGGAGGGGCACTCCCAGTTTGGAAGAGGAGCAGCAGGAGTCGGTGGTGAATGTGCAGGATGTGGAGGAGGAAGGAGCATCTCTGGTACACAGCTCTGGAAGAAGGGATCGTCCTCATCGGCTCTCGATCAGCTCCTGGTGGATCTGGATGTCTGTGAAGTCCAACAGGGTCTGGAGGAAACCACAAAGAACATGTGTTGTATTGAAATAACACGCATCACCAACCCTCCATTAAAACAATCAGAGGTACTGAAGAAGCACGGCTACACACTGAGACACTACCAAATATCTCACACTGCTGAACATCCGGCTGACTAACTCTACCTTGAGTTGAGTGGGAGGAAGAAGAGCTCTCTCTGGTCCATGAAGTTCAGCATCACAGTCAGTCAACGTGTGGAAATAGCTGTGAGGAGAAGAAGGATGTAAACAGAATGTAAACAGAAAGGCAGCTTTACTTCATCAGCCCAGACATGTTATTATGACACAGCTATGTTTCTGTTTGTTATCTGAGAGGTGATATTTCCGAGTGTGTCTCTGGTCCCTGCTGTTCCTCTATGGTCTTCACATGGCGATAGGAGTGGAGGCAGCAGTGCAGGTTGATGGAGGAGGCTTCAGGTGGAGCTCGAGTCATCTGGCAGCGTCTTCAGGTGGAGGCCGAGGTTGATGGCTGCAGGTGAAGGTTCAGGTGGCAGGTGTCTGCGAGGATCTGCAGGTGGAGGCAGTGGTAATGGTTGTTGGTAGAGCCTGTAGGTGGAGATTAAGATGGCAGCTGACAGGTGGAGGTTGCACCTGCAGCTGCACCTGCAGGTTGCTGGCAGAGGCTGTAGGTGGAGGCGTGACATAAGCTGTCTGCCAGCAACCTGCAGGTGGAGGCTGCACCTGCAGGTTACTGAGAGAGGCTGTAGGTGGAGGCGTGACATAAGCTGTCTGCCAGTAACCTGTAGGTGGAGGCGGCACCTGCAGGTTGCTGGCAGAGGCTGTAGGTGGAGGCATGACTTAAGCTGTCTGCCAGTAACCTGTAGGTGGAGGCGGCACCTGCAGGTTGCTGGCAGAGGCTGTAGGTGGAGGCATGACTTAAGTTGTCTGCCAGAAACTGCGGGTGGAGGCGGCACCTGTAGGTTGCTGGCAGAAGTTGCTGGCAGAGGCTGTAGGTGGAGGCGTGGCCTAAACTGTCTGCCAGTAACCTGCAGGTGGAGGCGGCAACTGCAGGTTGCCGGCAGAGGCTGTAGGTGGAGACGTGACCTAAGCTGTCTGCCAGAATCTGCAGGTGGAGGCGGCACCTGCAGGTTGCTGGCAGAGGCTGTAGGTGGAGGCGTGACGTAAGCTGTCTGCCAGCAACCTGCAGGTGGAGGCTGCACCTGCAGGTTACTGACAGAGGCTGTAGGTGGAGGCGTGACATAAGCTGTCTGCCAGAATCTGCAGGTGGAGGCGGCACCTGCAGGTTGCTGGCAGAAGTTGCTGGCAGAGGCTGTAGGTGGAGACTTGACCTAAGCTGTCTGCCAGTAACCTGTAGGTGGAGGCGGCACCTGCAGGTTGCTGGCAGAGGCTGTAGGTGGAGGCGTGACCTAAGCTGTCTGCCAGAATCTGCAGGTGGAGGCTGCACCTGCAGGTTACTGAGAGAGGCTTTAGGTGGAGGCATGACCTAAGCTGCCTGCCAGTAACCTGTAGGTGGAGGCGGCACCTGCAGGTTGCCGGCAGAGGCTGTAGGTGGAGGCATGACTTAAGCTGTTTGCCAGAATCTGCAGGTGGAGGCGGCACCTGTAGGCTGCTGGCAGAAGTTGCTGGCAGAGGCTGTAGGTGGAGACGTGACCTAAGCTGTCTGCCAGAATCTGCAGGTGGAGGCGGCACCTGCAGGTTGCTGGCAGAGGCTGTAGGTGGAGGCATGACTTAAGCTGTCTGCCAGAATCTGCAGGTGGAGGCGGCACCTGTAGGTTGCTGGCAGAAGTTGCTGGCAGAGGCTGTAGGTGGAGACGTGACCTAAGCTGTCTTCCAGAATCTGCAGGTGGAGGCGGCACCTGCAGGTTGCTGGCAGAGGCTGTCGGTGGAGGCGTGACATAAGCTGTCTGCCAGCAACCTGCAGGTGGAGGCTGCACCTGCAGGTTACTGACAGAGGCTGTAGGTGGAGGCGTGACATAAGCTGTCTGCCAGAATCTGCAGGTGGAGGCGGCACCTGCAGGTTGCTGGCAGAAGTTGCTGGCAGAGGCTGTAGGTGGAGACTTGACCTAAGCTGTCTGCCAGTAACCTGTAGGTGGAGGCGGCACCTGCAGGTTGCTGGCAGAGGCTGTAGGTGGAGGCATGACTTAAGCTGTCTGCCAGAATCTGCAGGTGGAGGCGGCACCTGTAGGTTGCTGGCAGAAGTTGCTGGCAGAGGCTGTAGGTGGAGACGTGACCTAAGCTGTCTGCCAGTAACCTGCAGGTGGAGGCGGCAACTGCAGGTTGCCGGCAGAGGCTGTAGGTGGAGGCGTGACCTAAGCTGTCTGCCAGAATCTGCAGGTGGAGGCTGCACCTGCAGGTTACTGAGAGAGGCTTTAGGTGGAGGCATGACCTAAGCTGCCTGCCAGTAACCTGTAGGTGGAGGCGGCACCTGCAGGTTGCCGGCAGAGGCTGTAGGTGGAGGCATGACTTAAGCTGTTTGCCAGAATCTGCAGGTGGAGGCGGCACCTGCAGGTTACTGACAGAGGCTGTAGGTGGAGGCGTGACATAAGCTGTCTGCCAGAATCTGCAGGTGGAGGCGGCACCTGCAGGTTACTGGCAGAAGTTGCTGGCAGAGGCTGTAGGTGGAGACTTGACCTAAGCTGTCTGCCAGTAACCTGTAGGTGGAGGCGGCACCTGCAGGTTGCTGGCAGAGGCTGTAGGTGGAGGCGTGACCTAAGCTGTCTGCCAGAATCTGCAGGTGGAGGCTGCACCTGCAGGTTACTGAGAGAGGCTTTAGGTGGAGGCATGACCTAAGCTGCCTGCCAGTAACCTGTAGGTGGAGGCGGCACCTGCAGGTTGCTGGCAGAAGTTGCTGGCAGAGGCTGTAGGTGGAGACTTGACCTAAGCTGTCTGCCAGTAACCTGTAGGTGGAGGCGGCACCTGCAGGTTGCTGGCAGAGGCTGTAGGTGGAGGCATGACTTAAGCTGTCTGCCAGAATCTGTAGGTGGAGGCGGCACCTGCAGGTTGCTGGCAGAGGCTGTAGGTGGAGGCATGACTTAAGCTGTTTGCCAGAATCTGCAGGTGGAGGCGGCACCTGTAGGCTGTTTGCAGAAGTTGCTGGCAGAGGCTGTAGGTGGAGACGTGACCTAAGCTGTCTGCCAGAATCTGCAGATGGAGGCTGCACCTGCAGGTTACTGACAGAGGCTGTAGGTGGAGGCGTGACATAAGCTGTCTGCCAGTAACCTGTAGGTGGAGGCGGCACCTGCAGGTTGCTGGCAGAGGCTGTAGGTGGAGGCATGACTTAAGCTGTTTGCCAGAATCTGCAGGTGGAGGCGGCACCTGTAGGCTGCTGGCAGAAGTTGCTGGCAGAGGCTGTAGGTGGAGACGTGACCTAAGCTGTCTGCCAGAATCTGCAGGTGGAGGCGGCACCTGCAGGTTGCTGGCAGAGGCTGTAGGTGGAGGCGTGACATAAGCTGTCTGCCAGAATCTGCAGGTGGAGGCGGCACCTGCAGGTTGCTGGCAGAAGTTGCTGGCAGAGGCTGTAGGTGGAGGCGTGGCCTAAGCTGTCTGCCAATAACCTGCAGGTGGAGGCGGCAACTGCAGGTTGCCGGCAGAGGCTGTAGGTGGAGGCGTGACCTAAGCTGTCTGCCAGAATCTGCAGGTGGAGGCGGCACCTGTAGGCTGCTGGCAGAAGTTGCTGGCAGAGGCTGTAGGTGGAGACTTGACCTAAGCTGTCTGCCAGTAACCTGTAGGTGGAGGCGGCACCTGCAGGTTGCTGGCAGAGGCTGTAGGTGGAGGCGTGACCTAAGCTGTCTGCCAGAATCTGCAGGTGGAGGCTGCACCTGCAGGTTACTGAGAGAGGCTTTAGGTGGAGGCATGACCTAAGCTGCCTGCCAGTAACCTGTAGGTGGAGGCGGCACCTGCAGGTTGCTGGCAGAAGTTGCTGGCAGAGGCTGTAGGTGGAGACTTGACCTAAGCTGTCTGCCAGTAACCTGTAGGTGGAGGCGGCACCTGCAGGTTGCTGGCAGAGGCTGTAGGTGGAGGCATGACTTAAGCTGTCTGCCAGAATCTGTAGGTGGAGGCGGCACCTGCAGGTTGCTGGCAGAGGCTGTAGGTGGAGGCATGACTTAAGCTGTTTGCCAGAATCTGCAGGTGGAGGCGGCACCTGTAGGCTGTTTGCAGAAGTTGCTGGCAGAGGCTGTAGGTGGAGACGTGACCTAAGCTGTCTGCCAGAATCTGCAGGTGGAGGCGGCACCTGCAGGTTGCTGGCAGAGGCTGTAGGTGGAGGCGTGACATAAGCTGTCTGCCAGCAACCTGCAGGTGGAGGCTGCACCTGCAGGTTACTGACAGAGGCTGTAGGTGGAGGCGTGACATAAGCTGTCTGCCAGAATCTGCAGGTGGAGGCGGCACCTGCAGGTTGCTGGCAGAAGTTGCTGGCAGAGGCTGTAGGTGGAGGCGTGGCCTAAGCTGTCTGCCAATAACCTGCAGGTGGAGGCGGCAACTGCAGGTTGCCGGCAGAGGCTGTAGGTGGAGGCGTGACCTAAGCTGTCTGCCAGAATCTGCAGGTGGAGGCTGCACCTGCAGGTTACTGAGAGAGGCTTTAGGTGGAGGCATGACCTAAGCTGCCTGCCAGTAACCTGTAGGTGGAGGCGGCACCTGCAGGTTGCTGGCAGAAGTTGCTGGCAGAGGCTGTAGGTGGAGACTTGACCTAAGCTGTCTGCCAGTAACCTGTAGGTGGAGGCGGCACCTGCAGGTTGCTGGCAGAGGCTGTAGGTGGAGGCATGACTTAAGCTGTCTGCCAGAATCTGTAGGTGGAGGCGGCACCTGCAGGTTGCTGGCAGAGGCTGTAGGTGGAGGCATGACTTAAGCTGTTTGCCAGAATCTGCAGGTGGAGGCGGCACCTGTAGGCTGCTGGCAGAAGTTGCTGGCAGAGGCTGTAGGTGGAGACGTGACCTAAGCTGTCTGCCAGAATCTGCAGGTGGAGGCTGCACCTGCAGGTTACAGAGAGAGGCTTTAGGTGGAGGCATGACCTAAGCTGCCTGCCAGTAACCTGTAGGTGGAGGCGGCACCTGCAGGTTGCCGGCAGAGGCTGTAGGTGGAGGCATGACTTAAGCTGTTTGCCAGAATCTGCAGGTGGAGGCGGCACCTGCAGGTTACTGACAGAGGCTGTAGGTGGAGGCGTGACATAAGCTGTCTGCCAGAATCTGCAGGTGGAGGCGGCACCTGCAGGTTACTGGCAGAAGTTGCTGGCAGAGGCTGTAGGTGGAGACTTGACCTAAGCTGTCTGCCAGTAACCTGTAGGTGGAGGCGGCACCTGCAGGTTGCTGGCAGAGGCTGTAGGTGGAGGCGTGACCTAAGCTGTCTGCCAGAATCTGCAGGTGGAGGCTGCACCTGCAGGTTACTGAGAGAGGCTTTAGGTGGAGGCATGACCTAAGCTGCCTGCCAGTAACCTGTAGGTGGAGGCGGCACCTGCAGGTTGCTGGCAGAAGTTGCTGGCAGAGGCTGTAGGTGGAGACTTGACCTAAGCTGTCTGCCAGTAACCTGTAGGTGGAGGCGGCACCTGCAGGTTGCTGGCAGAGGCTGTAGGTGGAGGCATGACTTAAGCTGTCTGCCAGAATCTGTAGGTGGAGGCGGCACCTGCAGGTTGCTGGCAGAGGCTGTAGGTGGAGGCATGACTTAAGCTGTTTGCCAGAATCTGCAGGTGGAGGCGGCACCTGTAGGCTGTTTGCAGAAGTTGCTGGCAGAGGCTGTAGGTGGAGACGTGACCTAAGCTGTCTGCCAGAATCTGCAGGTGGAGGCTGCACCTGCAGGTTACTGACAGAGGCTGTAGGTGGAGGCGTGACATAAGCTGTCTGCCAGTAACCTGTAGGTGGAGGCGGCACCTGCAGGTTGCTGGCAGAGGCTGTAGGTGGAGGCATGACTTAAGCTGTTTGCCAGAATCTGCAGGTGGAGGCGGCACCTGTAGGCTGCTGGCAGAAGTTGCTGGCAGAGGCTGTAGGTGGAGACGTGACCTAAGCTGTCTGCCAGAATCTGCAGGTGGAGGCGGCACCTGCAGGTTGCTGGCAGAGGCTGTAGGTGGAGGCGTGACATAAGCTGTCTGCCAGAATCTGCAGGTGGAGGCGGCACCTGCAGGTTGCTGGCAGAAGTTGCTGGCAGAGGCTGTAGGTGGAGGCGTGGCCTAAGCTGTCTGCCAATTACCTGCAGGTGGAGGCGGCAACTGCAGGTTGCCGGCAGAGGCTGTTAGTGGAGGCGTGACCTAAGCTGTCTGCCAGAATCTGCAGGTGGAGGCGGCACCTGTAGGCTGCTGGCAGAAGTTGCTGGCAGAGGCTGTAGGTGGAGACTTGACCTAAGCTGTCTGCCAGTAACCTGTAGGTGGAGGCGGCACCTGCAGGTTGCTGGCAGAGGCTGTAGGTGGAGGCGTGACCTAAGCTGTCTGCCAGAATCTGCAGGTGGAGGCTGCACCTGCAGGTTACTGAGAGAGGCTTTAGGTGGAGGCATGACCTAAGCTGCCTGCCAGTAACCTGTAGGTGGAGGCGGCACCTGCAGGTTGCTGGCAGAAGTTGCTGGCAGAGGCTGTAGGTGGAGACTTGACCTAAGCTGTCTGCCAGTAACCTGTAGGTGGAGGCGGCACCTGCAGGTTGCTGGCAGAGGCTGTAGGTGGAGGCATGACTTAAGCTGTCTGCCAGAATCTGTAGGTGGAGGCGGCACCTGCAGGTTGCTGGCAGAGGCTGTAGGTGGAGGCATGACTTAAGCTGTTTGCCAGAATCTGCAGGTGGAGGCGGCACCTGTAGGCTGCTGGCAGAAGTTGCTGGCAGAGGCTGTAGGTGGAGACGTGACCTAAGCTGTCTGCCAGAATCTGCAGGTGGAGGCTGCACCTGCAGGTTACTGAGAGAGGCTTTAGGTGGAGGCATGACCTAAGCTGCCTGCCAGTAACCTGTAGGTGGAGGCGGCACCTGCAGGTTGCCGGCAGAGGCTGTAGGTGGAGGCATGACTTAAGCTGTTTGCCAGAATCTGCAGGTGGAGGCGGCACCTGCAGGTTACTGACAGAGGCTGTAGGTGGAGGCGTGACATAAGCTGTCTGCCAGAATCTGCAGGTGGAGGCGGCACCTGCAGGTTACTGGCAGAAGTTGCTGGCAGAGGCTGTAGTTGGAGACTTGACCTAAGCTGTCTGCCAGTAACCTGTAGGTGGAGGCGGCACCTGCAGGTTGCTGGCAGAGGCTGTAGGTGGAGGCGTGACCTAAGCTGTCTGCCAGAATCTGCAGGTGGAGGCTGCACCTGCAGGTTACTGAGAGAGGCTTTAGGTGGAGGCATGACCTAAGCTGCCTGCCAGTAACCTGTAGGTGGAGGCGGCACCTGCAGGTTGCTGGCAGAAGTTGCTGGCAGAGGCTGTAGGTGGAGACTTGACCTAAGCTGTCTGCCAGTAACCTGTAGGTGGAGGCGGCACCTGCAGGTTGCTGGCAGAGGCTGTAGGTGGAGGCATGACTTAAGCTGTCTGCCAGAATCTGTAGGTGGAGGCGGCACCTGCAGGTTGCTGGCAGAGGCTGTAGGTGGAGGCATGACTTAAGCTGTTTGCCAGAATCTGCAGGTGGAGGCGGCACCTGTAGGCTGCTGGCAGAAGTTGCTGGCAGAGGCTGTAGGTGGAGACGTGACCTAAGCTGTCTGCCAGAATCTGCAGGTGGAGGCGGCACCTGCAGGTTGCTGGCAGAGGCTGTAGGTGGAGGCATGACTTAAGCTGTCTGCCAGAATCTGCAGGTGGAGGCGGCACCTGTAGGTTGCTGGCAGAAGTTGCTGGCAGAGGCTGTAGGTGGAGGCGTGACATAAGCTGTCTGCCAGCAACCTGCAGGTGGAGGCTGCACCTGCAGGTTACTGACAGAGGCTGTAGGTGGAGGCGTGACATAAGCTGTCTGCCAGCAACCTGCAGGTGGAGGCTGCACCTGTAGGTTACTGACAGAGGCTGTAGGTGGAGGCGTGACATAAGCTGTCTGCCAGAATCTGCAGGTGGAGGCGGCACCTGCAGGTTGCTGGCAGAAGTTGCTGGCAGAGGCTGTAGGTGGAGACTTGACCTAAGCTGTCTGCCAGTAACCTGTAGGTGGAGGCGGCACCTGCAGGTTGCTGGCAGAGGCTGTAGGTGGAGGCATGACTTAAGCTGTCTGCCAGAATCTGCAGGTGGAGGCGGCACCTGTAGGTTGCTGGCAGAAGTTGCTGGCAGAGGCTGTAGGTGGAGACGTGACCTAAGCTGTCTGCCAGTAACCTGCAGGTGGAGGCGGCAACTGCAGGTTGCCGGCAGAGGCTGTAGGTGGAGGCGTGACCTAAGCTGTCTGCCAGAATCTGCAGGTGGAGGCTGCACCTGCAGGTTACTGAGAGAGGCTTTAGGTGGAGGCATGACCTAAGCTGCCTGCCAGTAACCTGTAGGTGGAGGCGGCACCTGCAGGTTGCCGGCAGAGGCTGTAGGTGGAGGCATGACTTAAGCTGTTTCCCAGAATCTGCAGGTGGAGGCGGCACCTGCAGGTTACTGACAGAGGCTGTAGGTGGAGGCGTGACATAAGCTGTCTGCCAGAATCTGCAGGTGGAGGCGGCACCTGCAGGTTACTGGCAGAAGTTGCTGGCAGAGGCTGTAGGTGGAGACTTGACCTAAGCTGTCTGCCAGTAACCTGTAGGTGGAGGCGGCACCTGCAGGTTGCTGGCAGAGGCTGTAGGTGGAGGCGTGACCTAAGCTGTCTGCCAGAATCTGCAGGTGGAGGCTGCACCTGCAGGTTACTGAGAGAGGCTTTAGGTGGAGGCATGACCTAAGCTGCCTGCCAGTAACCTGTAGGTGGAGGCGGCACCTGCAGGTTGCTGGCAGAAGTTGCTGGCAGAGGCTGTAGGTGGAGACTTGACCTAAGCTGTCTGCCAGTAACCTGTAGGTGGAGGCGGCACCTGCAGGTTGCTGGCAGAGGCTGTAGGTGGAGGCATGACTTAAGCTGTTTGCCAGAATCTGCAGGTGGAGGCGGCACCTGTAGGCTGCTGGCAGAAGTTGCTGGCAGAGGCTGTAGGTGGAGACGTGACCTAAGCTGTCTGCCAGAATCTGCAGGTGGAGGCTGCACCTGCAGGTTACTGACAGAGGCTGTAGGTGGAGGCGTGACATAAGCTGTCTGCCAGCAACCTGCAGGTGGAGGCTGCACCTGCAGGTTACTGACAGAGGCTGTAGGTGGAGGCATGACATAAGCTGTCTGCCAGAATCTGCAGGTGGAGGCGGCACCTGCAGGTTGCTGGCAGAGGCTGTAGGTGGAGGCGTGACATAAGCTGTCTGCCAGCAACCTGCAGGTGGAGGCTGCACCTGCAGGTTACTGACAGAGGCTGTAGGTGGAGGCGTGACATAAGCTGTCTGCCAGAATCTGCAGGTGGAGGCGGCACCTGCAGGTTGCTGGCAGAGGCTGTAGGTGGAGGCGTGACATAAGCTGTCTGCCAGCAACCTGCAGGTGGAGGCTGCACCTGCAGGTTACTGACAGAGGCTGTAGGTGGAGGCGTGACATAAGCTGTCTGCCAGAATCTGCAGGTGGATGCGGCACCTGCAGGTTGCTGGCAGAAGTTGCTGGCAGAGGCTGTAGGTGGAGGCGTGGCCTAAGCTGTCTGCCAATAACCTGCAGGTGGAGGCGGCAACTGCAGGTTGCCGGCAGAGGCTGTAGGTGGAGGCGTGACATAAGCTGTCTGCCAGCAACCTGCAGGTGGAGGCTGCACCTGCAGGTTACTGACAGAGGATGTAGGTGGAGGCGTGACATAAGCTGTCTGCCAGAATCTGCAGGTGGAGGCGGCACCTGCAGGTTGCTGGCAGAGGCTGTAGGTGGAGGCGTGACATAAGCTGTCTGCCAGCAACCTGCAGGTGGAGGCTGCACCTACAGGTTACTGAGAGAGGCTTTAGGTGGAGGCGTGACATAAGCTGTCTGCCAGAATCTGCAGGTGGAGGCGGCACCTGCAGGTTGCTGGCAGAAGTTGCTGGCAGAGGCTGTAGGTGGAGACGTGACCTAAGCTGTCTGCCAGAATCTGCAGGTTACTGAGAGAGGCTGTAGGTGGAGGCGTGACATAAGCTGTCTGCCAGCAACCTGCAGGTTACTGAGAGAGGCTGTAGGTGGAGGCGTGACATAAGCTGTCTGCCAGAATCTGCAGGTGGAGGCGGCATCTGCAGGTTGCTGGCAGAAGTTGCTGGCAGAGGCTGTAGGTGGAGGCTTGACCTAAGCTGTCTGCCAGTAACCTGCAGGTGGAGGCGGCAACTGCAGGTTGCCGGCAGAGGCTGTAGGTGGAGGCATGACTTAACCTTTTCCTACCTAGCCCCATTTTTAGGCTTCTGCTCGAAAATACTATACCCATACTCAAAGGGGCCTTACTCTCTAACTACATGGTCTATTTGAATAATTTCAATGGAGTAATAACACTAAGAAGGGGTTGCTCGTATGAATTGTGTAAATATTGTGTATATGTTACTGGTTAAGAGGAAAGGAAGATGGCACACAGCTCAAATTGAAAAGTGTCAAGTTCGCCTGAAGACAAAGCACTTTTTGACATCATTTCTTTGAAATAATGGCAGCTGACACTTCTAACACCTCTCCCAAATCATAGCACAACATGTCAGCAGTGCACTCTCTGCAAAGTTTGACTTTGATAAAGTGAAGCAGATCAAAATTAGAGGTTTTAGTACAGAGAGTTTAGGCGAGGTTTCCAAAATGTGCATTTGGGCACCATGTGTGCCATGTGTGCCATGTGTGCCATGTGTGCCATTTGAATTTTCTCATGTACCAAACTACATATTTCACTTGTATATTACTAATGGTGTTCAATACATCCTAATACAGCAGTTTTGGGCTTTTTTTTTCTTTCTTTTTTTTTTTTTTTTTGAAAATTCAACCAGACATAAAAAAACACACAAATCAGCTGAATGTTGAATCCAAATGGAACGGATTTAATTTAGTAAAAACTGTAAAGTGCAAAATGTAAAAACACACATCAAACCAAACACTATTTAGTAAAAAACTGTAAAAACACACATCAAACCAAACACTATTTACATTATTCCCATAATAATGGGGTGTCAGCAGGTCCATGGCAGAAGGCAGGATGGATGAAGGACTTTGTCTGTGTGCGGTTACCTTTCACTGTGCCACAGATAAAAGCATTCCTTTTTTGCAGTGTGGCAGAGAGGAACATCACACCCCATGCAATAAGTTGCTGTCCTCACCCGAGGTTGTCCAGCATCATGGCACCTCCTGCAATACTTCCTTCTGGCCCTTGTGTCATCCCCACTGTCAAAAAACCTGGGCAGGCAGGTGGTGGGGGGGGGTGCTGGTCGGGGGGCTGCTGAGCCACCGGCAAACTCCAGCAATTGTTTTTAAGTATAAATAAATGCAATAATAAATGTATAAATGAATACAGGAAAGAATAAATAAATGTATAAATACAGGACTAAATAAATAAATGTATAAATACAGAAATGAATAAAAAACTGAATAAATAAATGCTGAAATAAGTGTTTTTGTCTTTCACATTTTGTCTTTTTTGTGACATACACAGATGTTGATGAGTTTATTAATTAATGCTAATTAGGCTATTACCGGTAGTTAAAGATTAGTAAGGCTGCTTGATGCAAATGTTTTGCAGCAAAAAAATATATTTTACTCTTTGTCTTTACAGGTCAAATGCACAAACATTTTATTTTCCCTGGGAGAATGACGGTTCCGTTCCGTAAGGGACCACTTGGATTTCTCCGTCAGGATCCGACTGATGCTGCTAAATTTGCTATTTATAGTATTACAATGTCAAACCCTTTTAACTGAGGGTGCCAGTTATTTTTCTTTGGATATTTTCATATCTGACTACATCTCTGGCTCAATTTAACTTCACAGAGACTGTTTTCACATTTTAAATTGCTTTCATTTTCAGGTTCTTGGCTTTATTAATGTGGCTGAGGCTGCCCCTTGGAATTGTGGGTAATTACCAACAGTTCCAACAGCTAACGTTGCTACTTTAGCTAATGTTTACAATAGCTAGCTTAGTTGTGTAGTAACATAATGTGAAGGTGATATGTATTTTAGTGGCCTGCAATGTTAACACAGCTTATGAATAGGGTATTTTATTTCATTCTTTCATTCATATTAGGCAGTCACATTATAGTGAGTTTATTATTTGAATGTTAATTATGTCATGAAACTGATTGAAGCAATAAGTGTGGCGATTTATTCATATTTTTTAATCGCTCTACATATTTTTGACAAACATGTTTTAGTTTGATGCATGTTCCAGCTGACCATTTGGTCACGATTGAGAGAGAAATGCCATCTGTTAAATAAAATACATTTAATATATATATATATATATAAATATATAATCTATCTTTGGCCACCAGCAGCGCTGTGGCGCCGTTTTGCGAATGACAGACTTTCTCCGGTGTTAGTCAGTCAGTCGGTCTCAGCCTTACGTGAAACGGTAAGTCATTAAGATGAATAACAATGAATTCAAATGTCATGATAATTAGTCTGGGCTGTCTGACATTCACTTGAAAGCTATGAAGATGAAGTCAGTTGTGTTTCTTTTGTGTTATTGTGTCGAAGTCGGACTTCTGTATGAGTTTGTTATGCTAACATGCTAACGTGTTGTAATCTGGAGCCGTTAACGGTTCATACCGGTTAATTCATGTCCGACTTTGATGCGTTTTTGTGACCAAAAGTATCATAAGTTAACACGAGCGTGCATTCAAATAAAATGAGTTATCGCTTACTACTGTAGGTCAGTGAATATAGAGGCTGACCAGCGGCCAGTTAAGGTGAACTAGAGATACTCTGTTACTTTACGGACACGTAACGAAAGAACAACAAGATATGACCGGGACCCGGTGCTTCATTTGAATCACGTTAACGTTAAATAAACACGCACGTCTCCGTTGGTTTTATGTGCATTTGCATGTGAACGTGTTCTACATGAACACCAAGTTACTGGTGCTACAGATGAGGCTGTTGGATTGGATCTCGCATTATGTGAAGTTCACATTATCAGAATGAACATCCTTGTATCAAACTAACCATAAGTGACATGTCTTATGTCTTTTGCATGGAAGTGGTGGCATATCATCCCAGATCGTTCTGCTTTGAAGTCAATATGATGTCCCTTAGTTACAGCTACAAATGATGGGGTAGCTTTCATGCATTTATTTGGTCATTTGCATTTCATACACAGTCAAACCTTCTTGAATATTATTATTATTAATAAGACTATATAATGGCATGAATCTGGAGATGCGTATAATGATTTAGGGGTTGTGATTCATTATGATTCAGTAAGGAGTACTACGTGCGGTTGCTGTCTGGAAACCCTGGCATGTACCAGCACTCTGTGGAGCACAACACCAAGGGAGAGACCACACAGCATGAGCCCGAGCACGGAGAGGACACCATCGCAAGAGTCAAAGGTCCAGACGCAACACCAGGGAACACTTTGTTCTTACTCAGAAAGGTTCTTGGTTTAGTATTCTATCTTCTTGGTGTACTGTGTCTAACACTCCGCTGTGCTCTCCAGGCCTGGTGAAGGCTCCTCTGAAGAGGTCTCGGTCCACAGCGGACGAGGACAGTCGGGAGCAGCTGCTGGAGTCGGGAGGCCCCGAGGAGGAGCAGAGGACGGACAACACGTCTCTGCTGCGCCTCCCGGAGGAGGGAGAGAAGGTCAGCGAGTCCGGACTGCTCCAGTTTTAGAACGGCTCAGGGCTCAAATCAGTCTCCAGTGTTACATACAGTACCTTTCTTTAAGTTATTATTGTGTATAATATTGTGTCACCCTCAGGTGTTAAACTGAGTCTAAACATGGTGTCTACGGGGGCCTGAAATGAGGATTCAATGAGCTTATAAGTCAATTCATAATAATAGTAATGATGGACATGTTTATAATCAATTCATTGTCATTCATCAGATGAAAACATAAAACTTCTTATGATTACAATGGTGTGAGGAAATAAACCCTTTTTGTTGACACGAGTGCTTTCTAGGTGAAACGTAATGTCGAACTGAGTCGACAGTTGATAAAGTCCTCGCTCTCTGTCGTCCGTGTCCAGTTTGCATGAGGCCATCATCCCCAGAGGAGCGAGACAAGGACAGAGTCAGCTGAAGAGAACCTGCAGCATCTTCGCCTACGAGGACATCAAGGAAGTGCACAAGAGACGCTACCTGCTGCAGGTCAGCATGCACATATAGAACCAATACACACAATACACATCTTTGAGTTAGACATTTATATTGAGTAGCTTTCATGGTCATTTTTCAACATGGACACTATTTTCCCATGTTTTTGTGTCTTAGTGACTAAAAGGTATACAACAGTTACTGACATTGGTCCGGTATTGAGGGAGAACGCTGCAGACGGCAGCAGCTAAACAAATGTGTTGTTCTCATTAGTCACTTAGACACAAAAACATTAAAAGTAGAGTCCAGGTTGAAAGATACCAAAGTTACCTCTTGCTTTTCTTAGTGCTTAACTCACCACCTTGTTTTTTGATCATTAAATGTCGTGTATGTCATCGTCTTTCAGCCCATGGCGGTGGAAGTCTTCTCAGCAGATGGGAGGAACTACTTGTTGGCCTTCCAGAAAGGCGTCCGCAACAAAGTTTACCAAAGGTACTGAATACAAACAGAAACACGGCGGTTGGACTGCTGCTCCATTTCAGCAGTCTAATGAAGTCCAAATGTATTGAAACTAAATGAATCAAAACAAGTTCATTTAATAGAAAAAGACTGAATTCTTTTAGCTTTGTTCACGGATTTTTCTTTACATTTGGTACTGCCCTAGAGAGAAGATTACAAAGCTCTCATAAAGCATCATGTCACTACAATAACAGACCAGTATTGTCATATGTATCAAGTTACACTGGTTTATATGCAGCGTAAAGAAAGTCAGATGGTGATCATCATTCTTGTGAAGATCTGGACTTCAGGGGACAAGCGGGTGGGGTGTCTTTCAAAACAACATCTATCAATGCATGGACAGATGACAGCATAGAAACACTGAAAGGTTGCTTTCTATGTACAGACTGGGACACCTTCTCTGGAGAGCCAAACCTGGACAATGCCACAGAAGTTACCACAAGTTACATAACATTTTGTGTTGACACTGATTCCAAAAAGGACAATAAAAGTCTACCCTAACAACAAACCTTACATCACAAAGGAGGTGAAGGACTGTATTAACAGAAACAAGCAGGCATTTAAGACCAACGACCACCTACAACTAAAAACTGTACAAAAGGAGTTGAACCAGAGGCTGAAAGAAGCTCGGGAACACCATAGGGAGGCAATAGAGGAAAACCTCCAGGCTATGAACTCTAAAAAACTATGAACTCCATGAAAACAGCCACCAACATGAAACCCACAAAAAAATCCTTATATGCTGTAGATGAACTGGCTAAAGCAAATGAGCTGAATGCTTTTTACAAGCGGTTTGACAATTATGACTTCTCAGCTGAGTGTGACATGGTGCTTGATAGTATTGCTATTGATGATGTTGACAGGCTAGAGATTGACCATGAATCCGTCAACAAGGTCCTTAAGCAAATCAATGTCAACAAGGCCACAGGTCCAGATGGTATCTCTGCTTTTCTATTAAAAACATGTGCAGATGAATTGACACCTGCCTGGTGCCCCATTTTCCAGAGGTCCCTAGATTCTCACACTGTACCAACACGATGGAAAAAGGCAATCATCATACCCGTCCCTAAGAAACCCTGTCCACAGGAGAATAATGATTTTAGACCTATTGCTCCAACCTCTGTTGTGATGAAGTGGATGGAGAAGCTCATGGTGAGCAAACTACGGCTGGATGTAGGCCCACAGCTAGATCCCTACCAGTTTGCATACACACAGCAGAGAGGCACTGATGATGCAACCAACAGTATAGTGCATCTAGTGACTAAACACCTGGAGAATCCGAGGGCCTATGCTAGACTGTTTGTAGATTTCAGTTCAGCCTTTAACACCCTACAGCCTCATGTTCTCCTGAAAACACTGCAGCTGATGAATGTCAAACCCTTCACTATTACGTGGTACTGTCACGGGGCATGGTGGAGGACTCAAATGCAGACCAGGCAGAGTAGCGTTAAGCAGGTTTTGATTGAACAGAATAGGATTAATGTGTTTGAAGTGTTCAGTTTGCCAGACTCTGTTGGATGGTGTTAACATGTGTATCATATTCTGCAGCCATCTGCTCCTCTCCCCTTGGACTGGAGGATGGGAGGATTCGATACGGTCAGCTGACGTCGTCCTCGCACCGCGAGAACAACCCTGCTGATGCTGGACGACTAAACATCGTCCCTAACGTGTGAGCGATCTAACCTTTGATTGGTAGTCGTCCCTTAAGTGTACACTAGCAGGAACATTCCACGTGTTTTTTTGCATGCACTTAAAAGTCTAAAATATAAAGCATTCAGAAAAAAACAACAAACCACATCATCCTCTGTGCAGTCAGGTTATGGAGCCTGGATGGAGCCCCTTACCTGCAGATCCCCAGCCCTTTTTCCAGGTGGACTTCCTGGAGCCCACATGGGTATCAGGGGTGGTGACCCAGGTCAGTGAACGCATGTGGGGCTACCTCACTAAATACCGCCTGGCCTTCGCCCTGCACAGCAGCCTCTTCACAGACTATACTGAGGATGGGAACCCTGGAGGCCCAGCTAAGGTATTTGTACTAATGTGGACATTTAGTGTCTTATTTAACATCAAATGTTTTCTGTATTTACATATGAATGTGTTCATACATGGGGAGAAAAAGACAAATCTGATGCATTCTTCTAGACATTAGATGTGCTCATGTGGAATTGCCCTGTCGGTTGTGTGAAGGTGTTTGAGGTGCGCATGGCGGGCAGGAACCCAGTGACCCGCTGGCTCGGTCGGCTGGTCAGAGCTCGCTACCTGCGCGTCATCTCTGTGGAGTTCAGACCCACCTTCTACCTGCGTGTGGAGATCCTCGGCTGCAGAGGAGGTGAGGAATCATAATCCTCAGGACCTAATTCCTCTTGTGTACTAGCTCATCTTTGCTTTACAGATCTAGTGAGTCGTCTTCACAACAGTGTTATTAATGAAGCAACCTTTCCTCCTGCTCTCCCAGATGAGCTGGTGACCCCCAGCAGCGTGACCACGTCTCCCTCTGGTGGTGGGACAGTGACCGTACCGCGCTGTGAGCCAGGCCTGTTTGCATGCCTGCACAGTGGAGAGTGCGTCCCCGTCTCTGTGCTTTGTGACGGTCGAGCGGACTGCAAGGACCACTCTGACGAGATCAACTGTGGTGAGGCCTGAGCCATAGTCGGTCATGTACATATTTGTTTCTCTTCTTTTGTGTCCTTTTAGTCTCCTTACATGATTAAATGATTCAAAACAATTTACATTTGACAGTTTATTTGACAATTGAGTGAAGATATCTACAGCACCTTCCTGGTCTTCCTTGTGTTCCATCTTCTTTTATCCGTGTCTGTCTTTATTTATGTCCCTGGCGCCCCAGGCCTCTACACCACCAGGTCCCAAGGTGGCCTTCCTGGCGTGGCTACCCCAGGGGTCACAGGTCAAACTGGACTCCAGAAGACGACAACCTCAAGTACAGGTAAAATGTGCTGTTGATCAAATCTACTTTCTGCTCATTGTCGTTGGCTTTTTACCAAAGTTCCCCCCCCCCCCCCCCTTTTTGTGTGTGTCTGTTTGCAAGTCACAGTTAATGATTTCAAACATCCATCTACCCAGGGGTCACCACAGGTCAACCTGGGCTGCATCTCACCACAACCCGACATTCTGGAAAACCTGGGTTGCAAACCACAAAAGGCGAGACAGCCTTGCTGGTTCTCCTACAACACTTTATACAAAATAAACATATGCTGTAACCACTGTTTCATTTTCATTCACAGCCCTGTGGGCCGCTACAACTCCGTACAATGGCGGCCTACCCAGAGTGCTTTGCGTGGAGGGCCAGTTTGCGTGCCGGTCTTTTGGCTGTATTGACTCGGCACAGGTGTGTGACGGCAGACGGGACTGTTTGGACGGGTCAGATGAGGAAGGCTGTGGTATGCATCGACCACCTGTCAGGGGGCAGACTCTGGTGGTGATTTCCTTCCTGTCCCTCAGCACTGCGAGTGGCAATGTGAGCCCGGGTGCTACTGTACAGGGGGGAAGGTCCTGTCTGCTAACGGGACAGCCTGTGTAGAGAGAGAAGACTGTCCCTGCATGGACCTCAGCACCGGACACAGGCTGCAACCAGGGGAGACCACCGGAGCCCCGGATGGATGTAACAACTGGTCAGAATAATGGAGACATGCTACACATGCATGTTCACCACAGTTATATTTAACAGAGAAACAGCCAGAAAGAAGGGACAGAAGCATAATGATGTTGTTGTTCCTCTTTGTTTCAGCACCTGTGAGGGTGGGAGGCTCAACTGCACCAGATACCCCTGTCCAGGTGAGTAGGACTAGCTGTAAGTCGTGTGTGTTAAACAACACTTAAAACTGACTGAAGGTCAAACTCACCAACACAAGAACACAATACAAATAAGAACTTGTTTTTATTTCTGACTTTATGATAAAAAGAATATCTGTGTATGAAAATAAAGTCTGGGTTTGGGAAGGCCATAGATGTATGTTGTGTGTGTGTGTTTCCAGTGTCGGGCGGCTGGTGTGACTGGTCAGAGTGGACTCCGTGCTCCAGGACCTGTGGGGCAGAGTCGGTGTCCCGCTACAGGAGCTGTGGCTGTCCTCAGCCCAAGGCCGGAGGAGTGGCCTGCCCCGGAGAACAGGAAACGCACAATGGGGTCGGAGTTCAAATCCAGAGACAACCCTGCCCTGTCATCACCTTCTGTCCAGGTATCACTGGCTCCTCAGCTAATGAAGATGGAGGAATTCACATTTGATGTCGATTCTTTATATCTACATGTCTCTGTCTTTTTATCATCTTCTGATGTCCTCTACAGGTAGACGGATATAACAATACGTACTGTCACACAACCTTAGTCTGTGTCTCTCTGTGTTTCCTGTCCTCTCTCTCCTCTAGTCCACGGTTCGTGGAGTCCGTGGTCACCGTGGTCGGAGTGCGACGGGTCGTCCGCCCGCACCAGGCAATGCAACAGTCCTCCCGCCAGGTTCGGCGGGCTGCCCTGTCTCGGAGAGGGCAGGCAGAGCCGCGGCTGCCATGACAACATCACCGTCTGCTCAGGTCAGCAGCATTAGGGATGTCAATGAATTGTGTATTCATTTTATTTTGAAAAGCACTCGTGTTTAAAGGGAGGTTGCTGGATACAAATGGAACGCAAGAGAGGCCTTACAAGAAACAAGGTGTCACCCTCAGCACTGTCTTCTCCTTGAGTTGAATCAATAAATCTGTTTATATCTGTGGAAACATACTGGACCATAACACTTCCCTCCATGTGTTGAGTCTCTTCAAACCGTTCTGCAGACTGTGGTGGAGGCCAGGAAGAATGGCCTTGTGGGAAGCCCTGTCCGCGCTCCTGTTCTGATCTGCATGGTGACACAGAGTGCGTGGACTCCCCTGGGTGCAGACGGACCTGCGGTTGTCCGGGTGACATGGTTCTGCAGGACGGAGTGTGTGTGCAAATACCACAACAGCTCTGCTACTGGTTAGATCCGTCTGTGTGTTTACGTTGTTCTGGTAAACTGTGTTGGACGAAGCAGAGATTGGTCTAATCGCTAGATGTTTGTCTCTGATACAGTAATGACATTCAGCGGTCTAGATTCCAGTAATGCATCATGGGTATGGCCCGGTGGATCTGATTGGCAGTTTGCAAATCCAGGAGACGGCATCATCAGTGACTGCAGAAACTGGTACAGTACAACCGAATAGCTCTGTAACATTAAATCTGTCTATATAGTGCATCATTTATTTTAGGTGTCTTCATCTCTCTCACTTTATCTCAGTTCCTGCGAGGCCGGGGTCCTGCAGTGTCAGTCGGTCCCTGGTTGCTATGTTGACGGTGGCTGGAGCCAATGGGGGTCCTGGGTCCTGTTCACTCTCTTGCGGAGGAGGAGTCAAGTTCAGGAGACGCCAGTGTGATAACCCGTCCCCCCCAGAGCAGTGGGAGGGGCTGCCTGGGAGTCGCTGAACAGCAGAAAGACTGCAACATACACCTGTGCACAGGTAGTCATGTCCGGCCAAGGCAGCTGACACCTTGAGTTGTTACACTGAGACACAACTTTCAGCTTCACTGACATCTGAAAGAGGAGCTGATTTCATACATCACCCTTTAAAACAGAGTCCTTGGCAACATGTATGCAGTAGTATGGACCATAATACTAAATGAGATGTCATTGATAAAGAATCTTGTTATTTTTACGTGTTTTGTGAGTTGTTGTCACGTCTCGGTGTGTTTTTGCTTCCAGACTCGGTGGGCCCCTGGCTCCCCTGGTCTCAGTGGTCTGAGTGTTCGGTCAGCTGTGGTGGAGGACAGCAGTCCCGCTCTCGTCTCTGCAGCTCTCCACCCTGCAGCGGCCTCAGCCGCCAGAGCAAGACCTGCGACACCCAGGTCTGCCTCGGTGAGTCCTGGTTCCCTGTAGATTACAACATCTGTAGCTGTTGCATCAAAGCTATGACAACTGTAAGATCCAGGGTAACGTGGTAAAAGAAGAAGAAAAAAACGCTTTTGTGTATCTTCAATCTGCGTCTCGTCATTGTGCAGAAGTGGGCTGCCCTCCTGGCAGGTTGTACAGGGAGTGTGAACGAGGCGAAGGCTGTCCCTTCAGCTGCGCTCAGGTCAGCGGCAGAGAGGACTGCTACTCCGATGGCTGCGAGGAAGGCTGCCACTGCCCCCCTCACACCTACCAGCACCACGGTGTCTGCCTGCAGGTGGGTTCCTTCAGCATTCTGACTAATGAGTCATGACTCGTGCATCTTAACAAACGCTAACATTAAACCTCGCAACACAAAAGGACGAAAAGGTTGATGGTCAGCATACTGATTACTGATTTTAAGTCCAGAGGTACGGCAACAGAATTACAGTGATGAAATGAATGAACCATAGAAAGTCTTATTTCACATTGAAACATGTTTTTAACATGGCTCTAATGTGTGTGTTTTAGGAGTGTCCTTGTCTGGTGGACAAAGAGTTGATGGCCTCTCTGCAGAGTGTTTCTGTCACACCGGTCTCATCTCTGCTCCTCCATAACATCTCTGAGGGAGTGGAGCTTCAGTATGGAGACACACTGCTCCACCACTGCAGCACCTGGTGAGCAGAACATCTTCCAGTCACGCAGTCCCACATACGGTCCCACACTGCCTACTACACACACCCCCCCCCCACCCTCTCTTCTGTAGCGACTGCGAGCTTGGCAGGTGGAACTGTTCCTTGGAGCATTGCCCGGTCAACGGAGGTCTGTCCCCCTGGGGCTCCTGGAGCCCCTGCTCGCTGTCCTGCGGAGGTCTGGGACTGAAGACTCGCTCCAAGAGCTGCACACAGCCGGCCCCGGCCCACGGAGGGAGAAACTGCCAGGGGCCACGCCAGGAAACCACCTACTGCCAGGCCCCAGACTGCCCAGGTACAGGAGCTAGTTTAGGTAGAGTAGATAGGTACTGTATGTAATGAATGTGTATAGAGATGGAGTAACAGAATGGTGTTTGTTACAGCAAACCTCTTGCAGGTGAGGGAGATTGGATGTGCTGTGAGACTAAGTGTCTCTACATTGAATGTAATTACAGATATCATTTCATTATAAAGGGCTATTGTGTATCCTTTGTATCCATTATAAATAACAGCTTCTTGTTTGTGCACTATACTGAATGGTGGAGCTTGTCCTGATAATGAATTGTTGCTTGATGTTGGCAGTGATTGTCGGTCCTACAGAAGAAGCACTTTTACCAGGTAAAGTCTCCCTTCAAACAACGTTTAACACCAGTTAGAGTCCACTCTGTTGTTCATTTACACTTTTTACTGAATCACTTCTCTTTACTGGTCTTTGTAATGAATTTGTCTGCATGGTACATGGTATTGTTATTACGTTGATTTTAGATCCTGTCAGCTGCTTTCTTTTCCTTCACGAGACAAAGAAGTAATAATTGAAATGGCTTGTCCGTCTTTAGATGAGGATGCTGGCTTCTCTCCATGGTCATCATGGAGTCCCTGCACTAAGCCCTGCACAGATGCCCTCAGCCCGGCCACCAAGTCCCGTCAGCGACAGTGTGTCAGACCCCCCTGCTCTGGAAGCTCTCACCAGGAGAAGGCCTGTAACCTGCCCCAGTGTCCAGGTCTGACCGCTCACGCTATCTCTCAGGGTCTATGACTGCTGCCAACGGTCAAACATGAACTTCACAAACCATTAGCTCGCTTACGTTGTGATCCAGTTCTATTTAAGAAAGGAGCTCGACTACTGATACTTCAGGAGCTAATAGTAGAGCGTTGTAGTTCCCAGTTGTGGATCGAGGTGTGAACTAAACATTAAACAAGGCGCTGCTCAATAACATGACAACTTTCCAATGGCTTACATCAGACAGCAGGATGAATGATTCAGATATTAGGAGCCTGTGTGAGAGAGCACATGATGAAAGTAATGTTCAGCAATCCGCCAGTCAATTCTCTACACAAACAGTTTCACAACGTCTGTCGGTTGCTATTCGGGGCCGTTTGTGGCTTGGTTTGTCCTTTTCCCCTCAATGCTTATCTCAAAGACCACAGAACCGAGTGTTTCATCTACACTCAGCGTGACATCAGAAGAGATCAGTACAGCCGGCTGTATTGTTTATTAACTTTGTTTGAGGATAATGTGAAGTTTTATTTGTACATAAGCTCTGATTCATCATGTCTAACCAGGAAGTTGGCAGCTGAAGTGTTGACTGTAACGGGTAATGTAGGACCCAGGCGCAGTACGACGGACACCAGAGGTAATTTTAACTAGAGTTTTATTTCTCACAGGAAGCAGAATCAGATGGCAGGATCTCGTGGTCAGGAACGGAAGGCTGGGTGAATTACCGGGGCAGAGGCAAGGCGGGGTAGTCCAAAACAGGCAGGGTCGGTAACAGGGAATCAGTCCAAAGGGGTGTGCGGGAAAGTCTTGCATGGAAGCGGAGAACGATCTGGCAGTGAGTGTGTGTAAGGCTGGGGCTTAAATAGTGGCAGAAGCAGGGTGAGCAGGTGAGAGTAGTGAGCTTGATGAGGTGAGAGTGGCAGCCAGGTGCGCTGAATGAACTGATTAGGTGAGTGAGAGGTGGAAAGGACAGAGTAGTAGTGGCAGAGCTGTGACAGTTGACTGTAGTTTTTCTCAGAACAGAGGTATTATACCCTGTTTGACTGTGAGGAGATGATACATGAATAACATTCTCATGGTTAAGCCATTATTCTGGCTTCAACTAGAACGTATGCCTCAACTCAATGAACAGCTGATGTGAACAACAGAGTGGACTCTAACTGGTATTAAACGTTGTTTGAAGGGAGACTTTACCTGGTAAAAGTGCTTCTTCGGGTATCTGGTGCAGTTGAGCCTCCCACCCTCACAGGTGCTGAAACAAAGAGGAACAACAACATCATTATGCTTCTGTCCCTTCTTTCTGGCTGTTTCTCTGTTAAATATAACTGTGGTAAACATGCATGTGTAGCATGTCTCCATTATTCTGACCAGTTGTTACATCCATCCGGGGCTTCGGTGGTCTCCCCTGGTTGCAGCCTGTGTCCGGTGCTGAGGTCCATGCAGGGACAGTCTTCTCTCTCTACACAGGCTGTCCCGTTAGCAGACAGGACCTTCCCCCCTGTACAGTAGCACCCGGGCTCACATTGCCATAGTGTTTCCGCATCTAACACTGTGTCACATGCGAAAATCCGCCAATCAGAAGGCTTTGTAAGGTTCAAGTGAAGTCTGTAAAAATGAAAATCAGACGAGGAAAACCCCTGTTTTACAGGTTTATATGAGGCCCAGGCTCAAAGAATGATGCCAAACTGCTTTATTAGATAGATTGAACACTATTAGTGATAAAAGAAGTGAAATATATAGTTATATAGTATATAAAATTACAATAAAACAGCTGAAAGTGCTGCTTCCAAAATCAGAATTGACGCCGGCTGACCTTGGCTGACCTGTAGAAAAACATTGATACCGCTGGCCTGCTTCACTTTATCAAAGCCATTTTTTAGAGAGACTCCTGCCATGTTGTGCTATGACTTGTGAGGGGTGATTTGGGTGTATCTGCAAAAAAAAAAAAAAAATGTCATTCTTTTCAGGCGAACCTGAAAATGTTCAATGTGAGCTGTGTGTTATGTTCATTCAGCAATAACCAGTAACATAAACACTGATATGTACACATATTAACACATCTCACACATTTTAGTGTCATTATAAAATGTAAATGATTCAAATAGACCTTGTAGTTGGAGAGATAAGTCCCTTTGAGTATGGGGAAACTATTTTCGAGCAGAGGCCTAAAAATGGGGCTAGGTAGGAAAAGGTTCAAGCTGCCCCAAAAAAAAGACAAAACAAATGAATTATTATGGCTTTTACAGAAGAGTAGTAACATGTACTCCAGAGGGAATGGCAGCAATAAAACACTGTACAAAAAATAACTTCAAGTATGACGCATGTAGATCTGGAGATGCATGGATTTGCATTTAGCTGCGTTCTCCTCAATGTCAGTGAACGCACCGTGTACATTGGAAGGGGATTTAAAGATCAACTCAAACTGTGTGTGTGTGTGTGTGTGTGTGTGAGAACACTGACGTCTGTCCTGACAACACACCTAACCCCCTCGTGGGTCGGGGTCCTCTACAGCGTGGTGAGCTCCATGAGTGTCCCGGCGAAGACGGCGAGCGTCCCGATGATGCACACGGCCATGAACACACAGAGCAGGATGTGGTCCAGAACCATGGCCACGAACTTCCACTCCTCTGCTGCCTGAGACGAGACGAGGAAGGAAGAGAGAGAGACAGAGAGAGTCGTGTTTGAAGTGCTCTGACTAGGAGTGAACGTTATTTGGGTATTTAGTAAACGGTATGTGGTACTGATGTCATTTTACATCAGTTGTATGATGGGTTTGGCTGCTTTATGTGTTTAAAGTTTGCTTTACACACATGAGACTTGTTGTGTTTCTGGTCCCCATTTGTTGGTCTGGTTACCAAGGTACATGAAAAAAATCTTATAATTAATTACATTTGAATTAAATTTAATGGAAATGTAAAGGAATATTTTGACATTTGGGAAAATTAGCTTTTTGGCAGAGAGACGAGACGATTGATACGAGTCTCTGTGTCTGTACAGTGAATGTGAGGCTGGAGACAGCAGCCGGTTAGCTTAGCTTAGCACAAAGACTGAAAACGGAGGTAAACAGCTAGCCTGGCTCCGCCCAAAGGCTCTCTTATTGACACGTTATGTCTTGTTTGTTTAATCCGAACAAGACATAACGTGTTAATAAGAGAGTCTTGGGATTGCTTTATGAATTGTGTAACCACTTGTTTCCATTGTCTTACATTGTTTGATTCCTCGTCTGATTTCATGGTCTCAGCGATGTACTTCACCCCTTCAATGGCGCTGCGAACATCCGGGTTTTTGGTGATGGGAGACTGGTAGGTGACACTGGTGGGGGTGGGGTTACCTGCAGGGGAGAGACAGGTCATACTTCTGGTAATACATATTCATTATAAACATAACAGTACAACGCAGAGAGAAACGGCCTTGCCGGTGATGTCGGAGATGTCCATGTCGGTGGGGAACGACCTCTTCTGCCGGATCTCCTGACTGGGACGCTTCATCGTCGAGAAGAACATCAAGTTGGGAATGGTTTCGATGAAGACCTGAGACACAAACAGATGCATTCTTTTTATTCAGTCACACACACACAACACTTTCTTAAATCATCGCGGGTGTAAACCTTGCGTATCCAGGGGGGCATGGTGTGCGTGCTGGGCGAGCGGTGGTGCGTGTTGATGACGATGACGGTGATGATGATGGAGGCGATGACGAACACCATCGTGAAGAGCATGTACTTCCCGATGAGAGGCACGGCGCTGGAGGTGGAGGGGATCAGCTCCACGATGACCAGCAGGAAGACGGTCAGAGACAGCAGGACGGAGATGGAGAGAGTCATCTTTTCACCTGTAGAGAGACAGGGAGACGGACACAGAGACAGACATTCAGGCTACTTTTAAACAGCTCTTATAGTGGAAATAGTGGCAAGTTATGGCTCTACAGGCCAACTGATGAACAAACTTGTGTTTTATTTATGCTCTAATGTTACAGAATAGCAAGCTCATGTAGTACAAGCACATCCCAGTGGATTTCATGTATTTTCCATTTATGAAAGTGTCCCCAAAATGGTGACTTCATGAGCTTTTCCTCAGTTTCCACATTCATAATACTTACCTGATATGTGCCACACATGTGAACAAGTAAACATGTCACTTACAAACGCTCATAACCTACTTTATTTAGTCACACACGTCAAGGTTTCTGTCTACGTCTGCGTACCGGAGTCGGTGGGCAGGTAGAAGACCAGTCCGGTGAGGAACGAGAACAGCATGCAGGGAATGATGACGTTGACGATGAAGTAGAGAGGCAGACGCAGCATCAGGAAGTGGTAGGTGATGTGGAGGTACGGTGTAGTAAACCCAGTGTTTCCAGCTCCGGTAGTCCTTTAGCACCCATTCACCAGACTCCATGAAGTTGCTGAGGTCAGGCCGATCATTGTCCTAGAAGACAGAGGAGTATAGGAGGTAATGCACTGCAGTAGAAAAGGGCCTTAAAGGTGAAGATATTCAGGGGTTACATGCTGTAAACTACAGTTTTATGACAGGAGTCATAGGATACTAAATCTGTAGTATTTGAAACCACAGACACAAGCTTTCACACTGACATGTCAACATAACCCTGTGAATATATATATATACATTATATATAAGTCACACTCACTGGGTTGATGACGACCAGCAGTCCGTCGTACGTCCAGGTGCCCAGCTTCATGCTGCAGTTCTGCAGGTCCAACGGGAAATGGAGGACGATGATCTCGCAGTAGCTCTTAAAGATGGCCGGAGGGTTCCACGTTATCATCCCAGTGTGCTCCAACAGGACTTTGGTTTCGTGGATGATGGCAAAGTCTTCGTCAGCGCTGAGGAAGAGGAAGACGGGGACAAAGGGAGAGTGTGAGAGAAGCATGCGATGCATTTGGACGTATAGGTGTGTGTGAGTTTGAGTAGTGTGTGTTTACTTGTTGTACAGCACCAGGTCTGGTTTCCATATGTCGGGTGAAGGGACTCTGATCTTCCTGATGCCTCCGTACTCATCTGGATTCCAATTCAGGTTCACATCGAGCCATTGCTGGGGTGAAAATCAGGGAAACTTGAGATCATTTTGTCTACTAGAGCAGTGTTTTTCAACCTTTTCTGAGACGCGGCACACTTTTTACATTAAAAAGATCCCGCGGCACACCAACAACCAAAAACGTTACAAAATGACACCTTTTATCATAATACAGTATATATACCAGGGGTGTCAAACTCAATCTCAGAGAGGGCCAAAACTAAAAATTGGGACTACGTTGAGGGCCAAATAGAGTCACCATTTAATAAACAGGATAGAAGGGATATTGGACAAAGTGCAAAAAGAAATAGGCTACATTATTATATGTGCCAGAGCCAGATGTTTGGCATCTTCTCTTGGCTGCCAGTTCATTAATATCTGGGGTTAGGTTCTGTGGAAACCCTCAAGATGGAGTGAAGGTGTGCATCAGTGAGACGACTCCTGTGTGGGTCTGTGTTCATCTTCATCACAGAGAACAGCTGCTCACACAGGTATGTGCTTCCAAACATGCAGAGCGTTTGAGCAGCATGTAGGCGGAGTTAAGGCATCGTTTCGGGGCTGAAGCTTGGAAACTGTGCAGTGCCCTCAGAGTCATACTTTGCGTGTCATTACACTGGAGGTCTATCAGCTCCACGGGTGCTCTTTCCACGTCAACTGCAAAAGGATGGCTGAGCAGTTCAAATTTAAATTTCTGAGCTGCAAAGTCGGCAAATCGCCGAGTGAACTCTGTGCCAAGTGCACCCAGTTTATCAGCACAATGCTCAGTCGGGAACACAGCAGTGGAGACTTTTACTGCATCACACATGTCTGTGATCACACGTCCCCGTCCCTGAAGCTGGAGGTTTAGCGCAGTGAGATGCTTCGTTATGTTGAACATAAAGCCAGCTCACATCGCCACTTGTCGTCCCGGAGCTCTGTGGTGTGGCGGGACAGTTATGATAAACATATGATATTTTCTGGCGGGCCGTTGTACCGAGGGCCGGATATATGCTGACAATGTAATGACAAGTCTCTAAATGTGTTGATCCTTACTAGGCTTTTCATCTGGGTTATGTTGTCCAGGGCCCAGTTCAGAGTCTGCATTTTTCCTTTTCAAATATTTCTCCATCTGTTCATCTCGTCACCTCAACCTCTCCCATCATTTCATTCTACTGTCCTACATTAACACGGTCATTACTGCGC
Organism: Leptoclinus maculatus; assembly: GCA_032191485.1. Taxonomy (NCBI): domain Eukaryota; kingdom Metazoa; phylum Chordata; class Actinopteri; order Perciformes; family Stichaeidae; genus Leptoclinus; species Leptoclinus maculatus. The sequence continues at coordinate 194,807 of JAVDOI010000185.1, forward strand.
TACCTACTGCCACCCACTGGCATGGAAGAGTATTATTACTTAGCCAGACACTATATTGCAGCTCAGACGCTCAACAATGGCAAAGTATTTGCAGCAACTAAATAATATTTTTTGGACTCATTAAATGAAATTGGACATTTTCCCACGGCACACCTGGCGATCTCTCACGGCTCACTGGTGTGCCGCGGCACAGTGGTTGAAAATCACTGTACTAGTGTACTGATGAAGCCAAGTTTAGTTGTTTTTATTCCCAGAATGAATACATTGTGAAAATACAAGTTGTCATGTACTGTATATATCACAGCAGAATAAATATAAATAACCTCCAGCAGTCACCATGTCATGAATCCTCCCTTCTTTCTATTTCAACTAGTTGAAACAATTAATATCATTAATTTGTGATACTATTTGTGTAATATATTCACCAACAAAAAGCATATAAATACATGATAATGGGCTGCCAGTTGCAACTACATTGAAGTATGTAAATTAAACAGCAGATTCATTGTTAAAATATATGATATATAATACTTGAGTAACTGTGTTTTGGGTGTCACATGGTAAAAACTTTAATAGCATTCATTTCTAGGGAAATTAAAACTAATTAATTAATCCATTAGTCCATATCCTGTTAAATCTACATACTTGCAATGTGGCGTATACCCTCTGACCATTGTCATTAGAATTTTCTAAATGTGTAGTTGGCATATATTTTTGGTTTTCCTGAAGTCAACAGTCACATTTACCTGTTTGAGACGAACATTACTGGTCACAATCTGGTTAACTTCATCCTGAGAGAAGCAGAAAAAGACAGAATAAACAAAAACAGTCTGAGGCAAGTAAGACTTTCACGAGAGATTTCAGGACAAAATATAACCTGCACGCTTGTAACCATTTATTTTCGTGTTTTTATGGACAATCTGTGGCATTTTAACAATAAATAAGCACATTCAGAGGCAAACATCCTATTATATTAATGGCCGAGGCAATCTGGAATGTGAATTAAACATTTTGACACCACACATTCAAAGTAAAAAGGTTTTGGAGATAGTCACAGCCGCCTTAATGTTAAAACATATGCCAGCAACGTCGCAGGTTGTTTGGGTGTACTGCTAATGTTAATGTTAGAAATAATTAGAAGCAATGGTCAAGCACTACTTGCTGGCAACAAAAAAAAAACGGTGTGGATAATTGTGGATTAATGCATGACAATAAAGCACCCGCAGTTGTACTTTATCATTACATTACAACATAAGATACGTGACTGGATAGAATAGCTTTTAAATGGTTTATTAAGTTTGGCTTGACTCGCAAAGTCAAGTACCGGTAGTGTGAGAAAACAACAATGCGCATGCTCAGAGCCCGTTAGCAGGTGGACACAAATGTATTTTTATTTTTTTCATTTGACTGCTAAAGTAAGCGCTGCTGACGTCACCGCCCTTGATTGACGTGCGCTGGTCATCGTTCGTTCTAGAAGTTGAAAATGTAGTCATCGAGTTCTTTGTTTAGCAGGACTGAGCTGGAGGACTTGGAGATGATCACACATCGGCGCTCACCAGCTGAGGAGATCTACCTAGTTATGAACCAAACTTCGTTTTTTTTGTCAACACTTGCTAAAGCTAGTTAGCTAGTTAATTGTTCTCATTTCAGCCACGGGTTTCATCTGGTCTTCAGACTCCGGAAGCCGGCTGAGGACCCAGAAGGAGAGAGAGCTAATATAAGTACTTCTTTTTTCATTTGCATTGTGGTTGTGTTGTGCTGCTTTGTGTCATCTCTAAGCCGATATGTCTGTTGTGACTGTAGAAAAATGAGGTGTCTTTTGCTAACTTTATTAGCCCAACATTAGCATAACACTGAGACTGACTGTATTCCCACGCCAGGTAACGTTACTGTCCATTTGTGCCACATGGTCTTCATCTGTACAGACTGGTTGAACTAGCTAAAGACTGCTTGTGTTGCTTGTGTCCTCTCTGGTGTGTCTCTGGTCCTATAGTCTGGGTGGTATACCCCTGAAAGAGTTTACATTAGTTGAAGGTGCTCAGATGTTCCCATTGGTGGGGTGAACATTGTCATACTTTAGTTAAATTGGTCCACTATTGTGCTGATGAAGATGAGTTATGTTTTATTTCCATAAGAGGATTATTTAAACTTTGTTTTGTTTTTTTAAAGATTCCTATTCACTTACATTGTGTGAAGTGTCATGGTCTTCATCTTTACAGACTGGTTGAACTAGCTAAAGACTGCTTGTGTTGTGTTGCTTGTGTCCTCTCTGAGGCGATATGTTTGATGTGACCCTGGTCCTATAGTCTGGTGAGCCTACGCCCCAAAAGATTTTACATATAAGGGACTGGAGTTATTGATGACTCCACTCCAGGTGCACATCCACATTGTTGATGTGAAAACTGGAAATCTTCATCATTTGGTCTACTTATGTGCCGATAAAGCTAAATTCAGTTGTTTGTTTTCCATTTGTGCCATCGTCTTCATCTTTACAGACTAGTTGAACTAGCTAAAGACTGGTTGAAGACTGGTTGAACTAGTTAAAGACTGGTTGAACTAGCTAAAGACTGGTTGAAGACTGGTTGAACTAGCTAAAGACTGCTCGTGTTGTGCTGTTTGTGTTCCTTTTTGGCCGCGGTGCCATCAAGGAGTCGATATTGTTGTTGTGACCCTGGTTCTGCAGCAGGAGTGAAACATTGAAGACTTCAAATCCTCTTCACCTCATACATTGTAAAGTGCCATGGACGTCCTCGTCACAGCCTGAACGCAGAAGGAGAGCTACAAACAGTAAGAGCAATTCATTTTAATATGCATTGTGCTTGTGTTTAGTGGCCGCCGTGCCGTCACAGAGCAGATATGGTTGTAATGACCCTGGTGCTACAGTGTAAAGACAGACATGGCTGCCACGCCCAGCCTTTGGTCATTAGCTCTCTTTCTCTTTCACCTTGTTGCATCTTTTTCTCATAAACATTTCTGCTGGATTCATGTGAGTAGAAGCTTTGGTCTTTGGCCCAAATTCCTGGTTGTTTTGCGTGATGTTTGCACTATGTTGGCTGCTGTGCCGTGACGTGTTGTAAATGCTTGTGACTTGCTGTCTGCATGCGAGTGTGTTGGTATGGTAATTGAAAAGAGAAGCTATTTGCATTGCGGAATATTGTCTGTTTTTATTTCACATAGTTTGGCCGTTGCATAAAATGAAATAACTCCATGAAATGACACGATGGATGTGTTTTCTTAGAAGGTGCAAAGAGCTGTTTAGTTCCATAATGATTTATTTTATGTAAAATGCAGAAACCGGACGCTCTTCACTCGCAATAGTATTTTGAGTAAACCTGAAGGCCTCAAGTGTAAATGATGTGAGCATAATGTCATGTTTTCTACATTTTGCTTCTGGTGTTGCCACCTCCATCCCTCTCTCTTACCACACTGATGAGCTGTATCAGCTGTAGTCCCACGGTGACCACTACGGCTTCACTGAAGTGGTTAACGGGGCGAACCACCTTGTTGTAACCAGTGAACAGCGTCTTCACCAGACGCGTCTCATCCTCTGAGCAGAACACTGGACCTATAGGACACACAGACATGTACGCAAACACTTCAGTCACACGTTGTTCTGGTACACACCTTTTTACTGACGAGTGGCATCTTCTGAACATATTGCACACGGAGGTCAGAGGAGGAAAACGCAGATTTGGGCTGTGGAGGAATTGAACTTTACTTGAAAGTAATGTGAGCTTTATACTGGAGGCAAACTGGTTTATACATTTCCTTTTGTGCTCACTTTGACTGAGATACACAGTATGACATGTCGCCATATCCAGCTGACGCCCGTGTCCCCACAAATGTTTTCACGCTGGAACCAAAATCACAGCTGCAGCGAGAGGCAGGCCAGCAGATTGCTTTTAACTGTGATTCACACTGCAAACATTTCCCAGGCTTACAACTAGCAACCCGAAACCCTTCAGTGGGAGAGAGAATGCATTGGAAGAGAGGCAGACAGGAAGTTACAGGAAATATATCAGATGAGAGAGAAGTGGAGTGACTGGCGTGCCATGCTGGTGAAAAGCCTCGGCGCTGAGTGTCTCTGGAGCCGTCTAAGCACTGCGATCAAGTGTGTGTGTGTGTGTGTGTGTGTGTAAATCCTCGGAGCAGAACCTAATCTGAGTGTTAAGAGGGGGTTTGGGGAAAACCATCCCTGGCCGATCCGCTTGACATCAAGTCTGGATCAGTTAGAGTTCAGAACATTTAACCTGCATTTAACACCTTCATACAAAGGTGTTTCCAGCTAACAGACTTACAGTTCCTTTGTATTAACCATGCCTTTATGAGCCTATCAATTATGATATGCAACATAAACGTATACCAGCTGCACTTGTTGCTTGACAATGAACTAGAGACAGATTTTTAATCCACATGAGCATTCATTTGTTGTTGTTTTGAACATTAAATAGAGGCTGAATTTGTGAAGCTGATACTTGTTGACGTTAAAACTCTTTGTAACCTGGTAACCTGCACCCGCAAATTCCGGTTCTGAACGAAGGGGCCCCACACTCTAACTACAAGGTATTTTTTAATAATTCCAAGGGGTTATTAACACTAAGAATGGTTTGCTCATATGAATAGAGTAAATATTATGTATATATTACTGGTTAATAGCAGATGAAGATGGAACACAGCTCCACTTTGAAAATGTCAAATTCGTATGGTGAAAAAGCACTATTATTCATAATACGATATTAAATGAGGCTCAGTAAAGCCTAGAACCACCCACCATCATAGCAAACGACAGCAGTAGTGAATAGAAACAGAATTTGAGTGAATTGAGTGAAGTATGCCAGAATTAGAGACATAAACGTACGAGAGGTCACGAAAGGTCGTCATTTGAGAAACAGCCTCTCCAGCTGTTCCATTGTACTTTTACAACCTAAATAACTATATATTTAACTTCCTTTATCCTTCTACATGCACAATCTATCACATACAGCAGTTAGAAATCATTTTGGAGAGCTGGAACCGTCTCCAAAGCCTCTCCAGGCCGGCGACCTACGGGAGAATTGCGCAATAGCTGGTGTGTATTGCGCCGTTGTAGAGCTCCTGGTTCGTCAATTTTCATTTTTTTTGCTCTGTTCGCACGTGTCTGGTGTGGCCAATCGAATGGCGTTAACAGATTTACCAGGAAGTCTTTAGTTTTCCGGAAAAATGCCGATCTACGCCGAGGACCCGGCGCGTAAAAGTCGCGAGACTGCCTCGCTGGAATGTTGTCCCCGAGCTTATTTGACCCCCCTTTCTTTATTTCACAACTTTATTAGAACGGAAATGGGACAGAATGAGGTGAATCAGCGGTCAAAATGGAGTTTAAGGACACGGTTTGATGATTTTGCTTCAAAAACGTGAGTACCGACCCAGAATTTTTTTGGCAAAGTGATAGATGCTGGGGGCTGCTGTCCCCCGGTAATGTTTGAAGCGTGTCCCGGAGAGGAAATCCGAGATATACGTTCGAAGCGTGATCGAATTGTTGCTAAATACCTAACTTTACCATGGACGGTTGAAAAACGACTTTTGAGAGGCTGTTTCTGTTACGTGTCTCGGCCAAAATGAACGAGAAAAGTGTCGATATTTAGCACGAGGCTAGGAATGTTGTCGTAGATCGTGTTTTATTGTGTTTTGAGTGTGTAAAGTGTTACACATGCTTCGATTCATGGGAGATTCTTCGTTCAAACGGTATGCTGCATTGTTGTGGAAATATTATATTTGTTACTGAAAATTGCATTCTGCGGTTCAGCTGAACCGGAATTCGCCCTCCCCCGCCCCCACACCGACCCCCGAGGGCCGGTAGCGGTTGCATTGGGTTAATATCTGAGAATTCCAGATGAGAACGGTTAGCATACAGCCCTCAAATTGAAGAGTTACTGATTGCAATTTATTTCTGAATATTTGCAAGCATTTATCTATGATCAGTACTTGTTGATAAAATATTAAGAAACTGGTCTGGTTCTGCAAGAAACGATGTCATATCCTCTATTGCATATTTAGGCCTGTAATTTCTCATACATCCTCACTCCTCTGACGCATGCTTACTCATAATCTCCTTGCTGTCATTGTTTTTTTTAGTGCTGTCAATCGTGGTATCAGCTGGTCACATGTGATAGCACAGCGACACACCTACGTTGTTAGACATCATCCTGTCTGCTGTTAAACGAGACTCTCTCAGACTTTAGTACGTTCATGTCAAACGATCTATTATGATGAAAAGTATTTACTTTCTCTTGATTTACTTACTGTAGTATACTTTGTACTACAAGTGGACTATCGCATCACCTTTGTTCATGTAAACGCACCTCGTAGTTTTGTTGTAATATGACCCGGCAAATTAACATAATGCTAAAGTTACATCCTTTGCATGTTTGTAGGAATCTGAACTGAGCTGTAGGATGTTGTTTCATTTAGCTAGCGATGGCTGCTGCCTGTCTGTTGTCCTGTGAGCACGCTTTGATCAGACAGAAATAGATGGGAGGGAAGGCGGGACAGAGCAGCCACTTGGAGCTGTCAATCATTGCCCACTTTAAACTCCCAATTTACGCAGGATACCGAACCACCGGTGCACAATACAAGGCAGGGTATGAAACTAACTCAAAATCAGTACTAGTCCCAAGGACTAGTAGGTTCATAAAACTACTAGTCCTGAGCAATCTTTACTAGTCCTTCATGATCTCCTTGCCCGTTGACCTGAATTCATCCAGAGATGAACAGAGTCGGAGGGGTCAAATTCTCCAATGGATGGTGTCTCCAGCAGCACCATCATACAGGGGTGGTACCTTAACAACACAACGACGCGTTTTGTCCGATGTGCCCGTGTTTTAGCAATGTCGCACCCCGTTGCATTATTTAGGCTCGTAGTGAAGATGAAGGTTAAGATCACGATTAAATACTGTACAGCAGTTCAAATTGCCAAGTTGAGGAATTCCGCTATGGAACGTACCGGCTAAAAATGTAGCTATATTCCGCCGTGGGGAGTAACAGCATGTCACCGTTGTCACCATGTCGCAGTTTAAGCAGTGAACGCTCAGAGCCCAAAACAATACGCAGTCTATGAATAAAGCAGGCATTTGTTCTAATTTTAGATGAAGTATTTTTGTTAGATCACACAAAGATATTGGGTGTTAGTTCATGTGCTGCAGTCATAAGAGCTTCACCATCTATATTTCTTCCCCGGACGAATCTTGGCGGACCGCTGGTGAAACTGAAAGAGAGGCCCGGCCTGATCGATGAATATAGTGCCTTTTGCATTGCGTAAACAAAAAATGATAATCGAAACAAAATAGTCTAATATCCTCAACAATTTTGGGAATAGTTGAATGTTACTGTTAAAGTGACTGGGAAGGAATGTATAATTGTACTGGTTCATTACAAGTTGTGGCCACCAGGGGGCACCTATCAGAATGCACTCCAGACAAGATGTTCCTTTGAGAGGTTTATTGACAGCAGTCAAACAAGCAAGTGTGTGGTTCTGAAACAGATATCCATGAAATAATAATTAGTAAAAACCTCTATTCAGCATTGGTTCCAAATTAGGACATACAGGGACAGAATACAGGCAGCGATAAACATGTCCGCGACTCCTACAGTCGGCACTTAGCAAACAACGAACGAGCCGCTAAATATCAGACTAGATTGCCGTGTAAATGACACAATATAACCCTTATGATGAAATTAGACTAACACCAAACTTTACGTTTACTTACTGGTTGTTTACACGCACACAGTCTTGGAAGGTGAACTCCGAACATCCACATAAACTCTAATCTATTTACGGACACTGCCGTCATTTCGCGCCACTACCCTCGTCAGAGCCTTTTCACCAACTTAATACCGGTGATATTAGTCCGCGAGGGGCGTAGTGCGGTTTCTCCGAAACCCGTCAATAGAGGTCGTCCTTCGTCACAGTTACATTTACTTATCGGGAAAGTCTTTTTCCGGACATAAATAACGAATAAAGCCTCTCAAATTTCACTCGCCATGAGGACTAGTGAGAATGATAATTTAGGTAGTCCCTCCAAAAATCCACTCGCCTCGGGCTAGCGGACTAGCGTTAGTTTCCGACCCTGCAAGGTGCTGAGACTCTTTTGTGTTTGCTGACACGTTCCAGCTGGAAAGTGACAGAAGTGTGGAGATTATTTCTGGTTGTATTTGAGTCCATGATGATATTGTGGGCTGGAAATAAACTTTTGACCAAATGTCTTGTGACAGTCTGTTGAGGAGAGTTAATCGATCCTCTGCTGTTAGAATGCATTTGAGCAGAAGAAAACAGAATAGGTTGCCACTTACCCTCAAATTGAATCTGTTCACTTTCCCCTTGAAGTTGTGTCATCTCCTAATCGGGCATGAATTGTTGTTGAATGGGTATGTTTGGTTAGAAATAACTAGTTACTTCTGGCTGCAGTCTTGTCTATTAAGGTTATTGTCAGTGAATTAATTCATTCTTCCTATTCTATTGTCTGTCTTTCTCCCTCCCAACCTCCCTGTCTGTCTTTCTCCCTCCCTCCCAACCTCCCTGTCTGTCTCCCTGTCTCCCTCCCTCCCTGTCTACCTCCCTCCCTCCCTGTCTTTCTCCCTGTCTACCTCCCTCCCTCCCTCCCTCCCCTGTCTTTCTCCCTCCCTCCCTCCCTGTCTCCCTGTCTGTCTCCCTCCCTGTCTGTCTCCCTCCCTCCCTGTCTCCCTGTCTGTCTCCCTCCCTGTCTTTCTCCCTCCCTCCCTGTCTGTCTCCCTCCCTCCCTGTATCCCCGTCTCCCTGTCCCCCTGTCTCCCTCCCTGTCCCCCTGTCTGTCTGTCTCCCTCCCTGTCTGTCTCCCTTCCTCCCTCCCTCCCTTTATCCCTCCCTGTCTCCCTCCCTCCCCTGTCTTTCTCCCTCCCTCCCTGTCTCCCTGTCTCCCTCCCTGTCTGTTTGTCTGTCTCCCTCCGTCTGTCTCCCTGCCTGTCTCCCTCCCTCCCTCCCTCCCTCCCTCCCTCCCTCCCTCTCTCTCTCTCCCTGTCTCCCTCCCTGTCTCCCTCCCCTCCCTGTCTCCCTGTCTGTCTCCCTTCCTCCCTCCCTCCCTTTATCCCTCCCTCCCCTGTCTTTCTCCCTCCCTCCCTGTCTCCCCGTATGTCTCCCTCCCTCCCCGTCTCCCTCCCTCCCTGTCTACCTCCCTCCCTCCCTGTCTTTCTCCCTGTCTCCCTCCCTCCCTCCCCTGTCTTTCTCCCTCCCTGTCTCCCTGTCTGTCTCCCTTCCTCCCTCCCTCCCTGTATCCCTCCCTCCCTCCCTGTCTTTCTCCCTCCCCTGTCTGTCTGTCTCCCTCCCTCCCTGTCTGTCTGTCTGTCTCCCTCCCTGTCTGTCTCCCTTCCTCCCTGTCTGTCTTTCTCCCTCCCTCCCTGTCTCCCTCCCTCCCTGTCTGTCTGTCTCCCTCCCTCCCTGTCTGTCTTTCTCTCTCCCAACCTCCCTGTCTGTCTTTCTCTCTCCCAACCTCCCTGTCTGTCTTTCTCCCTCCAACCTCCCTGTCTGTCTTCCCCCCCAACCTCCCTGTCTGTCTTCCTCCCTCCCTCCCAACCTCCCTGTCTGTCTGTCTGTCTCCCAACCTCCCTGTCTGTCTTTCTCTCTCCCAACCTCCCTCCCTGTCTGTCTGTCTGTCTCCCAACCTCCCTGTCTGTCTTTCTCTCTCCCAACCTCCCTCCCTGTCTGTCTGTCTGTCTCCCAACCTCCCTGTCTGTCTTTCTCTCTCCCAACCTCCCTGTCTGTCTTTCTCTCTCCCAACCTCCCTGTCTGTCTGTCTGTCTGTCTCCCAACCTCCCTGTCTGTCTTTCTCCCTCCCAACCCCCCTGTCTGTCTTTCTCTCTCCCAACCCCCCTGTCTGTCTTTCTCTCTCCCAACCTCCCTGTCTGTCTTTTTCTCTCCCAACCTCCCTGTCTGTCTTTCTCCCAACCTCCCTGTCTGTCTTTTTCTCTCCCAACCTCCCTGTCTGTCTGTCTTTCTCTCTCCCAACCTCCCTGTCTGTCTGTCTTTCTCCCTCCCTCCCAACCTCCCTGTCTGTCTTTCTCTCTCCCAACCTCCCTGTCTCTCTTTCTCTCTCCCAACCTCCCTGTCTCTCTTTCTCCCTCCCAACCTCCCTGTCTGTCTTTCTCTCTCCCAACCTCCCTGTCTGTCATTCTCTCTCCCAACCTCCCTATAATTGTCAGTGTTGATAGAGGGCGGTCAGTCTTCTTCCTGAAGTATGTCATCTGCCAGTCTGCGTTAGGGTACTTCCGGTGTCCGATGTAGGATGATGGGGTAAGATACTCTCACCAAACTCCTGTCGTGTAAACCAGTAGCATATCTGACCTGTAACATTGGATTCAGAATAGATTTTGTCCGTTAGCACTTTTCGTAGTTTGGCTTAGTATGTTTGGTGCCACTATAATAATTTAAGGATCCAGCACGGACAGTTACAGGAGTGAGAGATGAGCAGGTAAGGAAACATGAGAACACCAGGGCACACATGGAGAACTCTGTCAAGCTACATATTAGTCAAAGTGAACATCTTTTCTTCTCCATAGTTGTCCTCAGTCTCATCTGCTTAACTTGGTCATGGAGGCATCAACATTTAATTGAGATGGTAAATTAACAGAGAAAACTCATAGCTTATATGTATGTGTGTGTTTTATATTATACTGAATATTATTATATGATATATGTTATACTGTATATATATATATTATACTGAATTCCCTGTGAGGGTGAGTAAAATAAGATGTCCTGACGTGTTTATAAGTGTTATTTACTGCTTTTTTTCGTGTTGGAATTAATGTTAAATATTTAACTGCAAAGTAGTAATGCGTGTTTGATATCTTTTCAGATCGTACTGTAAATGGGTCATAATGTGTTGAGTTTTGTGAAAACTGTGACATGGAGAACATGGTGATCGCTGAACTAGCAAATAGTGAATTCATGAAAGAATTCATGAAAGAATTCATAAAATGCCATTGAGAATAGAATGGAATGCCGGATGGAACATGCATGTTCTCGAATAAATTAGAATGTTGACGTGTCATCTGATGTGTCATAAAGACCTTTCATCTTGAAAGCAAACCACTGCTGTGTGTCCTTAGCTGTCCAGCTGACACATGACATCTATTGCACTTCTGTCCATCCTGGGAGAGGGATGGCAGGTTTCTATGGATCATCGTTATATCTGGACCCTGGTCTTGCCACTGCCGTAGTTCTGTCATATGCATGCTTAGATTCCATGGCTTCTTTTCTTGGACCAATGCTGATGGTGAGCGTTTGAACTGTCGGGGAGAGACAGTCGCGTCTCTTAAATCCTGCATGGTGAAATGTGCTGTGTTGGGCAATGCTGTCAGTGTTGATAGAGGGCGGTCAGTCTTCTTCCTGAAGTATGTCATCTGCCAGTCTGCGTTAGGGTACTTCCGGTGTCCGATGTAGGATGATGGGGTAAGATACTCTCACCAAACTCCTGTCGTGTAAACCAGTAGCATATCTGACCTGTAACATTGGATTCAGAATAGATTTTGTCCGTTAGCACTTTTCGTAATTTGGCTTAGTAGGTTTGGTGCCACTATAATAATTTAAGGATTACCTAATCCCTCCTTGAATATCAAATCGTTAACATTGATTATTTACTTAGTAGAATATGAAAGAACTTAGCTTACAGGAGAGAAAGGGAAATGTATACATCTTTATTTAAAAAATATAATGAATTAACATTTATTGTAGTCGTCATTATATACATATGAAATGTAACCTCTGCATTTAACCAATCTCTAGCATATTTAGCGCAGTGGTCTGGGTTTAGTGTCTTGCTCAGGTACACTTCAGCACAGGACATGTAGCAGCCAAGGATGGAACCCTCTCTACCCAATGAGCCACGGTATTTATCATCACACAGTTGTAAAAATTGGTTGTAGAATGGAAAAACAACAACTCCACAGAGGACAGCTGGACAGCTCTGAGGTAGGACGCAACATATTTGATGAACTGCATCAGATATGCTACTGGTTTACACGACAGGAGTTTGGTGCGAGTATCTTACCACAGCATCCTACATCGGACACACCGGAAGCCTGAAGTGAGCTCTGAAGCAGACTGGTGCAGACTTCCTGCCCCCAGGTAGTAGCTGGCTTCTCGGAGCCAATGCTGACGGTGAGCGTTTGAACTGTGCGGAAGACTCAGTCGCGCTCTTGAGTCCTGCATGGTTATAGGTCGCTGTGTGGCTTATTGGTCTTTGTGTGGGGCAAGCCACAGGCTGCCGTCAGCAGAGTGTAAAGATGGTCGTCCAGTCTTCAATGCTACCTGGGGGAAGGAAGTCTGCACCAGTCTGCCTCAGAGCTCACTTCAGGCTTCCAGTGTGTCCGATGTAGGATGATGGGGTAAGATACTCTCACCAAACTCCTGTCGTGTAAACCAGTAGCATATCTGACCTGTAACATTGGATTCAGAATAGATTTTGTCCGTTAGCACTTTTCGTAATTTGGCTTAGTATGTTTGGTGCCACTAAATTAATTTAAGGATTACCTAATCCCTCCTTGAATATCAAATCGTTAACATTGATTATTTACTGAGAGTTAAGTACAGTAAAACTTAGAGAGCTTTGCTTATAGGAGGGATATTTTGAAATACAGTATTTATAATCATACAGTTGTAAAATAATTAACTAACTACCGGTATGTAAAATGTTGGGATTTACTCTAACATCGTTATATCTGGACCCTGGTCTTGCCGCTGCCGTAGTTCTGTCATATGCATGCTTAGATTCCATGGCTTCTTTTCTTGGACCAATGCTGACGGTGAGCGTTTGAACTGTCGGGGAGAGACAGTCGCGTCTCTTAAATCCTGCATGGTGAAATGTGCTGTGTTGGGCAATGCTGTCAGTGTTGATAGAGGGCGGTCAGTCTTCTTCCTGAAGTATGTCATCTGCCAGTCTGCGTTAGGGTACTTCCGATGTAGGATGATGGGGTAAGATACTCTCACCAAACTCCTGTCGTGTAAACCAGTAGCATATCTGACCTGTAACATTGGATTCAGAATAGATTTTGTCCGTTAGCACTTTTCGTAATTTGGCTTAGAATGTTTGGTGCCACTATAATAATTTAAGGATTACCTAATCCCTCCTTGAATATCAAATCGTTAACATTGATTATTTACTGAGAGTTAAGTACAGTAAAACTTAGAGAGCTTTGCTTATAGGAGGGATATTTTGAAATACAGTATTTATAATCATACAGTTGTAAAATAATTAACTAACTACCGGTATGTAAAATGTTGGGATTTACTCTAACATCGTTATATCTGGACCCTGGTCTTGCCGCTGCCGTAGTTCTGTCATATGCATGCTTAGATTCCATGGCTTCTTTTCTTGGACCAATGCTGACGGTGAGCGTTTGAACTGTCGGGGAGAGACAGTCGCGTCTCTTAAGTCCTGCATGGTGAAATGTGCTGTGTTGGGCAATGCTGTCAGTGTTGATAGAGGGCGGTCAGTCTTCTTCCTGAAGTATGTCATCTGCCAGTCTGCGTTAGGGTACTTCCGGTGTCCGATGTAGGATGATGGGGTAAGATACTCTCACCAAACTCCTGTCGTGTAAACCAGTAGCATATCTGACCTGTAACATTGGATTCAGAATAGATTTTGTCCGTTAGCACTTTTCGTAATTTGGCTTAGTATGTTTGGTGCCACTATAATAATTTAAGGATTACCTAATCCCTCCTTGAATATCAAATCGTTAACATTGATTATTTACTTAGTAGAATATGAAAGAACTTAGCTTACAGGAGAGAAAGGGAAATGTATACATCTTTATTTCAAAAATATAATGAATTAACATTTATTGTAGTCGTCATTATATACATATGAAATGTAACCTCTGCATTTAACCAATCTCTAGCATATTTAGCGCAGTGGGCTGGGTTTAGTGTCTTGCTCAGGTACACTTCAGCACAGGACATGTAGCAGCCAAGGATGGAACCCTCTCTACCCAATGAGCCACGGTATTTATCATCACACAGTTGTAAAAATTGGTTGTAGAATGGAAAAATAACAACTCCACAGAGGACAGCTGGACAGCTCTGAGGCTCTGAGGTAGGACGCAACATATTTGATGAACTGCATCAGATATGCTACTGGTTTACACGACAGGAGTTTGGTGCGAGTATCTTACCACAGCATCCTACATCGGACACACCGGAAGCCTGAAGTGAGCTCTGAAGCAGACTGGTGCAGACTTCCTGCCCCCAGGTAGTAGCTGGCTTCTCGGAGCCAATGCTGACGGTGAGCGTTTGAACTGTGCGGAAGACTCAGTCGCGCTCTTGAGTCCTGCATGGTTATAGGTCGCTGTGTGGCTTATTGGTCTTTGTGTGGGGCAAGCCACAGGCTGCCGTCAGCAGAGTGTAAAGATGGTCGTCCAGTCTTCAATGCTACCTGGGGGAAGGAAGTCTGCACCAGTCTGCCTCAGAGCTCACTTCAGGCTTCCAGTGTGTCCGATGTAGGATGATGGGGTAAGATACTCTCACCAAACTCCTGTTGTGTAAACCAGTAGCATATCTGACCTGTAACATTGGATTCAGAATAGATTTTGTCCGTTAGCACTTTTCGTAATTTGGCTTAGAATGTTTGGTGCCACTATAATAATTTAAGGATTACCTAATCCCTCCTTGAATATCAAATCGTTAACATTGATTATTTACTTAGTAGAATATGAAAGAACTTGGCTTACAGGAGAGAAAGGGAAATGTATACATCTTTATTTAAAAAATATAATGAATTCACATTTATTGTAGTCGTCATTATATACATATGAAATGTAACCTCTGCATTTAACCAATCTCTAGCATATTTAGCGCAGTGGGCTGGGTTTAGTGTCTTGCTCGGGTACACTTCAGCACAGGACATGTAGCAGCCAAGGATGGAACCCTCTCTACCCAATGAGCCACGGTATTTATCATCACACAGTTGTAAAAATTGGTTGTAGAATGGAAAAACAACAACTCCACAGAGGACAGCTGGACAGCTCTGAGGCTCTGAGGTAGGACGCAACATATTTGATGAACTGCATCAGATATGCTACTGGTTTACACGACAGGAGTTTGGTGCGAGTATCTTACCACAGCATCCTACATCGGACACACCGGAAGCCTGAAGTGAGCTCTGAAGCAGACTGGTGCAGACTTCCTGCCCCCAGGTAGTAGCTGGCTTCTCGGAGCCAATGCTGACGGTGAGCGTTTGAACTGTGCGGAAGACTCAGTCGCGCTCTTGAGTCCTGCATGGTTATAGGTCGCTGTGTGGCTTATTGGTCTTTGTGTGGGGCAAGCCACAGGCTGCTGTCAGCAGAGTGTAAAGATGGTCGTCCAGTCTTCAATGCTACCTGGGGGAAGGAAGTCTGCACCAGTCTGCCTCAGAGCTCACTTCAGGCTTCCAGTGTGTCCGATGTAGGATGATGGGGTAAGATACTCTCACCAAACTCCTGTCGTGTAAACCAGTAGCATATCTGACCTGTAACATTGGATTCAGAATAGATTTTGTCCGTTAGCACTTTTCGTAATTTGGCTTAGTAGGTTTGGTGCCACTATAATAATTTAAGGATTACCTAATCCCTCCTTGAATATCAAATCGTTAACATTGATTATTTACTTAGTAGAATATGAAAGAACTTAGCTTACAGGAGAGAAAGGGAAATGTATACATCTTTATTTCAAAAATATAATGAATTAACATTTATTGTAGTCGTCATTATATACATATGAAATGTAACCTCTGCATTTAACCAATCTCTAGCATATTTAGCGCAGTGGGCTGGGTTTAGTGTCTTGCTCAGGTACACTTCAGCACAGGACATGTAGCAGCCAAGGAT
Organism: Leptoclinus maculatus; assembly: GCA_032191485.1. Taxonomy (NCBI): domain Eukaryota; kingdom Metazoa; phylum Chordata; class Actinopteri; order Perciformes; family Stichaeidae; genus Leptoclinus; species Leptoclinus maculatus. Next base: position 210,674 of record JAVDOI010000185.1, read on the forward strand.
GGAACCCTCTCTACCCAATGAGCCACGGTATTTATCATCACACAGTTGTAAAAATTGGTTGTAGAATGGAAAAACAACAACTCCACAGAGGACAGCTGGACAGCTCTGAGGCTCTGAGGTAGGACGCAACATATTTGATGAACTGCATCAGATATGCTACTGGTTTACACGACAGGAGTTTGGTGCGAGTATCTTACCACAGCATCCTACATCGGACACACCGGAAGCCTGAAGTGAGCTCTGAAGCAGACTGGTGCAGACTTCCTGCCCCCAGGTAGTAGCTGGCTTCTCGGAGCCAATGCTGACTGTGAGCGTTTGAACTGTGCGGAAGACTCAGTCGCGCTCTTGAGTCCTGCATGGTTATAGGTCGCTGTGTGGCTTATTGGTCTTTGTGTGGGGCAAGCCACAGGCTGCCGTCAGCAGAGTGTAAAGATGGTCGTCCAGTCTTCAATGCTACCTGGGGGAAGGAAGTCTGCACCAGTCTGCCTCAGAGCTCACTTCAGGCTTCCAGTGTGTCCGATGTAGGATGATGGGGTAAGATACTCTCACCAAACTCCTGTCGTGTAAACCAGTAGCATATCTGACCTGTAACATTGGATTCAGAATAGATTTTGTCCGTTAGCACTTTTCGTAATTTGGCTTAGTATGTTTGGTGCCACTATAATAATTTAAGGATTACCTAATCCCTCCTTGAATATCAAATCGTTAACATTGATTATTTACTGAGAGTTAAGTACAGTAAAATTTAGAGAGCTTTGCTTATAGGAGGGATATTTTGAAATACAGTATTTATAATCATACAGTTGTAAAATAATTAACTAACTACCGGTATGTAAAATGTTGGGATTTACTCTAACATCGTTATATCTGGACCCTGGTCTTGCCGCTGCCGTAGTTCTGTCATATGCATGCTTAGATTCCATGGCTTCTTTTCTTGGACCAATGCTGACGGTGAGCGTTTGAACTGTCGGGGAGAGACAGTCGCGTCTCTTAAGTCCTGCATGGTGAACTGTGCTGTGTTGGGCAATGCTGTCAGTGTTGATAGAGGGCGGTCAGTCTTCTTCCTGAAGTATGTCATCTGCCAGTCTGCGTTAGGGTACTTCCGATGTAGGATGATGGGGTAAGATACTCTCACCAAACTCCTGTCGTGTAAACCAGTAGCATATCTGACCTGTAACATTGGATTCAGAATAGATTTTGTCCGTTAGCACTTTTCGTAATTTGGCTTAGAATGTTTGGTGCCACTATAATAATTTAAGGATTACCTAATCCCTCCTTGAATATCAAATCGTTAACATTGATTATTTACTGAGAGTTAAGTACAGTAAAACTTAGAGAGCTTTGCTTATAGGAGGGATATTTTGAAATACAGTATTTATAATCATACAGTTGTAAAATAATTAACTAACTACCGGTATGTAAAATGTTGGGATTTACTCTAACATCGTTATATCTGGACCCTGGTCTTGCCACTGCCGTAGTTCTGTCATATGCATGCTTAGATTCCATGGCTTCTTTTCTTGGACCAATGCTGACGGTGAGTGTTTGAACTGTCGGGGAGAGACAGTCGCGTCTCTTAAGTCCTGCATGGTGAAATGTGCTGTGTTGGGCAATGCTGTCAGTGTTGATAGAGGGCGGTCAGTCTTCTTCCTGAAGTATGTCATCTGCCAGTCTGCGTTAGGGTACTTCCGGTGTCCGATGTAGGATGATGGGGTAAGATACTCTCACCAAACTCCTGTCGTGTAAACCAGTAGCATATCTGACCTGTAACATTGGATTCAGAATAGATTTTGTCCGTTAGCACTTTTCGTAATTTGGCTTAGTATGTTTGGTGCCACTATAATAATTTAAGGATTACCTAATCCCTCCTTGAATATCAAATCGTTAACATTGATTATTTACTTAGTAGAATATGAAAGAACTTAGCTTACAGGAGAGAAAGGGAAATGTATACATCTTTATTTCAAAAATATAATGAATTAACATTTATTGTAGTCGTCATTATATACATATGAAATGTAACCTCTGCATTTAACCAATCTCTAGCATATTTAGCGCAGTGGGCTGGGTTTAGTGTCTTGCTCAGGTACACTTCAGCACAGGACATGTAGCAGCCAAGGATGGAACCCTCTCTACCCAATGAGCCACGGTATTTATCATCACACAGTTGTAAAAATTGGTTGTAGAATGGAAAAATAACAACTCCACAGAGGACAGCTGGACAGCTCTGAGGCTCTGAGGTAGGACGCAACATATTTGATGAACTGCATCAGATATGCTACTGGTTTACACGACAGGAGTTTGGTGCGAGTATCTTACCACAGCATCCTACATCGGACACACCGGAAGCCTGAAGTGAGCTCTGAAGCAGACTGGTGCAGACTTCCTGCCCCCAGGTAGTAGCTGGCTTCTCGGAGCCAATGCTGACGGTGAGCGTTTGAACTGTGCGGAAGACTCAGTCGCGCTCTTGAGTCCTGCATGGTTATAGGTCGCTGTGTGGCTTATTGGTCTTTGTGTGGGGCAAGCCACAGGCTGCCGTCAGCAGAGTGTAAAGATGGTCGTCCAGTCTTCAATGCTACCTGGGGGAAGGAAGTCTGCACCAGTCTGCCTCAGAGCTCACTTCAGGCTTCCAGTGTGTCCGATGTAGGATGATGGGGTAAGATACTCTCACCAAACTCCTGTCGTGTAAACCAGTAGCATATCTGACCTGTAACATTGGATTCAGAATAGATTTTGTCCGTTAGCACTTTTCGTAATTTGGCTTAGAATGTTTGGTGCCACTATAATAATTTAAGGATTACCTAATCCCTCCTTGAATATCAAATCGTTAACATTGATTATTTACTTAGTAGAATATGAAAGAACTTGGCTTACAGGAGAGAAAGGGAAATGTATACATCTTTATTTAAAAAATATAATGAATTAACATTTATTGTAGTCGTCATTATATACATATGAAATGTAACCTCTGCATTTAACCAATCTCTAGCATATTTAGCGCAGTGGGCTGGGTTTAGTGTCTTGCTCGGGTACACTTCAGCACAGGACATGTAGCAGCCAAGGATGGAACCCTCTCTACCCAATGAGCCACGGTATTTATCATCACACAGTTGTAAAAATTGGTTGTAGAATGGAAAAACAACAACTCCACAGAGGACAGCTGGACAGCTCTGAGGCTCTGAGGTAGGACGCAACATATTTGATGAACTGCATCAGATATGCTACTGGTTTACACGACAGGAGTTTGGTGCGAGTATCTTACCACAGCATCCTACATCGGACACACCGGAAGCCTGAAGTGAGCTCTGAAGCAGACTGGTGCAGACTTCCTGCCCCCAGGTAGTAGCTGGCTTCTCGGAGCCAATGCTGACGGTGAGCGTTTGAACTGTGCGGAAGACTCAGTCGCGCTCTTGAGTCCTGCATGGTTATAGGTCGCTGTGCGGCTTATTGGTCTTTGTGTGGGGCAAGCCACAGGCTGCCGTCAGCAGAGTGTAAAGATGGTCGTCCAGTCTTCAATGCTACCTGGGGGAAGGAAGTCTGCACCAGTCTGCCTCAGAGCTCACTTCAGGCTTCCAGTGTGTCCGATGTAGGATGATGGGGTAAGATACTCTCACCAAACTCCTGTCGTGTAAACCAGTAGCATATCTGACCTGTAACATTGGATTCAGAATAGATTTTGTCCGTTAGCACTTTTCGTAATTTGGCTTAGAATGTTTGGTGCCACTATAATAATTTAAGGATTACCTAATCCCTCCTTGAATATCAAATCGTTAACATTGATTATTTACTGAGAGTTAAGTACAGTAAAACTTAGAGAGCTTTGCTTATAGGAGGGATATTTTGAAATACAGTATTTATAATCATACAGTTGTAAAATAATTAACTAACTACCGGTATGTAAAATGTTGGGATTTACTCTAACATCGTTATATCTGGACCCTGGTCTTGCCACTGCCGTAGTTCTGTCATATGCATGCTTAGATTCCATGGCTTCTTTTCTTGGACCAATGCTGACGGTGAGTGTTTGAACTGTCGGGGAGAGACAGTCGCGTCTCTTAAGTCCTGCATGGTGAAATGTGCTGTGTTGGGCAATGCTGTCAGTGTTGATAGAGGGCGGTCAGTCTTCTTCCTGAAGTATGTCATCTGCCAGTCTGCGTTAGGGTACTTGCGGTGTCCGATGTAGGATGATGGGGTAAGATACTCTCACCAAACTCCTGTCGTGTAAACCAGTAGCATATCTGACCTGTAACATTGGATTCAGAATAGATTTTGTCCGTTAGCACTTTTCGTAATTTGGCTTAGAATGTTTGGTGCCACTATAATAATTTAAGGATTACCTAATCCCTCCTTGAATATCAAATCGTTAACATTGATTATTTACTTAGTAGAATATGAAAGAACTTAGCTTACAGGAGAGAAAGGGAAATGTATACATCTTTATTTCAAAAATATAATGAATTAACATTTATTGTAGTCGTCATTATATACATATGAAATGTAACCTCTGCATTTAACCAATCTCTAGCATATTTAGCGCAGTGGTCTGGGTTTAGTGTCTTGCTCAGGTACACTTCAGCACAGGACATGTAGCAGCCAAGGATGGAACCCTCTCTACCCAATGAGCCACGGTATTTATCATCACACAGTTGTAAAAATTGGTTGTAGAATGGAAAAATAACAACTCCACAGAGGACAGCTGGACAGCTCTGAGGTAGGACGCAACATATTTGATGAACTGCATCAGATATGCTACTGGTTTACACGACAGGAGTTTGGTGCGAGTATCTTACCACAGCATCCTACATCGGACACACCGGAAGCCTGAAGTGAGCTCTGAAGCAGACTGGTGCAGACTTCCTGCCCCCAGGTAGTAGCTGGCTTCTCGGAGCCAATGCTGACGGTGAGCGTTTGAACTGTGCGGAAGACTCAGTCGCGCTCTTGAGTCCTGCATGGTTATAGGTCGCTGTGTGGCTTATTGGTCTTTGTGTGGGGCAAGCCACAGGCTGCCGTCAGCAGAGTGTAAAGATGGTCGTCCAGTCTTCAATGCTACCTGGGGGAAGGAAGTCTGCACCAGTCTGCCTCAGAGCTCACTTCAGGCTTCCAGTGTGTCCGATGTAGGATGATGGGGTAAGATACTCTCACCAAACTCCTGTCGTGTAAACCAGTAGCATATCTGACCTGTAACATTGGATTCAGAATAGATTTTGTCCGTTAGCACTTTTCGTAATTTGGCTTAGTATGTTTGGTGCCACTATAATAATTTAAGGATTACCTAATCCCTCCTTGAATATCAAATCGTTAACATTGATTATTTACTGAGAGTTAAGTACAGTAAAATTTAGAGAGCTTTGCTTATAGGAGGGATATTTTGAAATACAGTATTTATAATCATACAGTTGTAAAATAATTAACTAACTACCGGTATGTAAAATGTTGGGATTTACTCTAACATCGTTATATCTGGACCCTGGTCTTGCCGCTGCCGTAGTTCTGTCATATGCATGCTTAGATTCCATGGCTTCTTTTCTTGGACCAATGCTGACGGTGAGCGTTTGAACTGTCGGGGAGAGACAGTCGCGTCTCTTAAGTCCTGCATGGTGAACTGTGCTGTGTTGGGCAATGCTGTCAGTTTTTGATAGAGGGCGGTCAGTCTTCTTCCTGAAGTATGTCATCTGCCAGTCTGCGTTAGGGTACTTCCGGTGTCCGATGTAGGATGATGGGGTAAGATACTCTCACCAAACTCCTGTCGTGTAAACCAGTAGCATATCTGACCTGTAACATTGGATTCAGAATAGATTTTGTCCGTTAGCACTTTTCGTAATTTGGCTTACTAGGTTTGGTGCCACTATAATAATTTAAGGATTACCTAATCCCTCCTTGAATATCAAATCGTTAACATTGATTATTTACTTAGTAGAATATGAAAGAACTTAGCTTACAGGAGAGAAAGGGAAATGTATACATCTTTATTTAAAAAATATAATGAATTAACATTTATTGTAGTCGTCATTATATACATATGAAATGTAACCTCTGCATTTAACCAATCTCTAGCATATTTAGCGCAGTGGTCTGGGTTTAGTGTCTTGCTCAGGTACACTTCAGCACAGGACATGTAGCAGCCAAGGATGGAACCCTCTCTACCCAATGAGCCACGGTATTTATCATCACACAGTTGTAAAAATTGGTTGTAGAATGGAAAAATAACAACTCCACAGAGGACAGCTGGACAGCTCTGAGGCTCTGAGGTAGGACGCAACATATTTGATGAACTGCATCAGATATGCTACTGGTTTACACGACAGGAGTTTGGTGCGAGTATCTTACCACAGCATCCTACATCGGACACACCGGAAGCCTGAAGTGAGCTCTGAAGCAGACTGGTGCAGACTTCCTGCCCCCAGGTAGTAGCTGGCTTCTCGGAGCCAATGCTGACGGTGAGCGTTTGAACTGTGCGGAAGACTCAGTCGCGCTCTTGAGTCCTGCATGGTTATAGGTCGCTGTGTGGCTTATTGGTCTTTGTGTGGGGCAAGCCACAGGCTGCCGTCAGCAGAGTGTAAAGATGGTCGTCCAGTCTTCAATGCTACCTGGGGGAAGGAAGTCTGCACCAGTCTGCCTCAGAGCTCACTTCAGGCTTCCAGTGTGTCCGATGTAGGATGATGGGGTAAGATACTCTCACCAAACTCCTGTCGTGTAAACCAGTAGCATATCTGACCTGTAACATTGGATTCAGAATAGATTTTGTCCGTTAGCACTTTTCGTAATTTGGCTTAGTATGTTTGGTGCCACTATAATAATTTAAGGATTACCTAATCCCTCCTTGAATATCAAATCGTTAACATTGATTATTTACTGAGAGTTAAGTACAGTAAAATTTAGAGAGCTTTGCTTATAGGAGGGATATTTTGAAATACAGTATTTATAATCATACAGTTGTAAAATAATTAACTAACTACCGGTATGTAAAATGTTGGGATTTACTCTAACATCGTTATATCTGGACCCTGGTCTTGCCGCTGCCGTAGTTCTGTCATATGCATGCTTAGATTCCATGGCTTCTTTTCTTGGACCAATGCTGACGGTGAGCGTTTGAACTGTCGGGGAGAGACAGTCGCGTCTCTTAAGTCCTGCATGGTGAAATGTGCTGTGTTGGGCAATGCTGTCAGTGTTGATAGAGGGCGGTCATTCTTCTTCCTAAAGTATGTCATCTGCCAGTCTGCGTTAGGGTACTTCCGGTGTCCGATGTAGGATGATGGGGTAAGATACTCTCACCAAACTCCTGTCGTGTAAACCAGTAGCATATCTGACCTGTAACATTGGATTCAGAATAGATTTTGTCCGTTAGCACTTTTCGTAATTTGGCTTAGTATGTTTGGTGCCACTATAATAATTTAAGGATTACCTAATCCCTCCTTGAATATCAAATCGTTAACATTGATTATTTACTTAGTAGAATATGAAAGAACTTAGCTTACAGGAGAGAAAGGGAAATGTATACATCTTTATTTAAAAAATATAATGAATTAACATTTATTGTAGTCGTCATTATATACATATGAAATGTAACCTCTGCATTTAACCAATCTCTAGCATATTTAGCGCAGTGGGCTGGGTTTAGTGTCTTGCTCAGGTACACTTCAGCACAGGACATGTAGCAGCCAAGGATGGAACCCTCTCTACCCAATGAGCCACGGTATTTATCATCACACAGTTGTAAAAATTGGTTGTAGAATGGAAAAATAACAACTCCACAGAGGACAGCTGGACAGCTCTGAGGCTCTGAGGTAGGACGCAACATATTTGATGAACTGCATCAGATATGCTACTGGTTTACACGACAGGAGTTTGGTGCGAGTATCTTACCACAGCATCCTACATCGGACACACCGGAAGCCTGAAGTGAGCTCTGAAGCAGACTGGTGCAGACTTCCTGCCCCCAGGTAGTAGCTGGCTTCTCGGAGCCAATGCTGACGGTGAGCGTTTGAACTGTGCGGAAGACTCAGTCGCGCTCTTGAGTCCTGCATGGTTATAGGTCGCTGTGTGGCTTATTGGTCTTTGTGTGGGGCAAGCCACAGGCTGCTGTCAGCAGAGTGTAAAGATGGTCGTCCAGTCTTCAATGCTACCTGGGGGAAGGAAGTCTGCACCAGTCTGCCTCAGAGCTCACTTCAGGCTTCCAGTGTGTCCGATGTAGGATGATGGGGTAAGATACTCTCACCAAACTCCTGTTGTGTAAACCAGTAGCATATCTGACCTGTAACATTGGATTCAGAATAGATTTTGTCCGTTAGCACTTTTCGTAATTTGGCTTAGAATGTTTGGTGCCACTATAATAATTTAAGGATTACCTAATCCCTCCTTGAATATCAAATCGTTAACATTGATTATTTACTTAGTAGAATATGAAAGAACTTGGCTTACAGGAGAGAAAGGGAAATGTATACATCTTTATTTAAAAAATATAATGAATTCACATTTATTGTAGTCGTCATTATATACATATGAAATGTAACCTCTGCATTTAACCAATCTCTAGCATATTTAGCGCAGTGGGCTGGGTTTAGTGTCTTGCTCAGGTACACTTCAGCACAGGACATGTAGCAGCCAAGGATGGAACCCTCTCTACCCAATGAGCCACGGTATTTATCATCACACAGTTGTAAAAATTGCTATTCGGGGCCGTTTATGGCTTGGTTTGTCCTTTTCCCCTCAATGCTTATCTCAAAGACCACAGAACCGAGTGTTTCATCTACACTCAGCGTGACATCAGAAGAGATCAGTACAGCCGGCTGTATTGTTTATTAACTTTGTTTGAGGATAATGTGAAGTTTTATTTGTACATAAGCTCTGATTCATCATGTCTAACCAGGAAGTTGGCAGCTGAAGTGTTGACTGTAACGGGTAATGTAGGACCCAGGCGCAGTACGACGGACACCAGAGGTAATTTTAACTAGAGTTTTATTTCTCACAGGAAGCAGAATCAGATGGCAGGATCTCGTGGTCAGGAACGGAAGGCTGGGTGAATTACCGGGGCAGAGGCAAGGCGGGGTAGTCCAAAACAGGCAGGGTCGGTAACAGGGAATCAGTCCAAAGGGGTGTGCGGGAAAGTCTTGCATGGAAGCGGAGAACGATCTGGCAGTGAGTGTGTGTAAGGCTGGGGCTTAAATAGTGGCAGAAGCAGGGTGAGCAGGTGAGAGTAGTGAGCTTGATGAGGTGAGAGTGGCAGCCAGGTGCGCTGAATGAACTGATTAGGTGAGTGAGAGGTGGAAAGGACAGAGTAGTAGTGGCAGAGCTGTGACAGAACCCCCCCCTCAAGGGACGGCTCCGGAAGTCCCAAAAACCAAAACGTCTGCCAAGGGCGGGCGGTGGGGGCCCGGAGGAGGGTTAGAACTCCTCCGAGGCCGCCGAGTCAGAGTCCACCGCCGGGTGGGTGGAGGGGTTCCGGTGGCAGGGTTCCTTGGCCCTAGAGGACGGACCCTCATAGTCCGCACCGGGAACCTGCTGGGTGTTTCTGGCAGTCGTCTTGGTCCTCGACGGTTGTTCTGGGTGCTGCTGATGAAACCTTGCGATGAGTCGGGGGTCGCAGATGTTCCGAGTCGGCACCCATTGCCTCTCCTCCGGACCATATCCTTCCCAGTCGACCAGGTATTGAAGCCCTCGCCCCCAGCGGCGGGAACGCAACAGACGATGAATGGTGTAGACCGGACCTCCTCCTTGACCGCCTTTTATCTCACCCCGTAGCTAAATAGTTAGGATTTCGGAATTAATTGTCTTTTTGAAAGTCTTTTACGGCTAATGCCCTAGGCGCTCTCAATTGGATGTAACCCTAACACCCGGTATGTAATAGTTATGTACATCGTCTATACTTTACTATTGCCTATTGTGAACATTCTCACCATTTATGACTAACACTGCAATGTCTTCACCCATGGAACTTACCTTAAGATCCAAATGGTAGCTTCTGTCGTCACGTCTGGATCGCACGGTTAGTGGACAGGGAAGAGGGTTAAATTGTTTTAAAGGACCCGAATACTTGTTTGGTTTCAGTCACTTACTAAATGTAAGGCTGTGTTTTTATTTCAGGTTTTCACACAAGATTCACATACAACAATTTCAATTCAATGAAACAGTTACAGTGGCTATCAGAACTATTCTATCATTCCTCTTTATCAGTCTTCACTGAGTTTGTAATGAGGCACTCTCCAGTCACTTGCTGGCTTTCCCCCCCCCTTCTCTCAACTTTCTGCTCTGTTCTGCTGTTTTTATTCTACTCTCAGGCTGGAACCTCCTTCAGGCTCACGAGTCACTCATACAGAGTCCTCCTTCTTCTTGGGCTGGGTCAGAATGTAACTGGTTTGATCCTGTTAAAACCAGAAGCACTGTATAAGGCTCGAGTGACTAGGTTACACATAGTGTCTAACTCTAAACAGTTTATATGTTAAAACAAGTTATAATATGATGGTTATAAAAAGTGTAAACACGCTATAGGTTGTGCTGGTTATACTTTGAAATAAAAAGGGTTATAGTTTATACTAGCTATACTTTTATGCTTTCATACTTTTCTACGATCTTTCTACAGAACGCACCGTGTACATTGGAAGGGGATTTAAAGATCAACTCAAACTGTGTGTGTGTGTGTGTGTGTGTGTGTGTGTGTGTGTGTGTGTGTGTGTGTGTGTGTGTGTGTGTGTGTGTGTGTGTGTGTGTGTGTGTGTGTGTGTGTGTGTGTGTGTGTGTGTGTGTGTGTGTGTGAGAACACTGACGTCTGTCCTGACAACACACCTAACCCCCTCGTGGGTCGGGGTCCTCTACAGCGTGGTGAGCTCCATGAGTGTCCCGGCGAAGACGGCGAGCGTCCCGATGATGCACACGGCCATGAACACACAGAGCAGGATGTGGTCCAGAACCATGGCCACGAACTTCCACTCCTCTGCTGCCTGAGACGAGACGAGGAAGGAAGAGAGAGAGAGAGAGAGTCGTGTTTGAAGTGCTCTGACTAGGAGTGAACGTTATTTGGGTATTTAGTAAACGGTATGTGGTACTGATGTCATTTTACATCAGTTGTATGATGGGTTTGGCTGCTTTATGTGTTTAAAGTTTGCTTTACACACATGAGACTTGTTGTGTTTCTGGTCCCCATTTGTTGGTCTGGTTACCAAGGTACATGAAAAAAATCTTATAATTAATTACATTTGAATTAAATTTAATGGAAATGTAAAGGAATATTTTGACATTTGGGAAAATTAGCTTTTTGGCAGAGAGACGAGACGATTGATACGAGTCTCTGTGTCTGTACAGTGAATGTGAGGCTGGAGACAGCAGCCGGTTAGCTTAGCTTAGCACAAAGACTGAAAACGGAGGTAAACAGCTAGCCTGGCTCCGCCCAAAGGCTCTCTTATTGACACGTTATGTCTTGTTTGTTTAATCCGAACAAGACATAACGTGTTAATATCTGAGAATTCCAGATGAGAACGGTTAGCATACAGCCCTCAAATTGAAGAGTTACTGATTGCAATTTATTTCTGAATATTTGCAAGCATTTATCTATGATCAGTACTTGTTGATAAAATATTAAGAAACTGGTCTGGTTCTGCAAGAAACGATGTCATATCCTCTATTGCATATTTAGGCCTGTAATTTCTCATACATCCTCACTCCTCTGACGCATGCTTACTCATAATCTCCTTGCTGTCATTGTTTTTTTTAGTGCTGTCAATCGTGGTATCAGCTGGTCACATGTGATAGCACAGCGACACACCTACGTTGTTAGACATCATCCTGTCTGCTGTTAAACGAGACTCTCTCAGACTTTAGTACGTTCATGTCAAACGATCTATTATGATGAAAAGTATTTACTTTCTCTTGATTTACTTACTGTAGTATACTTTGTACTACAAGTGGACTATCGCATCACCTTTGTTCATGTAAACGCACCTCGTAGTTTTGTTGTAATATGACCCGGCAAATTAACATAATGCTAAAGTTACATCCTTTGCATGTTTGTAGGAATCTGAACTGAGCTGTAGGATCTTGTTTCATTTAGCTAGCGATGGCTGCTGCCTGTCTGTTGTCCTGTGAGCACGCTTTGATCAGACAGAAATAGATGGGAGGGAAGGCGGGACAGAGCAGCCACTTGGAGCTGTCAATCATTGCCCACTTTAAACTCCCAATTTACGCAGGATACCGAACCACCGGTGCACAATACAAGGTGCTGAGACTCTTTTGTGTTTGCTGACACGTTCCAGCTGGAAAGTGACAGAAGTGTGGAGATTATTTCTGGTTGTATTTGAGTCCATGATGATATTGTGGGCTGGAAATAAGCTTTTGACCAAATGTCTTGTGACAGTCTGTTGAGGAGAGTTAATCGATCCTCTGCTGTTAGAATGCATTTGAGCAGAAGAAAACAGAATAGGTTGCCACTTACCCTCAAATTGAATCTGTTCACTTTCCCCTTGAAGTTGTGTCATCTCCTAATCGGGCATGAATTGTTGTTGAATGGGTATGTTTGGCTAGAAATAACTAGTTACTTCTGGCTGCAGTCTTGTCTATTAAGGTTATTGTCAGTGAATTAATTCATTCTTCCTATTCTATTGTCTGTCTTTCTCCCTCCCAACCTCCCTGTCTGTCTTTCTCCCTCCCAACCTCCCTGTCTGTCTCCCTGTCTCCCTCCCTCCCTGTCTACCTCCCTCCCTCCCTGTCTTTCTCTCTCCCTCCCTCCCTCCCTCCCTCCCTCCCCTGTCTTTCTCCCTCCCTCCCTCCCTCCCTGTCTCCCTGTCTGTCTCCCTCCCTGTCTCCCTCCCTGTCTGTCTCCCTGTCTGTCTCCCTTCCTCCCTCCCTCCCTGTCTTTCTCCCTCCCTCCCTGTCTGTCTCCCTCCCTCCCTGTATCCCCGTCTCCCTGTCCCCCTGTCTCCCTCCCTGTCCCCCTGTCTGTCTGTCTCCCTCCATCCCTCCCTCCGTCTCCCTCCCTCCCTCCCTGTATCCCCGTCTCCCTCCCTCTCTCCCTCCCTCCCTCCCTGTCTGTCTGTCTCCCTCCCTGTCTGTCTCCCTTCCTCCCTCCCTCCCTTTATCCCTCCCTGTCTCCCTGTCTCCCTCCCTCCCCTGTCTTTCTCCCTCCCTCCCTGTCTCCCTGTCTCCCTCCCTGTCTGTTTGTCTGTCTCCCTCCCTGTCTCCCTCCCTCCCTGTCTCCCTCCCTCCCTGTCTCCCTGTCTCCCTCCCTGTCTGTTTGTCTGTCTCCCTCCCTGTCTCCCTCCCTCCCTGTCTCCCTCCCTCCCTCCCTCCCTCTCTCCCTCCCTCCCTCCCACAGAAGGTGCAGAAAGAGAGCCAGTGTGATCCTGTCGACAGAGGACCAGAGTAACTTCCAGATCACTCCGATGAAGATCAAAGTGAGGCTCCGTTTCATTGAGAATTTCAAAGCGACGGCGACGGAGGATTTCCGGTGCTAAACGCTTTCTCTCCGGTTTGTGTGATCGGGTGTGAAAAGGAGCCATTGGTGTGAAATGCGGCCTTTTGTTGGCTTACAAGGAGGAATGACACGTGGTACTACAAGAACTTCAAAGAGTTTGTAGGAGACAAGTAAGGATCCCTTTACAGCCGGCTGAATCTTACTTTTCATGATATTTCAGAGGACAGCTGTGATGAGCAGAAACATGCTGCCAAATGAATTACATGCAGGACAATCTAAGAAGACGATACTGGTTCAGTATAGTTAGTCTGTGTGAGTTATGAGTTATGCTTAGGAGGGCCGGCATTCATCCCACTTTGGATGGAGCAGATCTCATTTCTGCAAATCTGACCCAGTTTCTTTGTGGATCTAGTCCATGACAACCCAGGGTTCAGACCAGGAAGCAGAGTTATAGTCTTACACACTTCTCTGAGCTTCCATTAGAGCAGCTACTTACCCAAAACCATATGGAGACTGTGTCTGCCCCACGGCCACTTAAATTAATTAAATCAAAAGTAAACAGTCGAGGAGTTATATTAAATAATCTAATCCAAGTTAAAACTAACGCAACAGTGCAACAAAATAGGATAATTAAATGTGGACTTAAATATCAGATCTTTGTCATCTAAAGCTGTATTAGTAAATGAGTTAATATTAGATAATCATATTCATTTATTTTGTCTTACTGAAACCTGGCTGTGTAATGAAGAATATGTCAGCCTAAATGAATCAACTCCTCCAAGTCATATTAATACTCATATTCCTCGAGGCTCCGGCCGAGGAGGTGGAGTAGCAGCCATCTTTGACTCAAGCCTATTATTGAACCCTAAACCTAAACTAGACTATAACTCATTTGAAGGCCTGGTTCTTAGTCTTTCACACCCAACGTGGAAAACAATACAGCCAGTTATATTTGTTATAGTGTACCGGGCCCCAGGTCCGTATTCTGAATTTCTATCAGAGTTTTCTCAGTTTCTGTCAAGTCTGGTCCTTAAAACAGATAAAGTAATTATTGTAGGTGACTTTAATATTCATGTGGATGTTGAGAATGATAGCCTTAGTACTGCGTTTATCTTATTATTAGATTCGATTGGTTTCTGTCAGAGTGTACAGAAACCCACTCACTGTTTTAACCCTCGACCTGGTTCTGACTTATGGCATCTCAATAGAAGATTTAATAGTCTTTGCACAGAACCCTCTCTTGTCGGACCATTATCTAATAACTTTTGAATTCCTACTAACGGAGTGTGCGCCATTAAGCAAGAGTTACTACACTAGATGTCTATCTGATGGTGCTGTAGCTCAGTTTAAAGAAGCGATTCCATCTTTATTCAACTCAATACCATGCTTTGATATAACAGAGGACTCCTGTGATAACTTTAGTCCGACCCAGATTGATCATCTTGTCGATAGTGCTACAAGCTCACTGAGAAGGACACTAGACTCTATTGCTCCTCTAAAAAAGAAGGTAGTAAAACAAAGGAGGTTCGCTCCATGGTATAACCCTCAAACCCGTAAATTAAAGCAGACATCGCGAAAACTTGAAAGAACATGGCGTTCCACTAACTTGGAAGAATCTCGGTTAGTCTGGCGAGACAGTCTTAAGATATATAAGAAGGTCCTCCGTAATGCCAGAGCAGCCTATTACTCATCGTTAATAGAGAAAAATAAGAACAACTCCAGGTTTCTCTTCAGCACTGTAGCCAGGCTGACAGAGAGTCACAGCTCTGTTGAGCCGCGTATTCCTATAGACCTCAGTAGTAATGACTTCATGAACTTCTTTAATGATAAGATCATACCTATTAGAGAGAGCATTAACAATGTACTGCCCTCGACTAGTACCGATCTTTCCTCAAATAGGGTACCCTTAGAAACAGCTGCAAACCATGATATATGTTTAGATGGCTTTACTCCCATCGATCTTGATAAATTAACTTCAACAATCTCTAAGTCTAAACCCTCTACCTGTCTCTTAGACCCTATACCGACTAGACTGCTTAAAGAAGTGCTACCATTAATTAGCACGTCTCTACTAGATATGATCAACCTGTCTCTACTAACAGGCCATGTACCACAGTCCTTCAAAGTAGCTGTAATTAAACCTCTTCTTAAGAAGCCCACTCTCGACCCAGAGGTGTTGGCTAACTATAGGCCGATCTCCAACCTTCCATTCCTCTCTAAGATCCTTGAGAAAGCAGTAGCTAATCAGTTGTGTGACTTTCTACATAACAATAGTTTATTTGAGGATTTTCAGTCAGGATTTAGAAAGCATCATAGCACAGAGACAGCTCTGGTAAAAATTACTAATGACCTTCTAATTGCATCAGACAAAGGACTTGTCTCTGTTCTTGTCTTGTTAGACCTTAGTGCTGCGTTCAACACCATAGACCATTACATCCTGTTACAGAGACTTGAACATTATATCGGCATCAAAGGAACCGCACTGAACTGGTTTAAGTCCTATTTATCGGATCGATCTCAGTTTGTATATGTAAACGATGAAGCCTCGATGAGGACCAACGTTAGTTATGGAGTTCCACAAGGTTCTGTGCTTGGACCAATTCTGTTCACCTTATATATGCTTCCTTTAGGTAATATTATCAGAGAACATTCTATAAAGTTTCATTGTTATGCAGATGATACTCAATTATATATATCAATTAAACCAGATGAAACAAACCAGCTCACTAAACTACAAGCATGTCTTAAGGACATAAAAACCTGGATGACCTGCAACTTCCTGATGTTAAACTCAGACAAAACTGAAGTTATTCTACTAGGCCCAGAACACCTCCGAAATCAGTTATCTAATGACATAGTTTCTCTAGATGGCATTGCGCTGGCATCCAGCTGCACCATAAAGAATCTTGGAGTCATTTTTGATCAGGATTTGTCTTTTAATTCTCAGATAAAACAAATTTCTGGGACTGCCTTTTTTCACCTACGTAATATTTAAAAAATCAGGCACATCTTGTCTCATAGCGATGCAGAGAAATTAGTTCATGCATTTGTTACCTCTAGACTAGATTACTGCAATTCCTTATTTTCAGGTTGCTCTAATAAATCTCTTAAATCTCTCCAGCTGATTCAGAATGCTGCAGCTCGTGTACTAACAAGAACTAAGAAAAGAGATCATATTAGTCCTGTATTAGCTTCTCTGCACTGGCTCCCCGTAAAATCTAGAATAGAATTAAAAATTCTTTTACTTACCTACAAAGCCCGAACTGGTCGGGCACCATCATATCTTAAAGAGCTTATAGTACCATATTATCCTACTAGAGAGCTGCGCTCCTCTAATTCAGGGTTACTTGTAGTTCCTAGAGTCTTAAAGAGTAGGATGGGAGCCAGAGCCTTCAGTTACCAAGCTCCTCTTTTGTGGAACAAGCTTCCCGTTTCAGTCCGGGGGGCAGACACACTCACCACATTTAAGAGTAAGTTTAAGACTTTCCTTTTTGATAGTGCTTATAGTTAGGGCTGGCTCAGGTCTGCCTTGGACCAGCCCTTAGACAAACTGGTATAGGCGTAGACTACAGGGGGACTTCCTAGGATACACCGAGCTCCTCTCTCCTCTTCTTCATCTCTGTCTGTATGAATTGATGTCCCATTAATGCTCACTACTAACTCTACTTCTTCCCCGGAGTCTTTGTGCTTTCTCTCCTCACAGGTTTCCATGTATCGTGGTGTCATGTGGACCCTGGTCCTTCCTCCCGCCTTAACCCTGCTGACTCCCACTAATAAATAACACTCTTATTATTACTTACATTACTATTTCATATTACCGGTACCATTAATGCACATTATTGACCAGCTTCTTCACCAGAGTATCTGTGCTTTATCGCCTCACAGGTACCTCTGGATCCGGGTTGTACCTGGACCTGGTCTTTCCACCTGCCGTAGTTCTGTCATACATTGAATGTGTTGAAATTACATTGCATGTGTTGTAAATTTGTTATGCTGTTCAACACTTGACATCTATTGCACTTCTGTCCATCCTGATAGAGGATCCCTCCTCTGTTGCTCTCCCTAAGGTCTCTTCCTCTTTTCTCCCCGTTAAAGGTTTTTTTTGGGGGAGTTTTTCCTGTTCCGATGTGAGGGTTCCGGGACAAGATGATGTCATGTGTACATATTGTAAAGCCCTCTGAGGCAAATTTGTAATTTGTGATTTTGGGCTATACAAAATGAATTGAATTGAATTATGGCACCCCTCAGCAGTGTGGGGGTCTGCCTTAGTGGTTCATGTGAATGGCTGACACACCATTCTGTCACCTGACCTGCAGTGTGAAGATTCCAACACAGTCAGAGGACGAGCCGATCGGCTGCTTTGAGCTTGAGGATGACTGGAACGATGTGGAGATCAAGCTGCAGCAGTGTCGCGTTGCAAAGGTACACACTGCATCCAGGACACACTTTGTCTTTCTTCCTCACATTTCAACCTCATCATTTAATTCTGTAACACTGTTTTTTGTTACTTCAACATTTTGTTATTTAGTAGTATTCAGGGCTTCCAAAATGCACTAAAAAGAGAACAGGTATGGCTACATACTAAAGTAGGCTAAATGAAGGCCATCATTTTCAATTTGCTGTCATTGTCTTGTAACGCGCGGTGCCGCCGCACGTGTTAATAAATAAATAAATAAAGAGAGGCCTCCTGTTGGAAACGAACAGAAGTGAACGAGCGATCTCTCAGAAGTGTATACGGCGACTGAGAGGACCTCGCCGGCGACGGGCAGACCCGAGCTGCCGCCGGGGTGACCACGGATCCACCAGACTCGTGTCTCGATGTCCGGTCGTCCCCCTGTGAGTGCCCCTAGTGCATACAAGGACTGCGAGAAGGGGGAGAGATGCGGAGGACCAGTTCTCTCTCTATATGACTCACTCACCTGGCCTTAAGGAGAGTGCCTGAAAAGGAGACAGTGTTGCTCCTGAGCATTCCCCCGAATTTGCCTCGATAGCCTCCGCTTAAGAGAGACCTATACAGGTAGCCAATCTTACCAAATAGTAATAAATCACCAACAGAATAGCAACCAGTATCGCGCTTGCTGTATTGTCTCGATCGCAAAACATTGAGTTACTTTTTAGGTTAGTCTTTTGCTCGAATAGCCGTCGGATTTAACGTCTTTATTAATTTTTTATAAGTTCTAAATATTTGTATTACCCCTGCCCAGACCCCAACAGATATAAAGCTCTTTTCAAACTTTTGCTTGAAGCGGGGCTTTCCCCGGTCTTCTCTTAACTATAGAAACGGATGTTAGTATATGTAGGTGTGTGTGCAGTAGTTGCATCAGTCGTGTGCCGTGCTGGAAGTCCTTCAACTTACCACAGGGGCTGGGTGATCTCCCCCCCGGAGGAGACCCCTTCTGTCCGGTCTTCCCAGAAGAGAGGTTGAAAAAGGAGTCGGCCGAAAAAGTTCAATTATCAGTTATTTTATTTTTGTCCAATTCAAAGTAAATCTTTTTGTTCCAATACAAAGGAAAAATGATCAATTAACCTTCTGGGCCCGAGCGACGACCAATTGGTCGTTCAGTGGGCCGAACAGAACCGAGCCGGTACCGAAGAAAGCTATTTTCGGTAGCAAATATAATATTTCCACAACCATGTAGCATAACGTTTGAACGAAGAATTTCTCATGAACCGAAGCATGTGTAACACTTTACACACTCAAAACACAATAAAACACGATCTACGACAACATTCCTAGCCTCGTGCTAAATATCGTCACTTTTTCGCGTTCATTTGGCCGAGATACGCATCAGAAATAGTCCCTCAAAAGACGCTAATCAACCGGCCGGCCTAAAGCTGTTTAGTTAGCAGCCGTAGCATTCAAGCACGCTTCGAACCTACAACTCCAATTCCCTCTCCGGGAAACCCTTCAAAGTTGACCGGGGGGACAGCAGCCCCCAGCAACGATAACTCAGCCAAATAATTATGGGATGGTACTCACAGTTTTGAAGCAAAATCATCAAACAGTGTCCTTATACTCCATTTTGACCGCTGAAACGGCTCCTACTGTCCATTTCCGTTGTAAAAAACGTTGTGAAACAAAGGAAGGGGGGTCAAACACGCGAGGCGAGGCAGTCTCGGCTATTTATGCGCCGGCTCTTCGGCTTAGATCGGATTTTTTCGGAAAACTAAAGACTTCCTGGTAAATCTGTTAACGCCATTCGATTGGCCACATCCAGCCACGTGCACAGAGCGAAAAAAAACGAAAATCGACCAATCAGGGGCTCTACAACGGCCCAATACACACCAGCTATTGCGCAATCCTCCCGTAGCTCGCCGGCCTGGAGAGCTTTGGAGACGGTTCCAGCTCTCCAAAATGATTTCTAACTGCTGTATGTGATGGATTGTGCATGTAGGAAGGAAGTTAAATATATAGTTATTTAGCTTCTAAAAGTACAATGGAACAGCTGGAGAGGCTGTTTCTCACATGACGACCTCTCGTGACCTCTCGTACACGTTTATGTCTCTTGCTCTGGCCTACTTCACTCTATTCACTCCAATTCTTTTGTGGGTGACTACTGCCATCATTTGCTATGATGGTGGGTGGGTTTTAGGCTTTCCTCTGCCTAATTTAATATAGTATTATGAATAATAGTGCTTTCTCACCATACGAATTTGACATAGGGCTGTGTTCCATCTTCAGCAGCCATTAACCAGTAACATATAGAACCTATTTACTCAAATCATATGAGCAAACCCTTCTTAGTGTTAATAATTCTTTGCAATGGTTCAAATAGACCTTGTAGTTGGAGTGTAGGGCCCTTTGAGTATGTGTAAAATATTTTCGAAAATTAGTCCAAAAATTGTCTAGGGCCCGACTTAAAGAACAAAATCGAAAAAGAATTTAAAAACCCTGAACTCAGTGAGCAAGCTATTTTCAAAAGTCCGGAGATTCTAAGAAATCAGTTTTAACCCCACGCCGGTAAAGACCTGGTGGACTTCTCCCTCAATCACGCCCCGATCTTCTAAAACCGAGAATATTTATACTCTAGATCTACCGGGGGTGTTTTCACCCCCACCCTTCGGTGCCTCTCTTGGGAGGCCTCACATGGGCATGGTAACCCCCGTAAGTTTAGTCATACATTGATAGACCTGTTGTTGGTTACCCCAAAGACCTCTACTGATACTCAATGACATAGGAACACGCCATGCTCACTGGTTAATAATTATACTCTGACCCATATACCTCCTCGTAAGATTTCAACAGGTTACAGGGATAAATGGTAATACATCAAACAATAGAAAAAAAATTCAACACATAATACACCATTGTGCCCAGCGTATGATTAATAACTGAGTATACTCATATATACGTACTCTTCTGCATTAAAGCGTCCATGTCCTTACGGGACAAGAATACGGACGCGGCTCAAGGCCTTAACAAAAGTTAAAGGTAACTTACATAAAAAGTCAAAAATTAAAAGTGTGTGTGTTAAGGCTAAGCCTAAAAGTGTGTGTGTTAAGGCTAAGCCTAAAGTTAAAGGTAACTTACATAAAAAGTAACAAATTAAAAGTGTGTGTATGAAGGCAAAGCCTAAAAGTTAAAGGTAATTTACATAAAAAGTAAAAAATTAAAAGTGTGTGTGTGAAGGCATGTGCAGTGACGCATGGCCAAGGGCTATGACCTGGCAGACATTAGTCCGGCGGCAGGCACCAAGGCCTGTGAGAAGGGTTAGGAAGGTTTAGGTCCGAGACTGTGTAAACATAATCCCCGGAGCATATCCCCCTGAACTGTCACCTAGACAGTACCTGTCCTAGGAAAGTGTGTGTGTGTGTGTGTGTGTGTGTGTGTGTGTGTGTGTGTGTGTGTGTGGGGTGGGGGTGGGGGTGGGGGTGGGGGTGGGGGTGGGGGTGGGGCTGTTTTCCATCTGATGAATGGACATAATCTAGTGTTTCCCATCAATTTCCTATGGCGGTCACTTTTGACCGGGAACACCATGGGTGTTACAAAGTTCACTAAACCACTACAAATTCAATGAAAGTGGTGATCAGCAATCTGATATGTTCAAATGCCTAGTGTGGAGGATATCATGAGGCCTTGAGGTAATCAGATGTAAAACACAATATTTATGATTGATTAAAGTTGTAAATCGGTCAGATTTGACCCGAACACGACAGGAGGGTTAAGTCTGCTCTGTCCTTCGCTAGCCTCATCTGTTTTTCTAAAGTCATACTGCATTTTAAAGCTCAGATTCACACCTTCTAACAGAGTCCAAGAGTGTGCATGTGGCAGCTTGTCTTGGCTTTCAGCATCAGATTGAGTTACTGTAACATTTCCCTTCTGCCAGTCCAAAAATCGTCGGTAAGTGACCGTCCAATCAAATGCTGAAAGCCAACACAAGCTGCAACATAAACACTCTTAGACTCTGTTAGAAGGTTTGAATCTGAGCTTTAAAATGCAGTATGACTTTAGAAAAACATCTTGATTCGTTCATGTGAAACACTTTGTGTTGATGCAGGAATGCAACATAAATAAACTTCCTCTTTACTATGACCAAATACTGTATCTAACTAACCTGAACCTGACTAACCTCAGTACTGAGGAGGTTGGAGCACTGACAGAACTGAACAGTAACAAACATATCATCATCAAGCCAGCTGACAAGGGCAGTGCTATGGTCATCATGGACAGAGAACAGTATGTATGGGAGGGTTATCGACAACTTAACGACCCCAAATATTACACTAAATTGGCCAAACCTATTCATCCAGAGACTATTCCAATTATGAACAAAATTATCCAAACTCTTTATGAGAAAAAGTTTATAAAGGCAAAACAAAAGTATTATCTAATGGGCAGCTCGGAACCCAGAGCCAGATTATTTTACATGCTGCCTAAAATTCACAAGGATCCCACTAAGTGGAGCAAACCACATGAAATCCCTCCAGGTAGACCCATTGTGTCTGACTGCAGCAGTGAAACATATTACACTGCAGAGTACCTGGACTTCTTCCTCAATCCTCTCTGGACCACACACCCAAGTTACATTAAGGACACGTACCACTTTATCAACATAGTGAAACAACTGCACATTCCTGACAACTTTAATTTGTTCACAATTGACATAGACAGTCTCTATACTAATATTGACATCAAAGGAGGCACACAAGCCATAAAAACATTATTTCGGAAACACCCAAACAAAAAAAGACCAGAAAAATAATTATATGCAGGCCTGATTAATTCACAGTTGTTGAGGTTTCACAGGATTTGCACTGAACAGGAGGATTCTAATTTTGCAGTCAGAGTGTTGTTTCGAGCTTTGGCCAGCAGAGGGTACTCTAGGACTTTTCTGAGAAAATGCAGAATGTCATTTCAGCAAACTAAACCTACAGCAGTAACTTGTAACCTTCCATTTGTGACTACATATTCCCCGTCCACTGTTGAACTGATCAGAGAAAGTAGGAGGAACTTTCACAAACACATTACAGGAACCTCAACATTACAGGACCACAGCATTATTGCTGCATTCAGGAAAAACAGGAATTTACAGGATCTCCTGGTAAAAGCTAAGATTAAACCCCTTTCGGATCCTAAACCCAGAGGACAGGGCCAATTCTTTCAACACCGTAACTGGTTCACTAATCGGTACACAAAAGAGGTCTTCCAGACAATGACCCGTGGCAGTCTAAATTCAAAACATTGTATATATCTGACTTCATGTAAACAGTGTGATTTACAGTATGTGGGTGAAACGGGCAACACCATTTCTATTCGATTCACTCAACAGAAATACAATATACTGAACAGGAAAAAGATGGTGACACCCTTTGTGAAACACTTCCTTCTGCATGGATGGAAATCGGTCCTAACTACTGTCATTGAGTGTAACCCCAGGTGGAACATTTCCCAGAG
This sequence comes from Leptoclinus maculatus, assembly GCA_032191485.1. NCBI lineage: Eukaryota > Metazoa > Chordata > Actinopteri > Perciformes > Stichaeidae > Leptoclinus > Leptoclinus maculatus. The sequence continues at coordinate 233,968 of JAVDOI010000185.1, forward strand.
GAAAAGGGCTGAAAGGATCTGGATTGCCAGACTGGATACTAGGCATCCTAAAGGCTTGAATGAGAGGTAGGTGCTTCAGAATGTGAGGTAGTGATGGACAGTGCACAGATCACCTTGCTGGCTCCCAGCGAAGTGATCACAATCCCCTAACTCCTAACCAGCCCGTGCCTCCTGCCTCATATCTCTGTTGCTCTGCTCCTCTCATGCAGCCTGCCCGGTTCCTCCGTCCTAACCATCAGAAGCATCACTTCTCAGACCGCAGTAGGTAGGTAGTCATGAATAAATAAAAGACAACGCAATTTCAGATCTAAGATGTACAGACACATGGATGTGGGGGTGCATTTGAAACAGTTCATATAACATGACTCATCAGATCTCACTGAACGGTCAGGTAGGCATCAAAGATGCCACGGTGTAATATGTAAAGTGTATGCATATGTGTATGTGAATAGTTGTGTGTACGTGAAATAATCCACAGAACATGACTCATCAGACTTCACTGGACAATCAATTAGGCATCAAAGATGCCACGGTGTAATGTTTAAAGTGTATGCATATGTATATGTAAAGAGTTGTGTGTATTCCAAGAGCTCATGCAGCAGGACTTATCAAGCCGCAGTAGGTAGTCAGTGAATGCAACACTATTAATCAGTTCAACAGAATGTGACTTCAGTGAAGATTATAGTGTTTATTGGGACAAAATGGGGCCTGGGACAGAGTGTGGGTACATCAGGTCTGAGATAATGCACTTTGGTACCCTGCTCAGTCAGATGGCCTGCTGATTGGTCCTTGGAACAAAATGGCCCCGGCCTAAGGGCGCCAGGCCACAGGAACTTTACACCACAGCCCATCCCCCCTTTTCTACAACATGTCCGATGCTATAACAGCGTCCGACACTGTTCCTCAACTGTACAGTTATTTTACAAGAACAAGTAGCCTGAGGAAGGTTCTTCTTAGAACCGAAACATCGCGATTTATTTACTTATAAATATAAATATGGTGTACATGTTCGCCTGGACAGAAAATAAAAGGTAAAAAAACTTCAGTGAACTTTTTTTCTGAGCCATATGCTAACGAGGCTAACCTAGCCACATCATGTTCCACCACGGCCGTGACCGCGGTGAGGAGTGGACGGTTGTCGACTATGGGAGGGGCCGCCGACAGCGGAACCAACGCCCGAGGTCACCCACCAGACCTGCGTCCCCTCGCCGACGACCCATCAGACGGCCGCCGCAGGGATCCAGCAGAAGGCCGCCGCAGGTATCCACCAGACAACCGCAGGTATCCACCAGACAACCGCAGGTATCCACCAGACAACCGCAGGTATCCACCAGACGGCTGCCGCAGGGATCCAGCAGACGGCCGCCACAGAACGTATGCCTCCGTAACGAGGACCGGACTCGGACCCGACAGAGACTGCTCTTCTCTGCGCCGTAACTGTAATGACGGAGAACCGGGTTATAAGACACATTTCGTTGACCGCAGGACCGGCCAGAGACCGGCGGAGGGCCGGTCCAACATACCACGAAAGAAACGTAAGATCCACCACACACACAACACGGGTCAGCAACGGCTTCAACACAATGAAAACGATCACAATAGACCCAGATCTGATGATCCAGACACCGACTCCTCAACAGCTCCAGCAACAACCACAAAGACCAAAAAGACTGTTTATCAGTTGGCCAGCTAGTCCCCCCCCGGCCCCCCTGCTTCTTCTTCCGGCCCCCCTACACCACAATGGATGTGTGGCTTCCATAACGAGCTCTATCATGGAACTCTCACAACAGGAACTGGATCCACTCATGGGGGAGGAGGACAGAGAGCCACCCTCTCCGGTTCCGGACAGCGTGTGGTCCATCAGACTGACTCCCATCAGGACCGGCAGTCTTCAAACAGCGGTGCAGACCGACTGGATTCGACTCCAACAGCTACGGTCTTCACACCACAGACACCGATGCTACACCGACCTACGAAACATCTCACCACCTCAAGAAAATTGCAGGACTGGAGCCTCACGGTCGGCAAAAAATGGCTAATCATGGGTGACTCTAACACCAACAGACTCCAACCACACAACAACCCAGATCTGCAGATTGATGCTTTCCCAGGGGCCACCTTCAGAAACGCGGAAGTGCTACTGGACAAAGCTAGATCCACGGTTACAGTGGAAAAAATCATCATGGCCTTTGGCCTAAACAACCGTGTCCAAAAGACCAAAGAGACAGATATCAAACAACTGCAGAGATCTCTGAAATTGGCCAAACACAAGTTTCCGTGGGTGAAAATTTTCATCCCTCAGGTCAACTTCTCCCCCAATCTTCCACCGAAAGAGAGACTGCGTCTCACACATCTGAACGCGTATATCTCTGATCTGAGTGAGTATATTCCGGCTTTACCAAGCACTGATTTTAAAACAGGACCAGATAACCTGCACTGGACTCATGACACAGCTCAGTGCATGCTGGATCATTGGTGCGCTTACTTAAACTAATGATCTTAAACTGAACTACATCTACTCTCACACTCTCTGGACCTCTCCAGGCAGCTGCCTGACATTAGATGGAAGGAGTCCACATCTGGTACTACAAGGAATAGTATCTTTTCCATTGTGACCTCTTTAGCTCATAGTATGATTACAGATCAAATGCATATAAGAAGAAAACTTAAATAACTTTGAGATATGACTCATTTTGAAGGTCAAAGGTCAAACGTATCTGATTCAAAATAATTCAACGTTCAATCCAGAATATCTAAAAAGTTATTACTTACTGAAGGTTTAATGTGACAGCCTTCACCACTACATGTGTAATCCTCAAACAGCACTAACGGCAAAACCCTTAAATATGGTTGGATTATGACACATTTTGCAGATTAAAGTGTAAACTGATGAAATGACAAAACATCCAACATTCAATCCATAATATCCCAAAAGTTATAACAGAGAGAAAGCTTATACACGCTATTTGCTGAACCTGAAAAAGGGGCTTTAGAAAAACAATTTAATAAGTGTGAGATATGACATATTTGGGAGATTAAAAGTCTAAATGATCCAATTAAAAGGTATTCAACGTTCAATCCAGACCATCGACTATCCACTTGACCTGGAGTGTAATGAAAAGGAGAAATAAGCAACTCCTCAGTACAATTCGCTTACTGAACCAGGAATAGGTTCCAGATCTGTTGAGGATGCTTTTAGTCACTTCTGTCCTGTTCTCTGGAACTTATTGCCTGACGAAGTCAGATCTGTGAAAACTGTGTCCTTGTTCAAAAGTACACACTGAACATTTGCCAAACACATTTCTCCAGCTGTTCAGGGGATTTAATCCACTCGCTGAAAACAAACTCCATTCACCCACTTTTTCATCTGTACACATGTCCATATCAGAAAGGGGTGAGCTTTGTGTTACAACCTTGTTAACATGCAGGAGACATTCCTGGATGAAGAAGTTAGCAGCTCCTTTAGAAGACCACAGGAGCTTGGTCAGCCCTGGCTGAATCTTTTTATTCATGACACCAATTCACTCCCGGAACAGACCCAACTCGTCGGGAGACAGCATTCCAATGATGCTGATACACGCACACACACATATATACAGTACACACACACCTACACACAAACAGGTGAGGTAAGTAATATTAGTGTGTTTTGTTTACTTCTGGAGTGGGCAAAATATCTAACAACTAGAAAACTAGTTTGTTTTGAGATTTTCACTATTTGTTTTCATTTTAAATACCCTGTGAAGTCCTATGTTACCAGCTAACAATCAAATATTCTAATGCTTGACAGACTTGGCTTTGTGATAAAACACACATCAGTGTTTGCAGTACGCACAGTATCGTCCAAAAAAAGAAATCAGATGATTACCACATAACCATACACATCAGGCCCCTGATATCAGGTGTGTGTGTGTGTGTGTGTGTGTGTGTGTGTGTGTGTGTGTGTGTGTGTGTGTGTGTGTGTGTGTGTGTGTGTGTGTGTGTGTGTGTGTGTGTGTGTGTGTGTGTGTGTGTGTGTGTGTGTGTGTGTGTGTGTGTGTGTGTGTGTGTGTGTGTGTGTGTGTGTGTGTGTGTGTGTGTGTGTGTGTGTGTGTGTGTGTGTGTGTGTGTGTGTGTGTGTGTGTGTGTGTGTGTGTGTGTGTGTGTGTGTGTGTGTGTGTGTGTGTGTGTGTGTGTGTGTGTGTGTGTCAGACGAGCTGCAGCTTTCTGGACAAAGGTGGTATTTCAGCTGCAGGACAGCAGTGAAGGCCCAGGTATAAAATGCACGGCCCGTCACTGGTGTTATCCAACAACAAACACGTTTTGGTCTATTTCTGTATAGTAGACGAATTGTACATGTTCATGTATGTCAATTTAAGAGCCACAAAGTGTTTTGTGTTTTCATTTTCTGGCTAGACAGACCTCTGTGATCTGATGTGATACAAACAGGCTATACATCTGTCTAGAAACAGCATTTCCTGACTCTGAACCCCAGGTCCACACTGCAACCACAGCCGCTCAGCCCCGTGAGCGCTGCTTGCAAATCTTCTCCAGATTGCTCAAACATTTGATTGATGCTTAATACCCCACCAGCTGCCCTGCAACTGTGTTTGGCTTTAAAAGCCGAAAGTATTCCATTGCAACATGTGCAACACGTTTAAGTGGAAGGCATCAGTCGGAAGAGAAAAAATGAACAAACTCAGCATTGTGAGTATACACGTGCAGTAGGAGGCAGTTAAAGTGACTGCCTTTTCTTTCCAACGCACTACCTCTACACCATCACCAACCCCAGACTTGAGTAGAAGAGGCAACGGACCGTCCCATACTACTATGCAGTTACCCTCAGTTCTATTGGGCGTTTCAGCATCTTTCAGCTCAGTGTTTTTTTTCGTTCACTCTTACTCCTGTTATGATTCCTATTTCCTGCAGCAAAACACAGCAAGTGTTTGTAGCAAATTTCATGTTTCTGTGGGAGAATCTGAAGATATTGAAAGCTAAAAACGGCTTCCCGCCTCAGACCCTATTTTGGTGGGTGAAAATGTCAACATTCCTATTTTGTGAGATATTTAAGGGCGATATTTTGTGTCGTCTCGTAAGCCTCTTTTCCACTGAACAAACCCCAGGAACTAATATAATGATGTTACACACATGTTATTTACCCAGTTAAAGAAAAACGTCTGGGCTACAACATCATGTAAGCCATTTTTACAACCAATTAAAGCTGCGAGCAGCGATGAACGGGCCCTCGCATCCTCCGGTGGGACTCCGGCCTGCGCGTTGAGAAGTTATGTGTATTGATATTATGCCACGCCCCTAAGAAGTTTATTGGTCCATATCTTGTAAACGCTAAGAGATATCAAATAGCTTTTGATAACGGATTTGGACATGTGTGTTGAATTTCAAGTCAATCGGAGATACTGGCCGAGGGGCGTCGCCGGTCCGACTTGTAGGGGGCGCTAGAGAGACATTTTTTTACACACAAATATGCTATTTATGGCATAAGAGTTTCTCCGGCAGACCTGACAGGTGTGCAAAATTGGTGAGTTTTCATGCATGGCAAGTACCCCAAAATGCTCCATTCCCAGAAAAATATAACTCGGACGGGTACAATTACAATAGGGCCTCGCCGGCCCAACGTTGTCGGTTGCTCGGGCCCTAACTAAAAGAATTACCAAATTATCATTATCATCACGCTCCGGTCGTAGCTACCAAGACAAAACTAGAAGCTAACACGGAAAACCGAGATACCAGAAAGCAAGAGAATTCGACACAGATTACGGAGATATCTTCAATTTATCTCTCCGTGAAACCATTACAGACATATGAGCCAACAAGCACCAGAACCACGAACCGCTTTATTGATAATAATCAGAAACACACCTCACCTTTTCGCTGTTTTCGTGGAGACAAAGGATAAAATCTCCGGGTATTGTTGCAAATATCTATTCTACGGATGACCTGTTTGTCATAATTCTGTTTCCGTGAGGACAGGGGTTGAATTTGAGTCCGGGCGAGCTGGGGTTAGGGATTTTACTTTCGGCATATCGGATTTTACGCTTCACGAGAGACGGCGCGGTTTTGATTCTGACTGGCTAATGATGCTGTCAATCTTTCCCACGTTTCCCCAGCTCAATTCTATAGGCTCTGACGCGTCGATAGAGGTTTGAATCACTTCATTCGCCCAATGGGCTGCTGACTTACATCTACATAGACACAGAGGAACTGGAGTCAGACGAGAAAACTCCATGGATCACAGACACAAACAGGGCTCAGAGAGGATTCAGGCTCTCAAAATGAAGCCAAACTGCTGTATTTGGATAGATTGAACACTTAGTGATAAAACAAGTGAAATATATAGTTAAATAGTATATAAAATTACAATGGAACAGCTGGTTCCAAAATGACCATTTTGGTGACCTCGCCTGACCTCTCTGTACTAAAACCTCTCTAATTTTGTTCTGCTTCACTTTATCAAAGTCAGAATTTGCAGAGAGACTGTTCACATATTGTGCTATGATTTGGGAGAGGTTTTAGACCTGCAGCTGCATCATTCCAAAGAAATAATAACAATAAATAACAATTTCTTTTCAGGCGATCCCGAAACTTTTCCATTTGAGCTGTGTGCCATCTTCATTTACTCTTAACCAGTAAAATATATACACTGATATTTATACATCTGAACAAATCTCACAAGTGTTACCTTTATTATAACATCAACATTTTTAAAATAGAACTTGTAGTTGCAGAAATACACTCTTTTTAGTATGGGTATGCAATTTTTGAGCAGAGGCCTAAAAATAGGGCTACGGTTAAGAAAATACATTTCTGAAAAGGTTGAGTTGAGTCAAGCATCAGCCTTGTATTCTGCAGAACACTGCTGTTGTTGTTCTGCACTCTGGTTATTAATGTTTCAAAGAGTACTGTCATTCATGTTGATGATTTAATAAGTCTGTATTGTTGTTGTGTACATTGACAGGTGGATCAGTGATGTCAGTGAGGTAGGAAGGTTCCATGAGGTGATGCAGAGATTCTGTTCAGAATGTTCAGTGTTCTGGTGACATGACATCAGCATTCATCACAATCTCTGTGTCTTTAGCCATAACCAAACAACCTTTGGATAGAGATGCACCATTATGGGAGAGAACAACTTTCCACTGAGACAAACGGATAGAGACACAGCTGCTCATCTTCAACACATGGAGGAGATCCAGATGATCCAGGACTTCACGCCTCCAGTTTGGAGAAGCAGACAGGAGTACCGGCAGGTAAGAAAAGTAATGTACTGCTGTAGATGGGGGAAACATCAAAATGTATTTTAGACACCTAAAATAAAATGAATATGCAAGTCTACACTATATTTAGGACATATTTCGGATATGGTAGCTTCTGTGGTCTGCAAGCTAAAATGTCAAGAGTGTAGAAATAGCATCTTGTATGTCAAGACATTTGTGATCTTGGAAGGAACCTGTTAAGATTTTGTTGTCGATGTTCACAATGAAGCCGACTGCAGTCAGTACACACAGACTATCAGAGCAGGTTGGTGTAGAAAAAGTAAGAGAAATCCTATTATACTGTGATTTACGGGCAATGCTGAAATACATACAGTATACACCTTGTGGTAGAATATTTCTATGTTAATCGGGAGAAGAGAGTTTTGTTCACAAATCAATAATATAGTCTTCAGAAGATTCAAAGTTGTCTTGTTCTGTTTATTCGCTTACAAGAGGGAAAAATACAACACAGCCACTCAGTCAGTGTCTGTGTTGGAAGCTTCAACATCGTACAGGAACTTCACATCATTTAAGCAAACACAGGTTCACGCCTTGAGATAAATCATAGACAGGGAGTGGATATGTTTACATCCTAGCTGTCGTTCTTATCTGGACTCATGCCAGGTACGTTCAACTAGGAACTAGTTTATGGTTTTATGGTCTGTCTCAAACTCATCACACAGACAAAGGAGACAGTGTCTCTTCACCTCTCGTTCTTGTGTGGGAGCGTGTGATCAGTTTGAAAGAAAACCAGACACCGGGCTCATAAATTGATTGACTACTTTGCAGGACTGCTGCGTTTTGTCAGTGTCTGTGCTCTTCTCTTTCAGTTGTTCATCTTTGAAACATTTCATGATACAAAATATATTTTTCCCATTACAACCTCAATCAAGGAATTACATTTATTCTCTAGGAGCAGCTGCTTAATTAACCTTGTTGAGATCACTAATTCTCTAATTATGATTTGAATGCATTTGATAGCTTATTCTTTAATGGGGATAAATGAAGCGGTTGACCTGCTGTGGTTTTCAGAGACAGCAGGTAGGCTCTTGTGTCCCTCAGGACATGGCTGATGATGGGCCATTTCTAATGGCGGCCTATCGTGGATAATTCTTAGATTAGGACTGTACATCACTGAGTCATTTGTGGTGGGTCTGTCTTCAAAAAGGCCCTTGTGTCCAAAACATCATTACTTCAATAATTCAACTGCAGAGCTAATAATGTGTGTGCAGGAATTGACACTTTTTCTTTATGTTAACATTGGAATTCTAACCTTATTGCATTTCTTTGTAGCTTTTCTCTCCACTAACTTTGGATCGTTGCTCAATGGGAACACAGGAGCTTAAATGTCTGGGACAGCCAAGTTCACCTTCATCTTTTGATCGTCAAAGTTGACGGGTCGCCGTGTCAACCGGCCAGCATCTAACCTGGACCTTATGCAGATCCTCCAGAAACTGTCAACGGACCGGTGGAAGACTCACATCCTAAAAGCAGGTTCCGTATCAGGATCAGCATGTAGCCCAAAGGTCACACACACATTTAGGATTCAGTTGCTGACTGCTGGGAGTATGATGATAGAACTCCAGGACACATTGCACTAGTGCTGGGCGGTATAACGGTTTTAATTTCCCGTATGATATACATTTTTCACACCGTCATACCGGAGCATAGTCGAAACAACTGCTGTCATTCTTCAACAGGCAGCAAAATATATTATTCGCCACTATGAGAGCTACGGTCGGAGCTAGTTGTCTTAAGTGTATTGAGAGGGACCTCTAATCATGGTTATAACTTTATAACACAACAATTAATAACCCACAACTAACGCTCTTTAACAGGGCAAAACACCACGACACAACAGTTTATGACACATAAACAATTTGTAACACTAATAATTGTACATTTATAAAATTACACCGCCGAACGGCATGCTGGGTACAGCTCGCTAGCTAGCCCGCTAGCACATCAGTCTGTTAACAGACGGGAAAGGCTCCGTCGCTACAGTAACGTTACATTAAAGAACAGAAGAGAGCGATGCAGGATGAACAAAGAGAGACCGGAGATGCACCGATAGAGTCTGTGCCCAAGAGAGGAGCTGTGCCGTCGGATTCGAGGTCGTCAACCAGTAACGTTAGCGCAAGTGAAACAGTGAAGCCAAAGGGTCACACATCGCTTGAAGAGGCATTAGCTCGAGGCAGCATATGACAAGAAAAGCAAGCGGTGGAGCGACATTACGAACGCAATAACGGTCCACATCTGCAAGGACATGGTCCCGCTACAGACAGTCGAGAAAGACTCAGAGCAATGATTAAAACACTGGATCCAAGGTACGTCTCACCGGGGAGACAATACTTCAGACAAACTGCTATCAAACATTAGAGGAACAAACGAGCACACCCTCTAGTAAGCAAAGCCTTTATACATGATGACATTAAAATGTTTTTATATTCTATGTACTTCTGACAGTAAGCCATTATAAACCTATATAAAAACAGTCAAGGAAAAAAATAAATACCGTGATACAAATGTTTGGTCATACCGCCCAGCACTACATTGCACCCTAGCTGAGTGCACATTCTCAGTGCGTTAAGAGTGTGTGTCACAAGTTGGGTCTGTACTTCTGCTGTTAGTGTGTGTGTGTGTGTGTGTGTGTGTGTGTGTGTGTGTGTGTGTGTGTGTGTGTGTGTGTGTGTGTGTGTGTGTGTGTGTGTGTGTGTGTGTGTGTGTGTGTGTGTGTGTGTGTGTGTGTGTGTGTGTGTGTGTGTGTGTGTGTGTGTGTGTGTGTGTGTGTGTGTGTGTGTGTGTGTGTGTGTGTGTGTGTGTGTGTGTGTGCGTGAGGAATAAAAAGTCCACGCCTACAATATAATGGTGAACAGAAGTTAGAAACAGTGTAGCCAAACACTTTCAGATGTAACTTTACTACATATTCAACTTGACAGTCTTCTTGTTTCTGCTCCGCTCTACTGCTTAACAGATATTGTAATATTAGACTAAACCACGGTAATGCCACTACTGAATGTGAACAAACAGTTGGTTTGGAATAATCTTTGGACTTGTGACACAACATTACTTCTGAATGTGATATCTGAATATAAAGCCATGGAAGTCAGAGGTAGAAGAGAAGGGATTTTATCATTACTATGATATGAGACGTCATGACATTCTGTGCTAGCGCCACAGTATGTTATTGTTAAAGACTCCTGTGGTAGAATATTTCTATGTTGATCGGGAGAAGAGAGTTTTGTTCACAAATCAATAATATAGTCTTCAGAAGATTCAAAGTTGTCTTTTCGTTTATTCGCTTGCAAGGGAAAATACAACACAGCCACTCAGTCAGTGTCTGTGTTGGAAGCTTCAACATCGTACAGGAACTTCACATCATTTAAGCAAACACAGGTTCACACCTTGAGATAAATCATAGACAGGGAGTGGATATGTTTACATCCTAGCTGTCGTTCTTATCTGGACTCATGCCAGGTACGTTCAACTAGGAACTAGTTTATGGTTTTATGGTCTGTCTCAAACTCATCACACAGACAAAGGAGAGACCTTCACCTTTGTTCAACTCTGGGAGCGTGTGATCAGTTCGAAAAACAAAACCAGACACTGGGCTCATAAATTGATTGACTACTTTGCAGGACTGCTGCGTTTTGTCAGTGTTCTCCTCTTTCTCTTTCAGTTGTTCATCTGTTAAAAACATTTCATGATACAAAATATATTTTTCCCATTACACTCCTCAGCACACAAGCTTTGGAAGATCGATGGAATGCATGGGGGAAGGATGAAAACATTTGAAATGTTGCACAAATATTATAAATGTATTTTAATGACATTTGATTGGCATAATATATTTGACTATCTATCCTTTTTTCTCTCTATCCGTCTATCTCTCTTTCATTCTCTCTCTTTTCTATCAGTCTGACTTTCTCTCTGACTTTCTGTCTGTCTGTCTGTCTGTATCTCTGTTTGTCTGTCTATCTGTCTCTCTCTCTGTCTGTCTATCTGTCTATCTGACTTTCTGTCTGTCTCTCTAACTTTCTGTTTTTCTGTCTGTCTCTCTGTCTGTCTGTCTGACTTTCTGTCTGTCTCTCTGACTTTCTGCCTGACTCTTTCTGCCTGACTCTTTCTGCCTGACTCTTTCTGCCTGACTCTCTCTCTGTCTCTCTCTGTCTCTCTCTGTCTCTCTCTGTCTCTCTGTCTCTGTCTCTGTCTCTCTCTCTCTGTCTCTCTCTCTGTCTACCTCTGTCTATCTGTCTATCTGTCTATCTGTCTGTCTGTCTGTCTGTCTGTCTGTCTGTCTGTCTGTCTGTCTGTCTGTCTGTCTGTCTGTCTGTCTGTCTGTCTGTCTGTCTGTCTGTCTGTCTGCTGACAAAGCTCGGTAAAAAAGAAAATAATCTACACCAAGCAAAATGCAAAAAATATCATAATTCCTTCCATATCTTTCAATTTGATCTCTTACTACTCCGACTAAGCTTTGCCAGCTTCTTTAAGTTTCGTTTCACGATAGTCACATGCTCGCCCACTGACCAATCAAAGCACACACTGCACCTTAAAACTGAGTTGCACGTAACGAGGGCATACTTGTAGGCCAGCTAGCAGGCTCTGGCACGTCAAAGAATACGCCCAACATGTCAAAATAAAGATCTGATTGGTTGAAGACTATGACAATCAATAATATCGTCCCCATTCACTTAAACTGCAAAGGGAATCACTTGTGAGACAGCAGGCCTCAGGCCTCTCTTCTTACCTAGAGACACAGGGGTGTCTGTCTGTCTGTCTGTCTGTCTGTCTGTCTGTCTGTCTGTCTGTCTGTCTGTCTGTCTGTCTGTCTGTCTGTCTGTCTGTCTGTCTGTCTGTCTGTCTGTCTAAACTTTCTGTCTGTCTCTCTGACTTTCTGTCTGACTGTTTCTGTCTGTCTATCTCTCTGTCTGTCTGTCTCTATGACTTTCTGTCTGTCTCTCTGACTCTGTCTGTCTAAACTTTCTGTCTGTCTCTCTGACTTTCTGTCTGTCTGTCTGTCTCTGTCTGTCTGTCTCTGACTCTATCTGTCTCTCTGACTTTCTGTCTGACTGTTTCTGTCTGTCTATCTCTCTCTGTCTGTCTGTCTCTCTGACTCTATCTGTCTCTCTGACTTTCTGTCTGTCTCTCTGACTCTGTCTGTCTGACTCTGTCTGTCTGTCTGTCTCTCTGACTCTGTCTGTCTAAACTTTCTCTCTGTCTCTCTGACTTTCTGTCTGTCTCTCTGACTCTGTCTGTCTGACTCTGTCTGTCTGTCTGTCTGTCTGTCTGTCTGTCTCTCTGACTCTGTCTGTCTAAACTTTCTGTCTGTCTCTCTGACTTTCTGTCTGACTGTTTCTGTCTGTCTATCTCTCTGTCTGTCTGTCTCTATGACTTTCTGTCTGTCTTTCTGACTCTGTCTGTCTAAACTTTCTGTCTGTCTCTCTGACTTTCTGTCTGTCTGTCTGTCTCTGTCTGTCTGTCTCTGACTCTATCTGTCTCTCTGACTTTCTGTCTGACTGTTTCTGTCTGTCTATCTCTCTCTGTCTGTCTGTCTCTCTGACTCTATCTGTCTCTCTGACTTTCTGTCTGTCTCTCTGACTCTGTCTGTCTGACTCTGTCTGTCTGTCTGTCTCTCTGACTCTGTCTGTCTAAACTTTCTCTCTGTCTCTCTGACTTTCTGTCTGTCTCTCTGACTCTGTCTGTCTGACTCTGTCTGTCTGTCTGTCTGTCTGTCTCTCTGACTCTGTCTGTCTAAACTTTCTGTCTGTCTCTCTGACTTTCTGTCTGACTGTTTCTGTCTGTCTATCTCTCTGTCTGTCTGTCTCTATGACTTTCTGTCTGTCTTTCTGACTCTGTCTGTCTAAACTTTCTGTCTGTCTCTCTGACTTTCTGTCTGTCTGTCTGTCTCTGTCTGTCTGTCTCTGACTCTATCTGTCTCTCTGACTTTCTGTCTGACTGTTTCTGTCTGTCTATCTCTCTCTGTCTGTCTGTCTGTCTCTCTGACTCTATCTGTCTCTCTGACTTTCTGTCTGTCTCTCTGACTCTGTCTGTCTGACTCTGTCTGTCTGTCTGTCTGTCTGTCTGTCTCTCTGACTCTGTCTGTCTGACTCTGTCTGTCTGTCTGTCTCTCTGACTCTGTCTGTCTAAACTTTCTGTCTGTCTCTCTGACTTTCTGTCTGACTCTGTCTGTCTGTCTGTCTCTCTGACTCTGTCTGTCTAAACTTTCTGTCTGTCTGTCTGTCTGTCTCTCTGACTCTGTCTGTCTGACTCTGTCTGTCTGTCTGTCTCTCTGACTCTGTCTGTCTAAACTTTCTGTCTGTCTCTCTGACTTTCTGTCTGACTCTGTCTCTCTGACTTTCTGCCTGTGTCTGCCTGCCTGCCTGCCTGTCTGTCACTGTCTCTCTCTCTCTCTCTCTGTCTGTCTGTGTCGCTCTCTGTCTGCCTGTGTCTGTCTGTCTGTCTGTCTCTCTCTTTCTGTCTGTCTGTCTGTCTGTCTGTCTGTCTGTCTTTCTGTCTGTCTCTCTCTCTCTCTCTCTCTCTGTCTGTCTGTCTGTCTGTCTGTCTGTCTGTCTGTCTGTCTGTCTGTATGTCTGTCTTTTTATTATATTTCATTAAACTAATCAAGTCAGCGTGATTGCAAACGGCAAAGCACATTAACTACTTCCGATGATTTCAAAATAAAGGGACAATCTGAACATGCACAAATTAATTTAAGATTAAAACGAAGCGATTATTTTAATAGTTTTCCACCGGTCACATTTAAATCCTGCAACACAACATTCTTCAGTGGGAATAACACAGTTTATTAAAGGAACAATGTGTAGGATTTAGGGGAATTTATTGGCAGAAATGGAATTTAATATTCATAACTATGTTTTCATTAGTGGCTTCCAGTGAACTTAATTAGGTTAGATTATATTAGTTTGGTTTTAAACGTGCCTGTGCTTTTAAACAATTTGTCTGTACTTAAAAAACAATTGAAAACACCCTTCACATGGACTATTATCTGTGTTAATTGCACATATTGGTCAACATTTTGCACATTCTTGCACAAACTGTACAGCGCTTTCATTTTGAATAGATATGTTGTACACCTATTATTGTAATTGTCTATTTTTTGTTCATGTTTCTTTTGCGGTAATTGCTTTTATTTTTTAAATGAAACCAAACTGAAGTTCTTACAATGGTTATTGTTATTAACCCGATTCTGACACAAAGTAAAAAAGGGGGGAAATCCTCATATTTGAAAATCTAGATTCAGAGAAACTTTTACTCAAATGAAAAACTTTAAACCTGAATATATGAAGAGCAAGCCCAGATGGTAATATGATGTCCATTCATTATAAAGAGCAAAGGTCACAGACTGTCATCTGTTTCATGAGCACATCAACATTTTAAAATGTATTCTAAAGACGTTAATCACAAGTGAGGCACATAATTGTGAACTTGAGACAGAAGAATTAGAAGTTTTAAAAATGTATTCTTTTTTTTTTTTTTTATAAATTGTATTAATTGCAAAACAAGAGAGAATACATAGACATAACATAGACATAACAACAAGAGGACGACAAGAACAGTGAGATACAAGCCAGCAAACATCATGTAGTCAGTATATGGGAGAATGGTGTGTGTGTGTGTGTGTGTGTGTGTGTGTGTGTGTGTGTGTGTCCTTGAGCCTTCTGAGATGGGAAAAATAAATAAATAAAAAAACCGAAAGTACATAAATGAGGGCAAATCACATAAATTATGAAATAATAACGTCTGGGTCATGGGGAGTATCGCCCCGTCCACTGGCAATGCATGAAAATATATATATACACTTGTACAAATTTTAATATTAATAGGATGGGTGGTGTCACGTTTGTAAAAACGTAGTGATGGATGACCAGATGGAGTGGTGTTCTGTTGTATTGTATATGATGGAGGAGGTTAGATCTTCCATTTAAATAAACTCCATCATTAAGGTTCTCCAGTGTGTGATGTGTGTGTTAGTCCTTGATTTCCAGTTCATGAGGATAGTTTTCTTGGCGATAGTTAGGGCCACGAGGAGTAATCGGCGGTTAGTTTTGCTCAGATTTATTGTTGAGATGTCTCCTAGTAAGCACAGTGAAGGGGATAATGGGACGAGGCAGCCCAGGAAGACAGACAGTGACTCAGTTATTTCTTTCCAAAAGTGATTAACTGGTACAGTGCCAGGTGGCGTGAACATAGCTATCCGGGCTATTTTGAGTGCAATGTGGACAGATGTCTGACGTGAATCCCATTTTAAACAACAAGTCACCTTGGGCGGGTACATAAGGTGGCTGTCATCTCCAGTGGACACTATAAACTCCCAAGACAGCTTGTCCACTGATATCTGAAAGAACAGTTTGTCACCATGTTCATTGTTGGATGGACAAGATGTTGAGATTAATCTAAGAGAGAAAAGTCTTCAGCAGGTTGGGTTTGCCAAACCAACACAGGGCGTATATCTGAAAACCAATGTGTTTTTATGTCTGTATTATGTGTGCTGTGAAAATCAAACATGACATCACTTAAAAACAAAGATTTAAAAACAGAATTTGAGCTGTTGGTATCCAGGTTCCAGGTTTATTTGTTGAGTTTATTCTTCTGTTGTAGAATCAAATAGTTAACTGAGAACCTTTCATATTATATGGCCATCAAAGACAAACCAGACAATACAAGCGGTATTCCTTAATGTAGTGACAGCGTCTTTCTGCCTGTGTGGATGTGGCTGTGTGAACTCTCACGTTGTGCTGTCGAGCAGAGGACTGCAGCACAGCGGTGAGGAACCCGTTGGGAAAGGTGAAGCTGGAGAGCCAGAACAGTTTGGGGGGCTCGGCCGTCTCTGCCCAGCGCGCAAACTCACTGACCCGCAGGGAAAGATCCCTGGTCCACGCTGCCAGGGGCTTCAGTGAAGGGTACGCCTAGAGGCCATATACAGTGAGGGATGAATCAACGGTAATTACATGCTTCCAGCAGTTGGCAGCCATTCATAATGCAGGTGTGGAAGAATTGTGTGAAAACTCTCAAGTGAGGTGGGGGTCTGGAACCTTCTCCCACAGCGGTGGAACACGGGCGTCATGGATGTAGCGGAAAGTCTCCTCCAAGCTGGATGACATCACCACCAAGCCTCTGATCCCTTTCTCCAGCTCCGCCTGGGATGAACTAACACACAAACACACACTGTAGGTGTTTAGTCGTCATCTAGTCTGGATCTATTGGGATTACCGTGCATTTGGACAGAGAGGTACAAATAAACAGGCCAGGTGATTGGGCGATTGTTGCTGATTTGCATCTTTCATGCTAGTGCCTCTTTGTGTAGCAGGTTTCCCTTGAAAATGACAGGTTTTAGTTTTTACATTGAATTTAGATACACTTGTGTAAATGGTTTAACTACTGATAGACATGCCAATATGGCAAGAAACAGTGTTGGTAAATTCCTTCAGAAGGGTTTGCTCAACCTAATTCTGTAGGAATTGACAATTGCAATTCATTTGATCTGGAAAACAGGCTAATGCCTTCACAAGTCACTATCATTTGATCTCACTTTAGGTTGCCCCAACCCAGGACCGATACACACACACATTGCAAATCATATTTGGATTAATGTTTTTGGAATTAAGGGATAAATTCAGGTTAACAACCACGGCCACTTAGTCTGCTGCCACTGCTAAATGTTAGCAGCACATCCCTATTGACACGGTTAGTTTCACATGACAGTTACACACATAGAGGTACAGTGCCTACGACACACACATGGCTAGCAGAGATTCTGACAATCCAACCCAAAGACACACACACGCAGACATAGAGATCATACATGATGGTGTCCAGCAGAGAATTGTATCTCTGGATCTCTTGCAGCAGGACCACATTGATAGGGGAGAGGTTGTGCTGGAGGATGGACCTGGTGCCCTCGTAGTCAATCAATGGCGGGAATTTCTTACGGACGTCTGCCAACAGCTCTAATACCTGGAGGCACGTTGCAAACATAGAACAAAAGATGATAACTTACAAATATACTGCACACAAGTATTTGCAGTGAAGAAACTGCAGAGTCGGATCGTGGTGCTGCATACAACTGGAGGACTTATAATAGCTCTTGATAATCCTTTCTAAAATACACACATACTCCGACATCAGTCATGCTCCAACAACCAAAAGAACCTTGTTCTTTAGCACTATTACACTACCATAACATTTAAAGCATGTTTAAAGCACATAGAGAAACTACTGCCATTGTTATACAACACCCAGTTTCATGAACACATGGATAACTTTCAAAACAAAACAGTCATTTCTGTCTCGACCACTAAGTGTGAATGCAAAACGTTCCTTGTACAGGTCATTTAAACATGTTGATGTAGCACGTGAGTGTGGAAGTTCTATTGGAAACTATTTAGAGTTTTGTGGTGTGTTGAGTGCTCTGACTTTTTTAAAGGTCATTCAATTGTTGGTCTCATCTTATGCCCGTGTATTTCCATTAAACTGGTTATCTCTTCCCTCCACTTCTCCCACCTTGCCTCTTTCTCACCTTATCGTCTCTACTGGGCCTGTCCCCCGCAGCAGTAGGACTGGTGACCTGGGGCTGCAGGGAGAGCAGGGTGTCAAACAGCGTCCTGGTCTCAGCCATCTGGCTGGCAATGTCTGCATTAGAGTGCTGGCCAAACACCTCAGGGTGCTCTGTGGACGGCAGCCTGCTGATATAGTCCTTGTAGGAAGACTGGGGTCCGTCATTGGGGATGTAATAGGATGTTAAGGAGGACAACCTGACAGATAAATGGGGTTGACAGAATATAAAGTCAGTGGTATGAGATGTTTGTTGGTGGACAATTCCCAATTTCCTTGGAGAGATTATTTTCATCTCATCTGAAGTAACTGATGTAGAAACATAGCAGCAAAACATAACCCTGCCAATATGAATGACAAAAACACAGAGAGTCAGTGTATTGACAATATCTAAAGAGTCTCTAGCACACACTGCCTGAATGTATGGAGTGCTAGCATTCTGATTCTTTAAATATACATGTATATGTGTCAGAATGAATGTGTGTGTGTCAAAGTGTCTTACTTGAAGGAGGGCTGGTTCACGGCAGCATCACAGAAGTAGTCACTGATGTATGTGGTCAGAAGACGTCCCAGTCGTCTGTTACGTGTCCTCCATAGTTGACCTCAGCAATGAGGTACTTCAACGCATCCCAGGGAATCTTCTCATACATATCCAGGTACAGACTGAGCAGATTCTCACTCACCTGGGGGCATCAAGATGATGATTTTAACAGACCAAGAACTAAAGGAAGTAAGTAGGTGGTCTCGTACATTTCTTTAAATGTTTTTTGAAG
>JAVDOI010000185.1:257562-270062 GCA_032191485.1 Leptoclinus maculatus
TTTCGCGCCACTGTTGGCAACGCGGTGAGAAGAGAAGCGCGCCAAACTTTCTGGATAATAATAATAATACTAGAAAAAGCATTTCCTGCTGAAAATGCGTTGGAATGCTGAAAGCTGAAATTAATTGTAAAAAAATTGCAAAAAATTAAGAAATGGGAGACTACCTGTCTGAAAAATGTTGAAGCCTGAAAGCATTTAAATTGCACTGCTGAAACCCTTCTAGTTGAAATGTCTAACTATGATGTCTGTAGCTGAAAGTATGAGGAAGAAGAAGGCTTTGAAAGTTGAAGAAGTTTAATCCATGAGGCTTTTTCATTTTGAAAGGGTGGGGCTGGGTGGGGAGAGAGGAGACAGAATCAGAATGTATGAAACACACAGAGGTTATTAAATGACAGTCTTCATCACAAGCATTTCAGTTAGAATTCATTCTGTGGGGCTTTTATTTTAAAATGGTGTGTCTGTGTGTGTGTATGTGTGGTGGGGGGGGGGGGATAAAAAGTCCTCTAAGACCTCAATGACTGTATGAGAGAGAGACACACAGAGAGACAGACAGACAGACAGAGAGAGAGAGACAGAGAGAGAGAGAATGTTGAAGGCCGAAAGCATTTAAACTGCACTGCTGAAACCCTTCTAGTTGAAATGTCTAACTATGGTGTCTGTAGCTGAAAGTATGAGGAAGAAGAAGGCTTTGAAAGTTCAAGTTTAACAGGATTTGAAGATTTTCTCCATAGACATCCCATTAAATAAAAATAGCTCAAAGTTTAAGGGATTTTTATTTTTATTTTTATTTTTATTTTTATTTTTATTTTTATTTTTATTTTTATTTTTATTTTTATTTTTATTTTTATTTTTATTTTTATTTTTATTTTTATTTTTATTTTTATTTTTATTTTTATTTTTATTTTTATTTTTATTTTTATTTTTATTTTTATTTTTATTTTTATTTTTATTTTTATTTTTATTTTTATTTTTATTTTTATTTTTATTTTTATTTTTATTTTTATTTTTATTTTTATTTTTATTTTTATTTTTATTTTTATTTTTATTTTTATTTTTATTTTTATTTTTATTTTTATTTTTATTTTTATTTTTATTTTTATTTTTATTTTTATTTTTATTTTTATTTTTATTTTTATTTTTATTTTTATTTTTATTTTTATTTTTATTTTTATTTTTATTTTAATTTTAATTTTAATTTTAATTTTAATTTTAATTTTAATTTTAATTTTTATTTTTATTTTTATTTTTATTTTTATTTTTATTTTTATTTTTATTTTTATTTTTATTTTTATTTTTATTTTTATTTTTATTTTTATTTTTATTTTTATTTTTATTTTTATTTTTATTTTTATTTTTATTTTTATTTTTATTTTTATTTTTATTTTTATTTTTATTTTTATTTTTATTTTTATTTTTATTTTTATTTTTTGTAGCTCTAGGGGGGGCGGCGCCCTAGCGCCCTCTATGGACCAGCCACCACTGGTAGGAGCTACGTTATAAAGGGACTCTCCTTAAGAGGGCAGTCTCCGCCATATTTAATACATGTAAGTAGAGAGACCATGTTCTTCAGAAGCGCGCCAATTCTAATAACAGAGGCGCTGACACAGCAGGCGGAGGCCTTGATACGTCCCATCTCTCTGCTGACCCCAGTCAGTAGCTGCAGTGAGGCAAAGGGCCTCGTGACCGTGGAGGGGGAGGTGGGCGAAGTGAGTTCAGTTTTAACCTATGGTGGTATTTATAAGACAACAAAGTATAAAATGTGAATTAACTCACAATTCCATCTTTTTCAGCCACGCTCAAAAAGATCACCAAGGGCA
This sequence comes from Leptoclinus maculatus, assembly GCA_032191485.1. Classification (NCBI taxonomy): domain Eukaryota; kingdom Metazoa; phylum Chordata; class Actinopteri; order Perciformes; family Stichaeidae; genus Leptoclinus; species Leptoclinus maculatus. The sequence goes on from JAVDOI010000185.1 coordinate 259,380, forward strand.
AAGAAATATTTCCCATGCGAAATATTAAACTGCAGCAGGTAGGCACCTCTCTCTCTCTCTCTCTCTCTCTCTCTCTCTCTCTCTCTCTCTCTCTCTCTCTCTCTCTCTCTCTCTCTCTCTCAATTATTAATAATGTAATTATAGAATTAGAAATTAAAATATGATTTCACATGACTTTCTACAGGGGGATACACAGCTGTCGCTGTGCCTCTGGAGGGAGGTGTCGGTGGACAAAAAGCTGCAGATTGGGGCACGGATGAAAGTGTCCCACCTGAAAGCTCCTCAGTCGGACTACGGGCTGCAGCTGCAGTCCACCAACTTCACAACAATCGAGGTCGCCCTACTTGGTTGTTGCTGTTGTATTCATTATTACATTTTTAAAAAGATTGACATTCATTTTTTAGACTAATTTCTTTACATAATCTTCAAAATACAAACAGCGAAGTCTGCTGAAGTGATGTTGTGAATTTATTCTATGTAAATAAAATATATTTGAAGTGACATTAAAAAAACAAATATGAACAAAGTGAATAAGCAACGCACGGGCTAGGTAGATTATTTGTAGCTACATTGATGTTTGGGTGATTTGTGACAGAGGATATCTAACAGAAGGTAACGTGATGTCTGTTTCTCTCGACAGGAGGTCAGCTCAGATGACGTGGTGGGCGCTTTCGGGGTGATGGACGTTGAGGGTGAGCCAGGCAGCCTGAACCTCCTGCTGGATGACGGCCGGACCGTCATCATTACAGAGGCTCTGTGGACCCCCATAGAACCCTTACTACTCAATCCCCTACTCGGGGAACCACGTCACTAAAGTAACTGTAGAATAGTTCACTGTTGTTCACATGTTTCTTTATTTGTATTCATATTTGTAATGTATTTGTTATTTTGTATTCAGGGTTTCATTATGTTGTTATTTTTGACGGTTCATATTCAAATGTTTTGATGTGGTTAAGTGTTTTATGTTAAATTGCATTAAATTACTCTGCCTTTGTAATGGTGTGCATTGTTTCACGTAAACTTCATTTTTGATTTTAAATGCTGTGACTTATTTTCTAAAGATGTTTATTATATGCGTCTGAGTCAAGCCGGGTCCGCAGAGCATGTTGGAGAACCAAGAGGAGGGCAGGAGGTCTGCGGGGTCCGTGCCCACGGCAGAGTGCCAGCCATCGGCAAAATACATCCAAGCAACACATTAATATAATAATACACACATGTAATTATAGTCAGATCTATCGTGCTCTAGATAGGACCTGTTCATTTGGACATTCACACAGTCGATGATTTATAGCCATTATAATGGTAATACATCGTAAATAATAGTACTTTCTGCATTCGGCAGCTTCAAGGTGTTTCTTTTAGCCTAGATTAGGCTACGTGTTTTACTTCTTCGTAGGCTGTCATACTCTCCGTTTGTAAAACGAGACTGTGATTCACTGAACCTATATCGCCTACATACAGATTTCACCACTTATGTATCATAGTTGTCAGTTATTCTGCCTCTGTTTATTCTCTGTTTAGGATTAACGAACAATCCAATTTGCTCGGTTTTTTGGTTGATTCTCTCTGTTGTGTCAAGTAGTTTTCTTTTATTTCATTTAGTTTAATCCACATATCGGCCGCAGGGCGCTGGGCAACGCTTCAGCAGCGTTTAAACGGAAAAGCGCTCCGAGCTCCGAGGGCTGTTTTCTAATGTTTCTATGACAACAATATCTTGACAACATGTCGCCACTCTAACCACAGTTGTATGATAGACTAGCATCGCTCCTTTGCTTTGTATGATCTATTTGGGCCACTATCTATTTGTTTTACATTGTTGCTTCACCGTTAGCTTTAAACGGAGGAATCTCTGCTTCATATGGACGATAGATGAGCTCGTCACCTCTCTGAAAGCCGTAACGTTAGAGTAAGGCGAGACAAGGGTTACGGTAATAAAAACACAACAATCAATGGCAATATTCAAAGTCCGTCCAGACAATCTGCTCCTACAAATAGGGGTTTCTGTCTTTGTTATGATAGTTTATCCCGAAAAATAAAGTTTAGGGTCACAATATCAGTCATCGCTAGCACTACTAATATGAGTCCTGCAGCGACAACAAGCAGTCAATTACAGGATCAAAGGTGTTGAGTGAAACAAATTCCTAATCAACTTCGGTTAATATGACAATAAATTATTAAATAATGATGAAACTATTGGTAAACCATTTTTAACTATGCATTATTATTTGCATTGCTGCAACTATCACAGAAGCAATAGGCATTTAAGCTTAAAGCAGAATATGACAACAAACTCAGGACAATATTTGATCATGTTCAAAAAACAGGAATACATAATAATTTAGCTATTATGTGGAATTTAAATTGATTTATTAATTAAAATACACTTCTTTTTGTCAAGTCCAAGGTTTGTTTTGTCTTCTGGAAGGTGCTTCCTTCTTAATGACGAAACAGACAGAGATACATTAAATAGCCAAACAAAGCTGTATGATTGAGTGTACTTGCTTTTTGCATTGCTTATGCAATTTGAGAGTCCAAGGACAGAGGGTGTAATTTGTTGTACAGATTATAAATAAAAAATATTTGAGACAGACGGAGACAGACAGAGAGAGAGAGACAGAATGACAGACAGAGAGAGATATACATGGAGAGAGAAGTGAAAGAAGGAATGAGAGTAAAAAAATAGAGAGGAGAGAGAGAGACAGACAGACAGAGAGAGACAGCTATACAGATATAGATAGAGACAGAATGACTGATAGACAGAGAGAGAGACAAAAGACAGTGACAAAGAGACAGACAGACAGAGAGAGAGAGAAAGAGAGACAGATAGAGACAGATAGAGAAAGAGACAGACAAACAGACAGAGAGAGAGACAAAGGGACAGCTAGAGAGAGACACAGACAGACAGAGAGAGAAAGAGAAAGAGAGAGAGAGATATATAGAGATAAAGAGAGACAGACAGAGAGAGACAAAGAAACAAAGAAAGACAGAGAGGGAGAGAGACAGAGAATGAGAGACAGAGAGCGAGACAAGGAGAGAGAGGGACAGACAGATAAAGAGAGAGAGCCAGAATGACAGACAAAAAGAGAGATACATAGAGACAGAAGAGCGAGAAGGAATGAGAGACAGAAAGATACAGAGGAGAGAGAGAGAGAGAGACAGACAGACAGACAGAGAGAGAGAGACAGACAGAGAGAGAGAGAGACAGAGAGAGAAGTAGCAGTAATAGCAGTAGTAGTAGTACTAGTAGCAGTAGTAGTAGTAGTAATACTAGAAATATTAGCAGCAGTAGTAATAGTTGTCGCAGTATTAGTAAGAGCATTCATTATTTCAACAAAAAAGCCTAATTTTGAGCTTAATGTTTAAATAGTTAATCCATGAGGCTTTTATTTTGAAAGGGTGGGGCTGGGTGGGGGAGAGAGGAGACAGAATCATAATGTTAGATAAATGACAGGTTTCATCACAAGCATTTCAGTTAGAATTCATTCTGTGGGGCTTTTATTTTAAAATGGGGTGTGTGTGTGTGGGGGGGGGGGGGGGGGGGGGGGAGTCCTCTAAAGATCTCTAAGACCTGAATGAGAGAGAGACACAGAGAGATAGAGGGAGGAGTGTGTGTGTGTGTGGGGGGGGGGGGGGTCCTCTAAAGATCTCTAAGACCTGAATGAGAGAGAGACACAGAGAGATAGAGGGAGAGGAGTGTGTGTGTGTGTGGGGGGGGGGGGGGTCCTCTAAAGATCTCTAAGACCTGAATGAGAGAGAGACACAGAGAGATAGAGGGAGAGGAGTGTGTGTGTGTGTGTGTGTGTGTCTCAGTGCCTCTGTGTGTTTATCAACACTAATGAGCTCATATGAACACCTGTGTGAGAGATTAGAGTGAACAGTGATTTTCAACAAAACTACCTGTCAAACATATGCCCTTCATACCAAAACCATGAGACTAATCAATAAAATATGGATACCGTGAGAGAGATAAGACTCTGCCAAACGCGGTAAAGTGATTTTTATGTTTGTGGTGTTAAAAATGTGAGCTACAGCGCAAGATACAAAACTGGTACCGTCTGCTTTCTTTGAGGAATTAGTGGTCAGATTTAACATGGAGTCTAATGGAGCAGTTGGTTGGAGTTCATGTCGCTCTAAGGCTCCCTGAGCCAAATGTGTAAATCTGTGGGATTCCACAGTCAGTTTTTTACGACAAGGACAAGATTAGCTACTTTTCCATCCCAAAATTGTTCTCCTGTCGTAAATGATTATCTCATTTAACTGTTGTTGGTGATTTAGCTGTGGCCATCTATCTGCCAGATTTATCCCTCCTGGTATGTCTTTAAGTAGTTTTTCTTGTTGTATTAGGGTGGCCTGTTCACTCCATATTACATTCATTCCTTGTTGAAGGTTTATCACTCCACTTGCTATTTCATTAGCTATGCTTCCTATTCTTCCGTCTAACCCATTGTTACCTGCAGCTGCTACTTTTGACCTGAACACATCTAGGGCTGTGCTTCCTCAAGTGGAGGAGGGGGTGGGAAACTGTCTGTGTCAGGGACCGAGTTTGGCTGTGGGACGTGCGGCATTAGCGGAGATCTTAGCCTTCTGGGAGGTGGCGGCGGTGGGATTTTTGGCCTGTTTAGGTTTTGCGGGTAAGGGATCGCCGGTTCAAGGCTCGGTATCGTGGGGTATTCTGGTCGTACGGATTGTCCGTGTCCAGGATAGTCATTAACTATGAGCAGATCGTTTAGTGTTTGATTTATGCCGGCGAACGGTTGGTGCGGCGGGGCATATGGATTAAGCGGGGCATTTGGTAGCACTGGAGCTCTAGGGGGGGGGGGTCTTTTCATAGCGTTCACTATAGCTTCATAGTTGCTGTTTCCTTTTGCGACTATTACTATTTTTTGGTCAACGTATTTATTCAATACTGTGGGTTCCTGTCTGAGCGCTGCCCTGATGCTCTTTTCCATCATATCTGTGAGGTAATCCACATCAGATAGTGGTCCTTTATAATGAGCTTTTTTTGAGTAACACACACTGAGTATACCGATTATTTCTTTGTCTCTTTTTACTGGATAATAAAAGGTTGCTCCATCTGCGGCTGTTTTTGCCGCTGTGGCTTGCGTATCTGAATGTATTTGAAAGCCTGACCCTACTCTCTCTGATAAGGCTTTTGCTACTCCTGCTCCATGTCTCATGGCTCTGTTAGCTGGATTTAGGAACACTACATTATGTTCTCCTAGTGTCAGATTTTTTACATCCCCTTGTAAAAGTAAATGATTTCCAGTTAATTCGGTCAACCTAAACGGTGGCCTGGGGGTATTTTGGAATGGGTTCGTTACACTGACTAATGCTTGTTTTATTCGAGCGAGATTAAAGGGTGTTGTGTCTGGTCCTTCTGTGTCGCTATCAGTAAACCATTCACTTTGTGATTCCGAATCTCCTCGGGGGGCTGCTTTTATCATTTTTGGGGTGTTTTGTTTTGTCTTCACTTTAAAATCACTGGGTCATTCTTTTTAGTCCCTGCTAATGTTTAACCCTCGCGGCAATGGTTCCTCAGATAACGGGAGCTCTATCCGTTCCCTTCTCCTTGTTTTATGTTGAATTCTACGGATTCGTATAATGATTGCCTACAGTATAGAACAGTTAGCGCGTTATAGTTCCCCCTACTCTTACCTTAATCCTAAAGTTAGTCAGGTATCACCCCGTGTCTAACACTCTTACTTGATGGATCGGTTAAGTAGGCTTCTACTCCTTACCTTTTTAACGAGACTTTTATAGGTCGTGATTACTTTTTTAAATGGGTCCTTGATGTTTAACTCGAGGTTCGTGATGTTTACTCGAGCCCCACGTCAGGGCGCCATGTAGCGTGTGCGGCTCCTGCCCCGTTTCTAGGCGGGGAAGTCTTTCGCACCTAACCCGGTGGTCACTCCGTCGGCTGTCCCGCCTGCGAGGTTATGTTATCCTCTTTGAGGTGTCGGGACAATACCGTAGGCCTTTTATCTCACCCCGTAGCTAAATAGTTAGGATTTCGGAATTAATTGTCTTTTTGAAAGTCTTTTACGGCTAATGCCCTAGGCGCTCTCAATAGGATGTAACCCTAACACCCGGTATGTAATAGTTATGTACATCGTCTATACTTTACTATTGCCTATTGTGAACATTCTCACCATTTATGACTAACACTGCAATGTCTTCACCCAATGAACTTACCTTAAGATCCAAATGGTAGCTTCTGTCGTCACGTCTGGATCGCACGGTTAGTGGACAGGGAAGAGGGTTAAATTGTTTTAAAGGACCCGAATACTTGTTTGGTTTCAGTCACTTACTAAATGTAAGGCTGTGTTTTTATTTCAGGTTTTCACACAAGATTCACATACAACAATTTCAATTCAATGAAACAGTTACAGTGGCTATCAGAACTATTCTATCATTCCTCTTTATCAGTCTTCACTGAGTTTGTAATGAGGCACTCTCCAGTCACTTGCTGGCTTTCCCCCCCCCTTCTCTCATCTTTCTGCTCTGTTCTGCTGTTTTTATTCTACTCTCAGGCTGGAACCTCCTTCAGGCTCACGAGTCACTCATACAGAGTCCTCCTTCTTCTTGGGCTGGGTCAGAATGTAACTGGTTTGATCCTGTTAAAACCAGAAGCACTGTATAAGGCTCGAGTGACTAGGTTACACATAGTGTCTAACTCTAAACAGTTTATATGTTAAAACAAGTTATAATATGATGGTTATAAAAAGTGTAAACACGCTATAGGTTGTGCTGGTTATACTTAGAAATAAAAAGGGTTATAGTTTATACTAGCTATACTTTTATGCTTTCATACTTTTCTACGATCTTTCTACAGCTCTAATGTTACAGAATAGCAAGCTCATGTAGTACAAGCACATCCCAGTGGATTTCATGTATTTTCCATGTATGAAAGTGTCCCCAAAATGGTGACTTCATGAGCTTTTCCTCAGTTTCCACATTCATAATACTTACCTGATATGTGCCACACATGTGAACAAGTAAACATGTCACTTACAAACGCTCATAACCTACTTTATTTAGTCACACACGTCAAGGTTTCTGTCTACGTCTGCGTACCGGAGTCGGTGGGCAGGTAGAAGACCAGTCCGGTGAGGACCGAGAACAGCATGCAGGGAATGATGACGTTGACGATGAAGTAGAGAGGCAGACGCAGCATCAGGAAGTGGTAGGTGATGTGGAGGTACGGTGTAGTAAACCCAGTGTTTCCAGCTCCGGTAGTCCTTTAGCACCCATTCACCAGACTCCATGAAGTTGCTGAGGTCAGGCCGATCATTGTCCTAGAAGACAGAGGAGTATAGGAGGTAATGCACTGCAGTAGAAAAGGGCCTTAAAGGTGAAGATATTCAGGGGTTACATGCTGTAAACTACAGTTTTATGACAGGAGTCATAGGATACTAAATCTGTAGTATTTGAAACCACAGACACAAGCTTTCACACTGACATGTCAACATAACCCTGTGAATATATATATATACATTATATATAAGTCACACTCACTGGGTTGATGACGACCAGCAGTCCGTCGTACGTCCAGGTGCCCAGCTTCATGCTGCAGTTCTGCAGGTCCAACGGGAAATGGAGGACGATGATCTCGCAGTAGCTCTTAAAGATGGCCGGAGGGTTCCACGTTATCATCCCAGTGTGCTCCAACAGGACTTTGGTTTCGTGGATGATGGCAAAGTCGCCGTCAGCGCTGAGGAAGAGGAAGACGGGGACAAAGGGAGAGTGTGAGAGAAGCATGCGATGCATTTGGACGTATAGGTGTGTGTGAGTTTGAGTAGTGTGTGTTTACTTGTTGTACAGCACCAGGTCTGGTTTCCATATGTCGGGTGAAGGGACTCTGATCTTCCTGATGCCTCCGTACTCATCTGGATTCCAATTCAGGTTCACATCGAGCCATTGCTGGGGTGAAAATCAGGGAAACTTGAGATCATTTTGTCTACTAGAGCAGTGTTTTTCAACCTTTTCTGAGACGCGGCACACTTTTTACATTAAAAAGATCCCGCGGCACACCAACAACCAAAAACGTTACAAAATGACACCTTTTATCATAATACAGTATATATACCAGGGGTGTCAAACTCAATCTCAGAGAGGGCCAAAACTAAAAATTGGGACTACGTTGAGGGCCAAATAGAGTCACCATTTAATAAACAGGATAGAAGGGATATTGGACAAAGTGCAAAAAGAAATAGGCTACATTATTATATGTGCCAGAGCCAGATGTTTGGCATCTTCTCTTGGCTGCCAGTTCATTAATATCTGGGGTTAGGTTCTGTGGAAACCCTCAAGATGGAGTGAAGGTGTGCATCAGTGAGACGACTCCTGTGTGGGTCTGTGTTCATCTTCATCACAGAGAAAAGCTGCTCACACAGGTATGTGCTTCCAAACATGCAGAGCATTTGAGCAGCATGTAGGCGGAGTTAAGGCATCGTTTTGGGATGAAGCTTGGAAACTGTGCAGTGCCCTCAGAGTCATACTTTGCGTGTCATTACACTGGAGGTCTATCAGCTCCACAGGTGCTCTTTCCACGTCAACTGCAAACGGATTGCTGAGCAGTTCAAATTTAAATTTCTGAGCTGCAAAGTCGGCAAATTGCAGAGTGAACTCTGTGCCAAGTGCACCCAGTTTATCAGCACAATGCTCAGTCGGGAACACAGCGGTGGAGACTTTTACTGCATCACACATGTCTGTGATCACACGTCCCCGTCCCTGAAGCTGGAGGTTTAGCGCAGTGAGATGCTTCGTTATGTTGAACATAAAGCCAGCTCACATCGCCACGTTTCGTCCCGGAGCTCTGTGGTGTGGCGGGCCAGTTATGATAAACATCTGATATTTTCTGTCGGGCCGTTGTACCGAGGGCCGGATATATGCTGACAATGTAATGACAAGTCTCTAAATGTGTTGATCCTTACTAGGCTTTTCATCTGGGTTATGTTGTCCAGGGCCCAGTTCAGAGTCTGCATTTTTCCTTTTCAAATATTTCTCCATCTGTTCATCTCGTCACCTCAACCTCTCCCGTCATTTCATTCTACTGTCCTACATTAACACGGTCATTACTGCGCTACCTACTGCCACCCACTGGCATGGAAGAGTATTATTACTTAGCCAGCCACTATATTGCAGCTCAGACGCTCAACAATGGCAAAGTATTTGCAGCAACTAAATAATATTTTTTTGGACTCATTAAATGAAATTGGACATTTTCCCACGGCACACCTGGCGATCTCTCACGGCTCACTGGTGTGCCGCGGCACAGTGGTTGAAAATCACTGTACTAGTGTACTGATGAAGCCAAGTTTAGTTGTTTTTATTCCCAGAATGAATACATTGTGAAAATACAAGTTGTCATGTACTGTATATATCACAGCAGAATAAATATAAATAACCTCCAGCAGTCACCATGTCATGAATCCTCCCTTCTTTCTATTTCAACTAGTTGAAACAATAAATATCATTCATTTGTGATACTATTTGTGTAATATATTCACCAACAAAAAGCATATAAATACACGATAATGGGCTGCCAGTTGCAACTACATTGAAGTATGTAAATTAAACAGCAGATTCATTGTTAAAATATATGATATATAATACTTGAGTAACTGTGTTTTGGGTGTCACATGGTAAAAACTTTAATAGCATTCATTTCTAGGGAAATTAATACTAATTAATTAATCCATTAGTCCATATCCTGTTAAATCTACATACTTGCAATGTGGCGTATACCCTCTGACCATTGTCATTGGAATTTTCTAAATGTGTAGTTGGCATATATTTTTGGTTTTCCTGAAGTCAACAGTCACATTTACCTGTTTGAGACGAACATTACTGGTCACAATCTGGTCAGAGGCAAGTAAGACTTTCACGAGAGATTTCAGGACAAAATAGAACCTGCACGCTTGTAACCATTTATTTCGACAATCTGTGGCATTTTAACAATAAATAAGCACATTCAGAGGCAAACATCCTATTATATTAATGGCCGAGGCAATCTGGAATGTGAATTAAACATTTTGACACCACACATTCAAAGTAAAAAGGTTTTGGAGATAGTCACAGCCGCCTTAATGTTAAAACATATGCCAGCAACGTCGCAGGTTGTTTGGGTGTACTGCTAATGTTAATGTTAGAAATAATTAGAAGCAATGGTCAAGCACTACTTGCTGGCAACAAAAAAAAAACGGTGTGGATAATTGTGGATTAATGCATGACAATAAAGCACCCGCAGTTGTACTTTATCATTACAATACAACATAAGATAAGTGACTGGAGAGAATAGATTTTAAATGGTTTATTAAGTTTGGCTTGACTCGCAAAGTCAAGTACCGGTAGTGTGAGAAAACAACAATGCGCATGCTCAGAGCCCGTTAGCAGGTGGACACAAATGTATTTTTATTTTTTTCATTTGACTGCTAAAGTAAGCGCTGCTGACGTCACCGCTCTTGATTGACGTGCGCTCGTCATCGTTCGTTCTAGAAGTTGAAAATGTAGTCATCGAGTTCTTTGTTTAGCAGGACTGAGCTGGAGGACTTGGAGATGATCACACATCGGCGCTCACCAGCTGAGGAGGAACTTCGTTTTTATTTTTGTCTACACTGCTAAGGCTAGTTAGCTAGTTAATTGTTCTCATTTCAGCGACGGGTTTCATCTGGTCTTCAGACT
>JAVDOI010000185.1:275062-284140 GCA_032191485.1 Leptoclinus maculatus
AAGGTGCAAAGAGCTGTTTAGTTCCATAATGATTTATTTTATGTAAAATGCAGAAACCGGACGCTCTTCACTCGCAATAGTATTTTGAGTAAACCTGAAAGCCTCAAGTGTAAATGATGTGAGCATAATGTCATGTTTTCTACATTTTGCTTCTGGTGTTGCCACCTCCATCCCTCTCTCTTACCACACTGATGAGCTGTATCAGCTGTAGTCCCACGGTGACCACTACGGCTTCACTGAAGTGGTTAACGGGGCGAACCACCTTGTTGTAACCAGTGAACAGCGTCTTCACCAGACGCGTCTCATCCTCTGAGCAGAACACTGGACCTATAGGACACACAGACATGTACGCAAACACTTCAGTCACACGTTGTTCTGGTACACACCTTTTACTGACGAGTGGCATCTTCTGAACATATTGCACACGGAGGTCAGAGGAGGAAAACGCAGATTTGGGCTGTGGAGGAATTGAACTTTACTTGAAAGTAATGTGAGCTTTATGCTGGAGGCAAACTGGTTTATACATTTCCTTTTGTGCTCACTTTGACTGAGATACACAGTATGACATGTCGCCATATCCAGCTGACGCCCGTGTCCCCACAAATGTTTTCACGCTGGAACCAAAATCACAGCTGCAGCGAGAGGCAGGCCAGCAGATTGCTTTTAACTGTGATTCACACTGCAAACATTTCCCAGGCTTACAACTAGCAACCCGAAACCCTTCAGTGGGAGAGAGAATGCATTGGAAGAGAGGCAGACAGGAAGTTACAGGAAATATATCAGATGAGAGAGAGAGCAGTGGAGTGACTGGCGTGCCATGCTGGTGAAAAGCCTCGGCGCTGAGTGTCTCTGGAGCCGTCTAAGCACTGCGATCAAGTGTGTGTGTGTGTGTGTGTGTGTGTAAATCCTCGGAGCAGAACCTAATCTGAGTGTTAAGAGGGGGTTTGGGGAAAACCATCCCTGGCCGATCCGCTTGACATCAAGTCTGGATCAGTTAGAGTTCAGAACATTTAACCTGCATTTAACACCTTCATACAAAGGTGTTTCCAGCTAACAGACTTACAGTTCCTTTGTATTAACCATGCCTTTATGAGCCTATCAATTATGATATGCAACATAAACGTATACCAGCTGCACTTGTTGCTTGACAATGAACTAGAGACAGATTTTTAATCCACATGAGCATTCATTTGTTGTTGTTTTGAACATAAAATAGAGGCTGAATTTGTGAAGCTGATACTTGTTGACGTTAAAACTCTTTGTAACCTGGTAACCTGCACCCGCAAATTCCGGTTCTGAACGAAGGGGCCCCACACTCTAACTACAAGGTCTTTTTTAATAATTCCAAGGGGTTATTAACACTAAGAATGGTTTGCTCATATGAATAGAGTAAATATTATGTATATATTACTGGTTAATAGCAGATGAAGATGGAACACAGCTCCACTTTGAAAATGTCAAATTCGTATGGTGAAAAAGCACTATTATTCATAATACGATATTAAATGAGGCTCAGTAAAGCCTAGAACCACCCACCATCATAGCAAACGACAGCAGTAGTGAATAGAAACAGAATTTGAGTGAATTGAGTGAAGTATGCCAGAATTAGAGACATAAACGTACGAGAGGTCACGAAAGGTCGTCATTTGAGAAACAGCCTCTCCAGCTGTTCCATTGTACTTTTACAACCTAAATAACTATATATTTAACTTCCTTTATCCTTCTACATGCACAATCTATCACATACAGCAGTTAGAAATCATTTTGGAGAGCTGGAACCGTCTCCAAAGCCTCTCCAGGCCGGCGACCTACGGGAGAATTGCGCAATAGCTGGTGTGTATTGCGCCGTTGTAGAGCTCCTGGTTGGTAAATTTTCATTTTTTTTGCTCTGTTCGCACGTGTCTGGATGTGGCCAATCGAATGGCGTTAACAGATTTACCAGGAAGTCTTTAGTTTTCCGAAAAAATGCCGATCTACGCCGAGGACCCGGCGCGTAAAAGTCGCGAGACTGCCTCGCTGGAATGTTGTCCCCGAGCTTATTTGACCCCCCTTTCTTTATTTCACAACTTTATTAGAACGGAAATGGGACAGAATGAGGTGAATCAGCGGTCAAAATGGAGTTTAAGGACACGATTTGATGATTTTGCTTCAAAAACGTGAGTACCGACCCAGAATTTTTTTGGCAAAGTGATAGATGCTGGGGGCTGCTGTCCCCCGGTAATGTTTGAAGCGTGTCCCGGAGAGGAAATCCGAGATATACGTTCGAAGCGTGATCGAATTGTTGCTAAATACCTAACTTTACCATGGACGGTTGAAAAACGACTTTTGAGAGGCTGTTTCTGTTACGTGTCTTGGCCAAAATGAACGAGAAAAGTGTCGATATTTAGCACGAGGCTAGGAATGTTGTCGTAGATCGTGTTTTATTGTGTTTTGAGTGTGTAAAGTGTTACACATGCTTCGATTCATGGGAGATTCTTCGTTCAAACGGTATGCTGCATTGTTGTGGAAATATTATATTTGTTACTGAAAATTGCATTCTGCGGTTCAGCTGAACCGGAATTCGCCCTCCCCCGCCCCCACACCGACCCCCGAGGGCCGGTAGCGGTTGCATTGGGTTAATATCTGAGAATTCCAGATGAGAACGGTTAGCATACAGCCCTCAAATTGAAGAGTTACTGATTGCAATTTATTTCTGAATATTTGCAAGCATTTATCTATGATCAGTACTTGTTGATAATAGAGGGCGGTCAGTCTTCTTCCTGAAGTATGTCATCTGCCAGTCTGCGTTAGGGTACTTCCGGTGTCCGATGTAGGATGATGGGGTAAGATACTCTCACCAAACTCCTGTCGTGTAAACCAGTAGCATATCTGACCTGTAACATTGGATTCAGAATAGATTTTGTCCGTTAGCACTTTTCGTAGTTTGGCTTAGTATGTTTGGTGCCACTATAATAATTTAAGGATCCAGCACGGACAGTTACAGGAGTGAGAGATGAGCAGGTAAGGAAACATGAGAACACCAGGGCACACATGGAGAACTCTGTCAAGCTACATATTAGTCAAAGTGAACATCTTTTCTTCTCCATAGTTGTCCTCAGTCTCATCTGCTTAACTTGGTCATGGAGGCATCAACATTTAATTGAGATGGTAAATTAACAGAGAAAACTCATAGCTTATATGTATGTGTGTGTTTTATATTATACTGAATATTATTATATGATATATGTTATACTGTATATATATATATTATACTGAATTCCCTGTGAGGGTGACTAAAATAAGATGTCCTGACGTGTTTATAAGTGTTATTTACTGCTTTTTTTCGTGTTGGAATTAATGTTAAATATTTAACTTCAAAGTAGTAATGCGTGTTTGATATCTTTTCAGATCGTACTGTAAATGGGTCATAATGTGTTGAGTTTTGTGAAAACTGTGACATGGAGAACATGGTGATCGCTGAACTAGCAAATAGTGAATTCATAAAAGAATTCATAAAATGCCATTGAGAATAGAATGGAATGCCGGATGGAACATGCATGTTCTCGAATAAATTAGAATGTTGACGTGTCATCTGATGTGTCATAAAGACCTTTCATCTTGAAAGCAAACCACTGCTGTGTGTCCTTAGCTGTCCAGCTGACACATGACATCTATTGCACTTCTGTCCATCCTGGGAGAGGGATGGCAGGTTTCTATGGATCATCGTTATATCTGGACCCTGGTCTTGCCGCTGCCGTAGTTCTGTCATATGCATGCTTAGATTCCATGGCTTCTTTTCTTGGACCAATGCTGACGGTGAGCGTTTGAACTGTCGGGGAGAGACAGTCGCGTCTCTTAAGTCCTGCATGGTGAAATGTGCTGTGTTGGGCAATGCTGTCAGTGTTGATAGAGGGCGGTCAGTCTTCTTCCTGAAGTATGTCATCTGCCAGTCTGCGTTAGGGTACTTCCGGTGTCCGATGTAGGATGATGGGGTAAGATACTCTCACCAAACTCCTGTCGTGTAAACCAGTAGCATATCTGACCTGTAACATTGGATTCAGAATAGATTTTGTCCGTTAGCACTTTTCGTAATTTGGCTTAGTATGTTTGGTGCCACTATAATAATTTAAGGATTACCTAATCCCTCCTTGAATATCAAATCGTTAACATTGATTATTTACTGAGAGTTAAGTACAGTAAAACTTAGAGAGCTTTGCTTATAGGAGGGATATTTTGAAATACAGTATTTATAATCATACAGTTGTAAAATAATTAACTAACTACCGGTATGTAAAATGTTGGGATTTACTCTAACATCGTTATATCTGGACCCTGGTCTTGCCGCTGCCGTAGTTCTGTCATATGCATGCTTAGATTCCATGGCTTCTTTTCTTGGACCAATGCTGACGGTGAGTGTTTGAACTGTCGGGGAGAGACAGTCGCGTCTCTTAAGTCCTGCATGGTGAAATGTGCTGTGTTGGGCAATGCTGTCAGTGTTGATAGAGGGCGGTCAGTCTTCTTCCTAAAGTATGTCATCTGCCAGTCTGCGTTAGGGTACTTCCGGTGTCCGATGTAGGATGATGGGGTAAGATACTCTCACCAAACTCCTGTTGTGTAAACCAGTAGCATATCTGACCTGTAACATTGGATTCAGAATAGATTTTGTCCGTTAGCACTTTTCGTAATTTGGCTTAGAATGTTTGGTGCCACTATAATAATTTAAGGATTACCTAATCCCTCCTTGAATATCAAATCGTTAACATTGATTATTTACTTAGTAGAATATGAAAGAACTTGGCTTACAGGAGAGAAAGGGAAATGTATACATCTTTATTTAAAAAATATAATGAATTAACATTTATTGTAGTCGTCATTATATACATATGAAATGTAACCTCTGCATTTAACCAATCTCTAGCATATTTAGCGCAGTGGGCTGGGTTTAGTGTCTTGCTCGGGTACACTTCAGCACAGGACATGTAGCAGCCAAGGATGGAACCCTCTCTACCCAATGAGCCACGGTATTTATCATCACACAGTTGTAAAAATTGGTTGTAGAATGGAAAAACAACAACTCCACAGAGGACAGCTGGACAGCTCTGAGGCTCTGAGGTAGGACGCAACATATTTGATGAACTGCATCAGATATGCTACTGGTTTACACGACAGGAGTTTGGTGCGAGTATCTTACCACAGCATCCTACATCGGACACACCGGAAGCCTGAAGTGAGCTCTGAAGCAGACTGGTGCAGACTTCCTGCCCCCAGGTAGTAGCTGGCTTCTCGGAGCCAATGCTGACGGTGAGCGTTTGAACTGTGCGGAAGACTCAGTCGCGCTCTTGAGTCCTGCATGGTTATAGGTCGCTGTGTGGCTTATTGGTCTTTGTGTGGGGCAAGCCACAGGCTGCCGTCAGCAGAGTGTAAAGATGGTCGTCCAGTCTTCAATGCTACCTGGGGGAAGGAAGTCTGCACCAGTCTGCCTCAGAGCTCACTTCAGGCTTCCAGTGTGTCCGATGTAGGATGATGGGGTAAGATACTCTCACCAAACTCCTGTCGTGTAAACCAGTAGCATATCTGACCTGTAACATTGGATTCAGAATAGATTTTGTCCGTTAGCACTTTTCGTAATTTTATTAGTATGTTTGGTGCCACTATAATAATTTAAGGATTACCTAATCCCTCCTTGAATATCAAATCGTTAACATTGATTATTTACTGAGAGTTAAGTACAGTCAAATTTAGAGAGCTTTGCTTATAGGAGGGATATTTTGAAATACAGTATTTATAATCATACAGTTGTAAAATAATTAACTATATACCGGTATGTAAAATGTTGGGATTTACTCTAACATCGTTATATCTGGACCCTGGTCTTGCCGCTGCCGTAGTTCTGTCATATGCATGCTTAGATTCCATGGCTTCTTTTCTTGGACCAATGCTGACGGTGAGCGTTTGAACTGTCGGGGAGAGACAGTCGCGTCTCTTAAGTCCTGCATGGTGAAATGTGCTGTGTTGGGCAATGCTGTCAGTGTTGATAGAGGGCGGTCAGTCTTCTTCCTAAAGTATGTCATCTGCCAGTCTGCGTTAGGGTACTTCCGGTGTCCGATGTAGGATGATGGGGTAAGATACTCTCACCAAACTCCTGTCGTGTAAACCAGTAGAATATCTGACCTGTAACATTGGATTCAGAATAGATTTTGTCCGTTAGCACTTTTCGTAATTTGGCTTAGAATGTTTGGTGCCACTATAATAATTTAAGGAGTACCTAATCCTTCCTTGAATATCAAATCGTTAACATTGATTATTTACTTAGTAGAATATGAAAGAACTTGGCTTACAGGAGAGAAAGGGAAATGTATACATCTTTATTTAAAAAATATAATGAATTAACATTTATTGTAGTCGTCATTATATACATATGAAATGTAACCTCTGCATTTAACCAATCTCTAGCATATTTAGCGCAGTGTGCTGGGTTTAGTGTCTTGCTCGGGTACACTTCAGCACAGGACATGTAGCAGCCAAGGATGGAACCCTCTCTACCCAATGAGCCACGGTATTTATCATCACACAGTTGTAAAAATTGGTTGTAGAATGGAAAAACAACAACTCCACAGAGGACAGCTGGACAGCTCTGAGGCTCTGAGGTAGGACGCAACATATTTGATGAACTGCATCAGATATGCTACTGGTTTACACGACAGGAGTTTGGTGCGAGTATCTTACCACAGCATCCTACATCGGACACACCGGAAGCCTGAAGTGAGCTCTGAAGCAGACTGGTGCAGACTTCCTGCCCCCAGGTAGTAGCTGGCTTCTCGGAGCCAATGCTGACGGTGAGCGTTTGAACTGTGCGGAAGACTCAGTCGCGCTCTTGAGTCCTGCATGGTTATAGGTCGCTGTGTGGCTTATTGGTCTTTGTGTGGGGCAAGCCACAGGCTGCTGTCAGCAGAGTGTAAAGATGGTCGTCCAGTCTTCAATGCTACCTGGGGGAAGGAAGTCTGCACCAGTCTGCCTCAGAGCTCACTTCAGGCTTCCAGTGTGTCCGATGTAGGATGATGGGGTAAGATACTCTCACCAAACTCCTGTCGTGTAAACCAGTAGCATATCTGACCTGTAACATTGGATTCAGAATAGATTTTGTCCGTTAGCACTTTTCATGATTTGGCTTAGAATGTTTGGTGCCACTATAATAATTTAAGGATTACCTAATCCCTCCTTGAATATCAAATCGTTAACATTGATTATTTACTTAGTAGAATATGAAAGAACTTGGCTTACAGGAGAGAAAGGGAAATGTATACATCTTTATTTAAAAAATATAATGAATTAACATTTATTGTAGTCGTCATTATATACATATGAAATGTAACCTCTGCATTTAACCAATCTCTAGCATATTTAGCTTAGTGGGCTGGGTTTAGTGTCTTGCTCGGGTACACTTCAGCACAGGACATGTAGCAGCCAAGGATGGAACCCTCTCTACCCAATGAGCCACGGTATTTATCATCACACAGTTGTAAAAATTGGTTGTAGAATGGAAAAACAACAACTCCACAGAGGACAGCTGGACAGCTCTGAGGTAGGACGCAACATATTTGATGAACTGCATCAGATATGCTACTGGTTTACACGACAGGAGTTTGGTGCGAGTATCTTACCACAGCATCCTACATCGGACACACCGGAAGCCTGAAGTGAGCTCTGAAGCAGACTGGTGCAGACTTCCTGCCCCCAGGTAGTAGCTGGCTTCTCGGAGCCAATGCTGACGGTGAGCGTTTGAACTGTGCGGAAGACTCAGTCGCGCTCTTGAGTCCTGCATGGTTATAGGTCGCTGTGTGGCTTATTGATCTTTGTGTGGGGCAAGCCACAGGCTGCCGTCAGCAGAGTGTAAAGATGGTCGTCCAGTCTTCAATGCTACCTGGGGGAAGGAAGTCTGCACCAGTCTGCCTCAGAGCTCACTTCAGGCTTCCAGTGTGTCCGATGTAGGATGATGGGGTAAGATACTCTCACCAAACTCCTGTCGTGTAAACCAGTAGCATATCTGACCTGTAACATTGGATTCAGAATAGATTTTGTCCGTTAGCACTTTTCGTAATTTGGCTTAGTATGTTTGGTGCCACTATAATAATTTAAGGATTACCTAATCCCTCCTTGAATATCAAATCGTTAACATTGATTATTTACTGAGAGTTAAGTACAGTAAAATTTAGAGAGCTTTGCTTATAGGAGGGATATTTTGAAATACAGTATTTATAATCATACAGTTGTAAAATAATTAACTAACTACCGGTATGTAAAATGTTGGGATTTACTCTAACATCGTTATATCTGGACCCTGGTCTTGCCGCTGCCGTAGTTCTGTCATATGCATGCTTAGATTCCATGGCTTCTTTTCTTGGACCAATGCTGACGGTGAGCGTTTGAACTGTCGGGGAGAGACAGTCGCGTCTCTTAAGTCCTGCATGGTGAAATGTGCTGTGTTGGGCAATGCTGTCAGTGTTGATAGAGGGCGGTCAGTCTTCTTCCTAAAGTATGTCATCTGCCAGTCTGCGTTAGGGTACTTCCGGTGTCCGATGTAGGATGATGGGGTAAGATACTCTCACCAAACTCCTGTCGTGTAAACCAGTAGCATATCTGACCTATAACATTGGATTCAGAATAGATTTTGTCCGTTAGCACTTTTCGTAATTTGGCTTAGTATGTTTGGTGCCACTATAATAATTTAAGGATTACCTAATCCCTCCTTGAATATCAAATCGTTAACATTGATTATTTACTTAGTAGAATATGAAAGAACTTAGCTTACAGGAGAGAAAGGGAAATGTATACATCTTTATTTAAAAAATATAATGAATTAACATTTATTGTAGTCGTCATTATATACATATGAAATGTAACCTCTGCATTTAACCAATCTCTAGCATATTTAGCGCAGTGGGCTGGGTTTAGTGTCTTGCTCAGGTACACTTCAGCACAGGACATGTAGCAGCCAAGGATGGAACCCTCTCTACCCAATGAGCCACGGTATTTATCATCACACAGTTGTAAAAATTGCTATTCGGGGCCGTTTGTGGCTTGGTTTGTCCTTTTCCCCTC
>JAVDOI010000186.1:0-27500 GCA_032191485.1 Leptoclinus maculatus
GTTAGCTTGATGGAGCTCAGCTGTAATCTGGACTGATGGACGTTTACAGAAGTGACAGACTGAATCCTCTCTCTCTGTATAATAATCACATTTATTGAACTATTCATAAAGCAGCGAGTGCTGCTAGCATTAGCATTAGCATGCATTATGTGGGTTTTATTAGCTTTAGATGGGACGACTTCTACTCCTCGTCCTCACTGATGTCTGCCAAATCAGCTTCTGAGTAGTCGGGGACACTGAGGACATTTGAGTTAATCACCCCCCCCCCCACTAATGTCCCTCTTATGGATAATGATATTTCTTCATTGGGACCTCCTGGTGGATGTGAAGGTTGAGTCGGTAGGACAAACCTCCTCCTCAGCCAGCGATTGTCTTTGTGGATGAGTTATTGTTAAGTGAATTAGCCAGGATGCATGATGGGACGGCCTGATTCAGAGCTTTGTGGAATCTCATTAAAAGCAGCTTTGTTACGGTGAAGCCCCCCCCCCCCCTTATAATGAGATGCAGAAGGTCCGGACCAGGTCTGCTCATCATAGGGCTGATTCATGGACCTTTGATTGCCGTGTAGAATCGGATTAAAGGATCATCGCGGCTCTTAAAGAAGGAAACAAACAGTCGCCTCCTGCTTTGCATTCATCAGCTGGGCGGACAAAGAGAGGTGAAAGTCAATTAATGCTTCTCTCACGTTGAAGAGATCCGAGCCGCTCGGCTACAGTTGATTCTTTAGATTGTAATCAGCACGTTTATTGACCTCAAGAGATCAGCTCACTTATGTTTGCTTCATCGCTGATCGCCTGGGGACTTTGAGGCTGTGTTAAAGAAGTATTCTTTCAGTTACGCAGGTTACTTCCGTGTTCTGGCTCTAAATCTAACCCCTGAAGCTGTATATTGTAATTTTTTTAATTTCATTGTCTATATGAAGCGTCAGTCATCATAACGTTCGGTTGCAATTGGCTCGAGCTTTACACGAAAGAAGAGGGGCGGGCACTGTCCTTCAACGCGGACTCTCGTTGGCTACTGTAGGCTCTGGACAGGACATGGAAGCTCCTATCGGGTCAAGTGAGGCGTCAATCTAAAGGTCAGAGTGCAGCCGCCATTTTGAGACCCAGAGAGCGTCAATGTTTACATGCGAACTGAAGTTACGTTGGAAAATACATAAATAATTAGGCATATCTGCCGGCTAATTTGAAATGATGCAACAGCAGTCCGTGGGTATTTATGGACTTAATAATGTGTTTTGGACTAAATATTGACTGGATTGGATCGTCTGGACCTTTGTTAATGTAACAAGACCGTTTTTGTCGGAATATTGGGTGGATTACTATGAAGCTTCAACGGTGAGTTGCCTCAATTTTGTAATTGTTTGTTTGTTTGTTGGTGGTCTGACAGAGGCGTTGATTGTACCTGCTGTTGTGATTGTATCTTGAAATGGTTTGCATAAATTGAATCACAAGAATCTTAGCTTTCCAAAGAGATGTCGCATCAGTACCTACCTTTACATAGCAGTTGTGTACATGACACAGATGTACACTTAACACTCCAAAAGCCCGTGGGCTGGCCGTCAGTGTTAACAGGTTTATTTAGCTAAAGAACACATAAAAGAACACTTCATCAAAATACAATATGTTCCTCTGAGAACATTTAGCAGCTTAAAATCCTTAAAAAGTGACACCTGATACCTGATCACATGACTTGAGGGCCCTGAGGAGATCTGATCACATGACTTCAGGGTCCAGAGGAGACCTGATCACATGACTTCAGGGCCCTGAGGAGATCCGATCACATGACTTCAGGGCCCTGAGGAGACCTGATCACATGACTTCAGGGCCCTGAGGAGATCTGATCACATGACTTCAGGGTCCAGAGGAGACCCGATCACATGACTTCAGGGTCCAAAGGAGACCCGATCACATGACTTCAGGGCCCTGAGGATATCTGATCACATGACTTCAGGGCCCTGAGGAGATCTGATCACATGACTTCAGGGCCCTGAGGAGATCCGATCACATGACTTCAGGACCCAGAGGAGATCCGATCACATGACTTCAGGGCCCAGAGGAGATCCGATCACATGACTTCAGGACCCAGAGGAGATCCGATCACATGACTGCAGGGTCCAGAGGAGACCTGATCACATGACTTCAGGGCCCTGAGGAGATCTGATCACATGACTTCAGGGCCCAGAGGAGACCTGATCACATGACTTCAGGGCCCTGAGGAGATCCGATCACATGACTTCAGGGCCCAGAGGAGACCTGATCACATGACTTCAGGGCCCAGAGGAGATCTGATCACATGACTTCAGGGCCCAGAGGAGATCTGATCACATTATTACGATCTCTCCGACTCAGAAGTGTGGTCGAGCGGCGGCGGAGGGGTCGTCTTTAAGAGGGGGGGCCACTCCCCAGGGTCGCCCCGAGCAACAGATGGGTCACCCCCCCCCCCCCCTCACACACACACACACACATACACACACACACACACACACACACCTTCCAATCTATGAGCGATATATTCATTACCCATCATCCCCCACACACTTGATTAAAGATCAGGCGTCCATGACTGTCGGCCTCGCTCGTGTGACACCTCCCTGACGCCGTGGCGTGGAACCCCCCCCCCCCCCCTCTACCCCCCTGGTCATGTGACGGAGGTTATTAATGGCCGCAGTCTCTCCACCACTTGACATGTTGCTCCAGCTGTCAGTCCGCCGCCCGCGGCCCCCGTAGAGTCTCCAGGCCGACCCATCCGTCACTGTCAGCCGCCGCCCGGTGATGAATGGTTCGGAGCGCTAAGACGAGGAGAGGTGTGAGCGGGGGGGCGGGTGCTCCAGGAGGACTAATGATGAATTGACCGGGGGGGGGGGGGGGGGGGGGGTAGTAAACAGGAGCGTCGGGGGTTAATGTGTGCTCTACACTACCTGACATTCAGAAGTGACCTGCTGTCTGCTGGATGTTACCTGCACACGATGCTCAACCTCAACAACACCTTGTCGAGAGGACTACTTTCAGCGGCGGATTAATCCACATTAGTGTGTGTGTGTGATTGAGAGTGAGGCTCTAAAGAGGCGTCAGGATGTCTGAACATATTCTACACCTTTATACTGTAACACCTCTACCTGGAGACAGGTTTCCTGTACAGAGTACTAATACATCAGACTGTGTACACAACTAACATTCAAACACAGTGAATTAGTCTGAACAGTAAATATACACCTGTATACCTGTTCTCTCACCTGTTCTCTCACCTGTTCCCTCACCTGTTCTCTCACCTGTTCCCTCACCTGTTCTCTCACCTGTTCTCTCACCTGTTCCCTCACCTGTTCTCTCACCTGTTCCCTCACCTGTTCTCTCACCTGTTCCCTCACCTGTTCTCTCACCTGTTCTCTCATGTGTTCTCTCACCTGTTCCCTCACCTGTTCTCTCACCTGTTCTCTCATGTGTTCTCTCACCTGTTCCCTCACCTGTTCTCTCACCTGTTCCCTCACCTGTTCTCTCACCTGTTCTCTCACCTGTTCTCTCACGTGTTCTCTCACCTGTTCTCTCATGTGTTCTCTCACCTGTTCCCTCTCCTGTTCTCTCACCTGTTCTCTCACCTGTTCTCTCACCTGTTCTCTCACCTGTTCCCTCTCCTGTTCTCTCACGTGTTCTGTTCTCTCACCTGTTCTCCCACCTGTTCTCTCACCTGTTCTCTCACCTGTTCTCCCACCTGTTCCCTCACCTGTTCTCTCACCTGTTCTCCCACCTGTTCCCTCACCTGTTCTCTCACCTGTTCTCCCACCTGTTCTCTCACCTGTTCTCTCACCTGTTCTCTCACCTGTTCTCTCACCTGTTCTCTCACCTGTTCCCTCACCTGTTCTCTCACCTGTTCTCCCACCTGTTCCCTCACCTGTTCTCTCACCTGTTCTCCCACCTGTTCCCTCACCTGTTCTCTCACCTGTTCTCCCACCTGTTCCCTCTCCTGTTCTCTCACGTGTTCTGTTCTCTCACCTGTTCTCTCACCTGTTCTCTCACCTGTTCTCTCACCTGTTCTCTCACCTGTTCCCTCACCTGTTCTCTCACGTGTTCTGTTCTCTCACCTGTTCTCTCACCTGTTCTCTCACCTGTTCCCTCACAGCTCACCTGTTCACCTGTTGGCAGCCATCCCTGCTCTAACGTTGCTACAGACCCCCCCCCCCCCCCCCCCCCACACACACACACACAAACACAAAGGACCTCTTCTAATGTAATTGTATCACTAATTATGCGTTTGATTCACTTATGAGGAGCTAACAGATCCTCTCGCTGCTAAGAGGCCGTTCAGCTTCAGATTGAGAAATCTAATTAAGAGGAAACGCTTTGCAGAGAAATCCTTTCTGAGGATAATCCTGTTTGCTGGCATTAACATCCCAGCTGTGGCTGCTGTTTACCCATCGTGTGTGTGTGTGTGTGTGTGTGTGTGTGTGTGTGTGTGTGTGTGTGTGTGTGTGTGTGTCAGCAGCACCTGAAGCCTGAAGGATCAAACTTCTGTTTCCTGCTGCAGGCCAACACACACACACATACACACACACTGACCTTCAGAGTCTGAAGATCAGTGTGTGTGTGTGTGTGTGTGTGTGTGTGTGTGTGTGTGTTCAAAGGGTGTTGATAGATAACTTGAGTCTCGTCCTCTTTAAACAGTCTGTAGAACATAAACATTATGTACATCTCAGAATGTTAAAAACTGTTTTTAGGCCTTAAACACAATCTGTTGATTCTATATTTTAATGAGAGGATGCCCCCCCCCCCCCACTTCTTTAATTCACTCTGTGAAGGATTGCACAGCTCATTGGTCGGCCATTGTCTCTGATGGCTTTAATTAAGTTTGGATTAATCCGGTCAGGTGATATTTAATGTTTGGGTCTTCTTAGATCAATGCCCCCTCTCTACTAGATACATATATATGTATATATATGTATATATATGTATATATATACATATATATGTATATATATGTATATATAGGGGGGGAGTCTTCTTAGATTAATGCCCCCTCTCTACTAGATACATATATATACATATATATACATATATATATGTATATATACATATATATATGTATATATATGTATATATAGGGGGGAGTCTTCTTAGATTAATGCTGATCACCGACAGAGCTGGAAAAATTAATTTCAATCTTCATCGTTTACACATCAGCCCCACCCCCTCAGTCTAGATATAGATATATAGATATACACAGTATATCTATATATCTATAGGTATTGATACATATACAATGCACACCAATCAACAGTTGACCTGTAAGTGAGTCACAGTTAGCCAGAGGCTCATTTCAGATGTTTGAAGGCAGACAGCAACGTTTAGATAAAACCAATACACAGCAAAAGAAAAGTGTACGACATTAGAGCAGAGCAGACATAACAGTAACAATAACCCACCTACAGTACACGCACATATACAGTATAACACTGAGGCACATGACACACACATCAAAGATGGAAAATAGCAACACTGAACAAGACAAATGCACATATAGGTGAGACAAGCAGGCAGGACAGACAGCACATCAATGATTGGAAACAAGCCATTCCTTTAGGGTATGCTCCAATGTTTTCTACGTGTTTTGTGTGTGTGTGTGTGTGTGTGTATCTGTGTGTG
The DNA here is from genome assembly GCA_032191485.1 of Leptoclinus maculatus. Classification (NCBI taxonomy): domain Eukaryota; kingdom Metazoa; phylum Chordata; class Actinopteri; order Perciformes; family Stichaeidae; genus Leptoclinus; species Leptoclinus maculatus. The sequence continues at coordinate 5,637 of JAVDOI010000186.1, forward strand.
TGTGTGTGTGTCTCTGTGTGTGTGTGTGTCTCTGTGTGTGTGTATCTCTGTGTGTGTGTGTGTGTGTGTGTGTGTGTGTGTGTGTGTGTGTATCTGTGTGTGTGTGTGTGTGTCTCTGTGTGTGTGTGTGTCTCTGTGTGTGTGTATCTCTGTGTGTGTGTGTGTGTGTGTGTGTGTGTGTGTGTGTGTGTGTGTGTGTGTCTGTGTGTGTGTGTCTGTGTGTGTGTGTGTGTGTGTGTGTGTGTGTGTGTGTGTGTGTGTGTGTGTGTGGTCCCGATCACATTGATCTGGTAGAGGAAGCTGAATATGATTATATGAGATCATTAACGTTGTAATAGAGCATCTGTTGTGTTGTGACCTGTGGGGGGGGGGGGGGGGGGGGGGCGCATCACTTCATTAATTAACCTGGACCCTCACACCTGCCTGGTGGTGGACTCTCTGACCCGCTTCACATAGCGGCCTCTCAAACTAATTAGTCCGTCGTGTAAATCAGAGCGCCGACAACAAAAACACCTGTCGGGGGGGGGGGGTTGGGGGGGGGGCTGTCATTACCGGCCCTTTAATTGGAGGAAGTGTGTCATAACAGCAGCTTCTCAGCAGCGCAATGATTCTGGTCCTGGATCTGCTTCAGGTCTCACAGACTCACATGAAGCACTAAAGAAAACCAGCTTTAAATCCTCGGCGCTCTCTGTCTTCCGTACTATGAGCTGTTTGTCTTTGAGTCCATCTGTCGGATCCTTGGAGACACCAGGTCTCTGGCGGGACTCCAGATCCTGGTCTCTGCAGCGCCGTTAGAGTCCTGAACATGTGGAGGAAACTTAATGCTGCTCGTCTCTACGACAGATTGTCATTATGTCCACAGCACGTAGTCCTGGTCCCTAGAGGATCCGCCCTCCTGACTTTAGTGACTCTGTGACCTCACATGGCAGGATCAACCTGCACCCTGGTCCTCCTGGTCCCCCTGGTCCTCCTGGTCCTCCATGTCCTCCTGGTCCTCTACGTCCTCTAAGTCCTCCTAGTCCTCCATGTCCTCCTGGTACTCCTAGTCCTCCTGGTCCTCCATGTCCTCCTGGTCCTCTACGTCCTCTATGTTCTCTAAGTCCTCCTTGTCCTCCTGGTCCTCCATGTCCTCCTGGTCCTCTACATCCTCTACGTCCTCTATGTCCTCTAAGTCCTCCTAGTCCTCCATGTCCTCCTAGTCCTCCTGGTCCTCCATGTCCTCCATGTCCTCCTGGTACTCCTAGTCCTCCTGGTCCTCCATGTCCTCCTGGTCCTCCATGTCCTCCTAGTCCTCCTGGTCCTCCATGTCCTCCTGGTACTCCTAGTCCTCCTGGTCCTCCATGTCCTCCTGGTACTCCTAGTCCTCCTGGTCCTCCATGTCCTCTACATCCTTTTAGTCCTCCTTTCTCTCTGTAGTTGTTCTGTATATATATTTAGGTGTCACATATTTCAAATAATTACAGAATGCCTGAAAGCCATACTGTATTATATATTTTATACATTTTAATATATTTTAATATATATTATATATTTTAATATATTTTAATATTTTAATATTTTTTATATATTTTTATATATTTTATATATGTAATATATTTTTATATATTTAATATATTTGAATATATTTAATATATTTGAATATATTTGAATATATTTTATATATTTTTATATATTTTATATTTTTTATATTTTTTATATATTTTATATATTTTTATATATTTTATATATTTTATATTTTTTATATATTTTATATGTTTTAATATATTTAATATATTTTATATATTATAGTTCAGTTTAGTTTTTCACAGATGTGGAAGAAGTAAAAGTACTAATACAACAGTGTGAAAGTATTCTGCTACAAGTAGAAGTATTATCCTCAGTAAAAGTAGTGAGAGTGTTTTATTGTTGTATCTGATTCATATTCATGCTGCATTAATACGATAAATACATATTTCCTACTGTAGAACAGTAGAAGTATAAAGTAGCATTGAAATGGAAGTAAAGTAGAAGTACCTGAACATTGAAGTAGTACTTGAGAATATGTACTTAGTTACTTTCCTCTCATGATTATTATGTCATAAATGTAAATTCCAGTGTAGTTCATAGTAAAAACATGAAACCCTTTAAAGTGAAACTTTACTTCACAGAGATGAAATATTAATAGTTCATGTTTTCATCCTGGAGGACGTCTGAGGGCGTCTGTGCCCTGAGTTCTGTCTTCCAGCCGGCGCTCAGCTGTCGGCCTCCATCACAGTTTCTCCTGTTGAAACGAGGACTCTGTGGAGGAAAAGGTCAGCGGGGAGGAGGAAGTTTCAGAGAGACGGCCGCTCTCTTCACGGATTAATCTGAGAATCATTATCGTGAATAATTGTGAGGCGGAGATACATTTGTGGATTAATTCTGCTGCTCCTCCTCGGAGACACGAGGAGAAACACGGCGTCCTCTCCCAGATTAGAATATATATACGTGTGCATTTATATTACCTCCTTTAGTGTCGGCTACATTATTCATGTCATCAGATCAGCTTCCTGCTGCAGCCCAACATTTCATTTTAATAAACACCTGCTGCTGCTCCGACATACCTCTTTGTTTAGCCCAACATGATGATGTCAGAGTAGTCAGCTGGGCCGTGACATCACAGAGTGCACTCTGACATCATCCGTGTTCATCTCTCTCTTTAAATCAATAACAACATTTTATTTTGTGACTTCTGTCTTTATTTACACATAAAAACTCCTGAATGGAAAAACTGACATTCGTCAAAACATGAGCTGAGGTGTAAAAGTTTGTGTGTAAATACAAACAAAGTGAATGAGTGAAGTGTGACTGAGAGTGAAGTGTAAATAAACCCAAAGAGTTGTGTGTCACAAAACCCACTGTGACTATGAACGTTGGACAGACGGAAGGACGTCACTGTGACTCTATGAACGTTGGACAGACTGAAGGACGTCACTGTGACTCTAGATGAACGTTGGACAGACTGAAGGACGTCACTGTGACTCTAGATGAACGTTGGACAGACTGAAGGACGTCACTGTGACTCTATGAACGTTGGACAGACTGAAGGACGTCACTGTGACTCTATGAACGTTGGACAGACTGAAGGACGTCACTGTGACTCTAGATGAACGTTGGACAGACTGAAGGACGTCACTGTGACTCTAGATGAACGTTGGACAGACTGAAGGACGTCACTGTGACTCTATGAACGTTGGACAGACGGAAGGACGTCACTGTGACTCTATGAACGCTGGACAGACGGAAGGACGTCACTGTGACTCTATGAACGTTGGACAGACGGAAGGACGTCACTGTGACTCTATGAACGTTGGACAGACGGAAGGACGTCACTGTGACTCTATGAACGTTGGACAGACTGAAGGACGTCACTGTGACTCTAGATGAACGTTGGACAGACGGAAGGACGTCACTGTGACTCTAGATGAACGTTGGACAGACTGAAGGACGTCACTGTGACTCTGACTGTTGGACAGACTGAAGGACGTCACTGTGACTCTATGAACATTGGACAGACTGAAGGACGTCACTGTGACTCTAGATGAACGTTGGACAGACTGAAGGACGTCACTGTGACTCTATGAACGTTGGACAGACTGAAGGACGTCACTGTGACTCTATGAACATTGGACAGACTGAAGGACGTCACTGTGACTCTATGAACGTTGGACAGACTGAAGGACGTCACTGTGACTCTATGAACGTTGGACAGACTGAAGGACGTCACTGTGACTCTATGAACGTTGGACAGACTGAAGGACGTCACTGTGACTCTATGAACGTTGGACAGACTGAAGGACGTCACTGTGACTCTAGATGAACGTTGGACAGACTGAAGGACGTCACTGTGACTCTATGAACGTTGGACAGACTGAAGGACGTCACTGTGACTCTATGAACGTTGGACAGACTGAAGGACGTCACTGTGACTCTATGAACGTTGGACAGACTGAAGGACGTCACTGTGACTCTATGAACGTTGGACAGACTGAAGGACGTCACTGTGACTCTATGAACGTTGGACAGATGTGTCCTTATACTCTTTAAAGGATTCAGTCGAGCGTTTTTGCGTTTGCCCTTTTACAAGATATCTCCCTTCCAGGAGACAATGTCTTCGTCCTCTGTCCTCCGTGTCCAGCCCGTCTCCTGATGAATCTGCAGTTATTGATGGCTTCATATAAGCAGTGAACTTCTCCAATCGGCCCGCATGGTAATTGTAAAGGAAGTCATATGCATAAAATTAATTATACGGCGCAATAAGGCCCATAAATCAGGTCACTATCAATTCAGCTGAGAATGTTTCAGGCTCGGGCTCCTCTGCAGAGTTCAAGGTAAAGAAGGAAAGGATTCCCCTTTTTACCAAATCAAGGAAGTAATCAGTCAGAGAGGACAAAGACGCGTCTCTCACAATGGCTTCTACTCCGGTAGGCGCTCTATATTTGGAACAAGAAATTAGCTTTTCTTCAATTGTGTGCTGCTTAATCTCCTAACTGGTGCAAAGAGAGCCGAGCTGTGTTTTAAAGTCTTCATGTAGGACATGATGACAGGATGTAGACCTGGTCCCCCTGGTGGAGACCCTGACCTGGTCCCCCTGGTGGAGACCCTGACCTGGTCCCCCTGGTCGAGGTCCAGACCTGGTCCCCCCGGTGGAGACCCTGACCTGGTCCCCCTGGTGGAGACCCTGACCTGGTCCCCCTGGTGGAGGTCCAGACCTGGTCCCCCTGGTGGAGACCCTGACCTGGTCCCCCTGGTGGAGACCCTGACCTGGTCCCCCTGGTGGAGGGCCAGACCTGGTCCCCCTGGTGGAGACCCTGACCTGGTCCCCCTGGTGGAGACCCTGACCTGGTCCCCCTGGTGGAGGGCCAGACCTGGTCCCCCTGGTGGAGGGCCAGACCTGGTCCCCCTGGTGGAGGTCCAGACCTGGTCCCCCTGGTGGAGACCCTGACCTGGTCCCCCTGGTGGAGACCCTGACCTGGTCCCCCTGGTGGAGGGCCAGACCTGGTCCCCCTGGTGGAGACCCTGACCTGGTCCCCCTGGTGGAGACCCTGACCTGGTCCCCCTGGTGGAGGGCCAGACCTGGTCCCCCTGGTGGAGGGCCAGACCTGGTCCCCCTGGTGGAGGTCCAGACCTGGTCCCCCTGGTGGAGGTCCAGGTGGACCCACGGACTCACAGAGTGGTGCAGGAACTAATTCAAAAGAACAATTACATGCGTTCAGTCCATTTATTTTCCATGCGGATGATAATTTGACGTATTTATTTTAATGACATCGTGTGATTCAGTTCATCTCTCCGACTGCTAGCTTCAATTACCGGCCAGTCGTTTATAACTCCGGAGACTTGAGGAGAGGCTAATCGCCCAGATGGAATGCTTAATGAGGGTTACACAATTATTCCCGAGCTATTGAGATTTGTATTTTGTTAGCTACTTAATTAAACAGCCTCTATTTCAACAGGTCTTTTTGTCTCTCAATCACAGATATAAATATATGTATATATAATATCTGTAATACATAAAAAGCAAAGTGTTCCAAAGCAGCATGTCCACTTAATAATGTGTGGTATCTATCACGTTAGTGGTGAGAAGTTGTTCTGTGACATGAGCCGCCCGTCACATCACCATCTCACGAGTAACAATAATATTCATGTCGAGGCTCATCAGCTAACACAAACTGAGGAGGCTGCAGCTGCTCTTTAACGAGGTGCTGCAGTGACTCATCTCAGTTATTACTGGAGACAGGAATGTGTGGCTGATGTCCCGGCTTTCAGACTCATCGGGGGTTTAATGCACCGCCATTAAAAACTGTGACAAAGGCTTCACGCCGGGCCACGGTCACTTTATTATTATTATTATTATTATATCACAGCAGAGGTAGAACTTTATTCATCCAGAGGGGACACGAGGAAAGAGGGCAAATCAAACAAATGATAAACCATAAAGATCATCAATAAGGTGCAAAAACCAAACGTAGACAGAGAATAAACGGGTTAAGATGCAGGACTGCAGGAATGTTCACCCTTTACTGTGATTTAAAGTTCATTCTGGTTCACTTCAAGAGCTAAATGAAGCCGGTAGATGAACAACGTTTAGTTCTAGTAAACTATTCAGAGTCCACTAAGTCCACGTACCGAGGAAACGAGGTCTGGTCCACTAAGTCCACGTACCGAGGAAACGAGGTCTGGTCCACTAAGTCCACGTACCGAGGAAACGAGGTCTGGTCCACTAAGTCCACGTACCGAGGAAACGAGGTCTGGTCCACTAAGTCCACGTACCGAGGAAACGAGGTCTGGTCCACTAAGTCCACGTACCGAGGAAACGAGGTCTGGTCCACTAAGTCCACGTACCGAGGAAACGAGGTCTGGTCCACTAAGTCCACGTACCGAGGAAACGAGGTCTGGTCCACTAAGTCCACGTACCGAGGAAACGAGGTCTGGTCCACTAAGTCCACGTACCGAGGAAACGAGGTCTGGTCCACTAAGTCCACGTACTGAGGAAACGAGGTCTGGTCCACATATCTCTTCTATACTAGAAATTCATATCTCTGGATGTCATATCTGTCTTCTCTTCTAGATATTTAGGATTAGTTTCCATGCTAACATGTTCTAGATATTCATACCTCTCTTGTATTATATAGCTACATTAGCTTTGATGCTAACATGTTCTAGATATTCATACCTCTCTTGTATTATATAGCTACATTAGCTTTGATGCTAACGTGTTCTAGATATTCATACCTCTCTTGTATTATATAGCTACATTAGCTTTGATGCTAACATGTTCTAGATATTCATACCTCTCTTGTATTATATAGCTACATTAGCTTTGATGCTAACATGTTCTAGATATTCATACCTCTCTTGTATTATATAGCTACATTAGCTTTGATGCTAACATGTTCTAGATATTCATACCTCTCTTGTATTATATAGCTACATTAGCTTTGATGCTAACATGTTCTAGATATTCATACCTCTCTTGTATTATATAGCTACATTAGCTTTGATGCTAACATGTTCTAGATATTCATACCTCTCTTGTATTATATAGCTACATTAGCTTTGATGCTAACATGTTCTAGATATTCATACCTCTCTTGTATTATATAGCTACATTAGCTTTGATGCTAACATGTTCTAGATATTCATACCTCTCTTGTATTATATAGCTACATTAGCTTTGATGCTAACATGTTCTAGATATTCATACCTCTCTTGTATTATATAGCTACATTAGCTTTGATGCTAACATGTTCTAGATATTCATACCTCTCTTGTATTATATAGCTACATTAGCTTTGATGCTAACATGTTCTAGATATTCATACCTCTCTTGTATTATATAGCTACATTAGCTTTGATGCTACCATGTGAGAGGACTCGTGGTTGCAGCAGCAGAGAGCTGCAGAATGATGTCAGGTCTAAAGAAGCTTTCTCATAATGATTCATTCTCATCTTGACTTTATGAGAGCGGCTGTTTGAGCAGTGAATGATGTGCTCTTTTATTATTACATTTGAAATGTTTCACGGCTAACATGTATGTTAAAGCTGCTATTAATCAAACATGGCAGCCGTGTAATTTGTCAGCGCCGGCCCGCTGTGTCAATAGCAGCTCGTATAAGAGGCACAAACACATCAGCACTTTAATTAATGCAATTAAATGAAGCAGCGATTTGTCAGCTCTGTGTGCTCGGCTGCATCGTGCGCTCTGTCTCTGACCCGCTAACTGAAGGGCTCTTAATAACCACCGCGCTTAATCAAACCGCTGACATTTGATTTCTGTATTTAATGGAAGGCAAAATTAATAAGAAGACAAACGCAAAAATAGAAACTCTTCATTTAATTTCTTACGGTTTCAAATTGAATTTAAAATTTAAATTAAAAGAGCTTTTTTTTTTATAGAAACAAAGCTTCTTTTCTCTTCTCACGTTCTCACGTTCCTCGTCTCTTCGTCTTGTTTCCATTTCAGATTTCATTTTTTTAATAATTGAAACTCCTCACACGCGAGTCATTTAGAAGAATACATGTAATATTGAATATGTGTCTCATAAGTGATTTCAACCTTTAAACATTCATGTGTGCGTTTGTGTGGCTCTGTATGTGACGTCATCGTTCATAACCCTGATCCTTACATAACGACTAGTGAATCAAACCTTCAGAAGTGAGGGAGATAAAGCTGAGCTGTAAACCCTGAAGGTCTGATGAACACAGACGCTACAGATTTTGGTTTAAATGAAGAATATCTGGAACATAATGAAGCCAAACTGTTTCGTCTTTATAAACCTGCTGCGACGAACAAACAGTTGCACGATTAACGGTTAATGTCTGTAATTACAGACGCGTAATAAAGCCGAGATCAGCACATTCATTTTTCACTGCCGTGATATCGTCCCACGACATAACGGCAACACTTGTTCCAATAAAAGAGGCCGTTTTACGCCATGTTTTCATAGTAAGCTTTTATTGGACTGCTGTGAATTCATCACAACCGTTTACAGCCGCAGTAACTCATGAATGTCTCCGCTAACAGCTGCACCGACTCTTATTAAAACCTTCCCTAAATGTGTCTCCTCAAGATACACATCGGTGTCCAGGAGCTGCAGGAGAGGGAGGTCACTGAGACCTGGACTAGTTAGACCTGGACTGCTGGGACTGGTTTAACTTTGAGCTCAGTATCTAGGAGGAATGATGGGCGTGAAGACTCCTCGTAGAGTTAATTAGCTTAACTAATGTCCTCTTCCCTCCTCTTTGTCCTTAACAATGGCTGCCCCCCCCTCCTGTGGACCACCCACCCATCAGGACTGTGTGGTGGGAGGGGCCATCAGCAGGTACACTTGAGGAGTTCACAGGAAGTTCATCCCGACAGCTGGGATGTGTGACATCACAGAGAGACAGTAGTGATGCAACCTGTAGTTCATGTTGATGTAAACATGGCCGTCCAATGAGTGTCCAACCGTCTCAACATCTGGACAGAACCAGTCTCCTCCAGCGTTTAGTTCTCTGATATAAAACAGGTCAGTGAACGCCTCTCTGGTGAATCTTAAAGAGTGTGAAGGAGACGACTAAGTGTCCTCACTAGAACACTAGTCCTCCTTTAGCTTAGTGGACGAGACATGAAGTCATGTGACCTCCTCGTCCTGTCTCCTTGTCCTGACTCCTCGTCCTGTCTCCTTGTCCTAGCTTTTTACTTTACAAACATCACAAAGTGGAGTTCACTAGTGAAGATTATCTTGATGAACTAAACCTGGAAGAATCATAAATAGATTCTTTTCTGTGATAAACTGTTGGTTGTTGTTGTCTGTGGAGGAACCAGTGATGACGACTTCCTGTTGGACTACAGAAACTCATCACCCTGCAGCTCTCTGTAGTTTAGTGATATTATTCTTCATCTCCTCTGTGATTAACGCGTCGTTCGGACACGTTGCCCAAAGAGAGTTTTGGATCGAGGAAATGAAAACATTTAGCTTTTTGTTTGCAGAACAACACGGAGTGAATAATGGCTGAATGAACGCCGTTTGATCGGTGAGACGCTGGTTCATAATCCGACCCGCAGATTTTAATAGAGACTAGATGATAAATCAGGAGCATTCATACCCCACAAATTACACCCAAAGCAGTGCAAAATGATTGCTTTGGCTTTAGCTGGTGTGGCAAACACAATGGTGTCCCCTCTGGAAAAAAGAAAGGAAACGGGGACAAATAAACGTCCGGAGCCAAAACCCATTTATGGAGCGACTCCAGGGGGCTATTAAAAAGTTCTCAGTCAAACGCTGCCCCGCCTGAGTGGATCACAACAACACTGAGGCGCTTGGCCCGCTCTCATCCTCCGACTGGTTAACATTCATAGCAGACTGAATCCCTTTCACTCAGAGGGACAGATGGGGGAGGGTTGGTTGGAGGGCGGGACGATGAGGCCTAAAGGGAGACGGACTGTAATGTGGCCTGATTACTAAAGTCTGGGCTCGGGTACAGAAATCAGGCCTGAATCAGGTCAATATTGATATTAACATTTCTGTTCATTATCAACATTATTCCACAGACTCATGATAAGACCGTTAAAATAAAAGGATTGAAAAGGATGCTGCAGAATCAGAGTTCTACTGTTTTAAAGGATGAAGACGCCTTCAGTCTCTCGCTGTGTGACGTCTGACCGACGGCCTCAAGTGATGTCACTCGAGTCGGCCTTGGTTAAAGACTACGAGTTAGAAAAGTAAATAAATATGTTGAGGCCTGAAGTTTGAGAGGAGTGAAGAGGTGCATTGTGGGTAATGCAGGCGGAGGAAGAAGAATGTGTGGAATGACATTTTTATGGTTGTTTTGCATCGATTTTTGCTGTTGAACATCATTTCCTGGTGTTCTCGTGGTGTTCCTCAAAGCTCCATCCTGGGTCCGCTTTACTTTTTATGCAGATGACACACTTCTATCTCCATGTCAGACGCACTGGTTCTTCTAGTCTTCTAGTCTTCTAGTCTCGTCTGCTTCCACAATATCAAGTGATGGTTGTCTTTTAACTTCAACATCTTAAAGATAAGAACACTGAGATAATAACCGTTCCTTGCTTTCAGATATCAAAGTTTCTGCTTTTCTATCATTTGTTTTGTAATTGTACAATGGACCTGTCTCACTCTACTGTTACCACCTCCAGACGTACCGACCTCACCTGTCTGACACCTCTTACTGGACCTGTCTCACTCTACTGTTACCACCTCCAGACGTACCGACCTCACCTGTCTGACACCTCTGACTGGACCTGTCTCACTCTACTGTTACCACCTCCAGACGTACCGACCTCACCTGTCTGACACCTCTGACTGGACCTGTCTCACTCTACTGTTACCACCTCCAGACGTACCGACCTCACCTGTCTGACACCTCTTACTGGACCTGTCTCACTCTGCTGTTACCACCTCCAGACGTACCTACCTCACCTGTCTGACACCTCTGACTGGACCTGTCTCACTCTACTGTTACCACCTCCAGACGTACCGACCTCACCTGTCTGACACCTCTTACTGGACCTGTCTCACTCTACTGTTACCACCTCCAGACGTACCGACCTCACCTGTCTGACACCTCTGACTGGACCTGTCTCACTCTACTGTTACCACCTCCAGACGTACCGACCTCACCTGTCTGACACCTCTGACTGGACCTGTCTCACTCTACTGTTACCACCTCCAGACGTACCGACCTCACCTGTCTGACACCTCTGACTGGACCTGTCTCACTCTGCTGTTACCACCTCCAGACGTACCGACCTCACCTGTCTGACACCTCTTACTGGACCTGTCTCACTCTGCTGTTACCACCTCCAGACGTACCGACCTCACCTGTCTGACACCTCTGACTGGACCTGTCTCACTCTGCTGTTACCACCTCCAGACGTACCGACCTCACCTGTCTGACACCTCTGACTGGACCTGTCTCACTCTACTGTTACCACCTCCAGACGTACCGACCTCACCTGTCTGACACCTCTGACTGGACCTGTCTCACTCTACTGTTACCACCTCCAGACGTACCTACCTCACCTGTCTGACACCTCTTACTGGACCTGTCTCACTCTGCTGTTACCACCTCCAGACGTACCGACCTCACCTGTCTGACACCTCTGACTGGACCTGTCTCACTCTACTGTTACCACCTCCAGACGTACCGACCTCACCTGTCTGACACCTCTGACTGGACCTGTCTCACTCTACTGTTACCACCTCCAGACGTACCGACCTCACCTGTCTGACACCTCTTACTGGACCTGTCTCACTCTGCTGTTACCACCTCCAGACGTACCTACCTCACCTGTCTGACACCTCTTACTGGACCTGTCTCACTCTGCTGTTACCACCTCCAGACGTACCGACCTCACCTGTCTGACACCTCTTACTGGACCTGTCTCACTCTGCTGTTACCACCTCCAGACGTACCGACCTCACCTGTCTGACACCTCTGACTGGACCTGTCTCACTCTACTGTTACCACCTCCAGACGTACCGACCTCACCTGTCTGACACCTCTGACTGGACCTGTCTCACTCTGCTGTTACCACCTCCAGACGTACCTACCTCACCTGTCTGACACCTCTTACTGGACCTGTCTCACTCTACTGTTACCACCTCCAGACGTACCTACCTCACCTGTCTGACACCTCTTACTGGACCTGTCTCACTCTGCTGTTACCACCTCCAGACGTACCTACCTCACCTGTCTGACACCTCTGACTGGACCTGTCTCACTCTACTGTTACCACCTCCAGACGTACCGACCTCACCTGTCTGACACCTCTGACTGGACCTGTCTCACTCTACTGTTACCACCTCCAGACGTACCTACCTCACCTGTCTGACACCTCTTACTGGACCTGTCTCACTCTACTGTTACCACCTCCAGACGTACCGACCTCACCTGTCTGACACCTCTGACTGGACCTGTCTCACTCTACTGTTACCACCTCCAGACGTACCGACCTCACCTGTCTGACACCTCTGACTGGACCTGTCTCACTCTACTGTTACCACCTCCAGACGTACCGACCTCACCTGTCTGACACCTCTGACTGGACCTGTCTCACTCTGCTGTTACCACCTCCAGACGTACCGACCTCACCTGTCTGACACCTCTTACTGGACCTGTCTCACTCTGCTGTTACCACCTCCAGACGTACCGACCTCACCTGTCTGACACCTCTTACTGGACCTGTCTCACTCTGCTGTTACCACCTCCAGACGTACCGACCTCACCTGTCTGACACCTCTTACTGGACCTGTCTCACTCTGCTGTTACCACCTCCAGACGTACCGACCTCACCTGTCTGACACCTCTGACTGGACCTGTCTCACTCTACTGTTACCACCTCCAGACGTACCGACCTCACCTGTCTGACACCTCTGACTGGACCTGTCTCACTCTGCTGTTACCACCTCCAGACGTACCTACCTCACCTGTCTGACACCTCTTACTGGACCTGTCTCACTCTACTGTTACCACCTCCAGACGTACCTACCTCACCTGTCTGACACCTCTTACTGGACCTGTCTCACTCTGCTGTTACCACCTCCAGACGTACCTACCTCACCTGTCTGACACCTCTGACTGGACCTGTCTCACTCTACTGTTACCACCTCCAGACGTACCGACCTCACCTGTCTGACACCTCTGACTGGACCTGTCTCACTCTGCTGTTACCACCTCCAGACGTACCTACCTCACCTGTCTGACACCTCTGACTGGACCTGTCTCACTCTGCTGTTACCACCTCCAGACGTACCTACCTCACCTGTCTGACACCTCTGACTGGACCTGTCTCACTCTACTGTTACCACCTCCAGACGTACCGACCTCACCTGTCTGACACCTCTTACTGGACCTGTCTCACTCTGCTGTTACCACCTCCAGACGTACCTACCTCACCTGTCTGACACCTCTGACTGGACCTGTCTCACTCTGCTGTTACCACCTCCAGACGTACCGACCTCACCTGTCTGACACCTCTGACTGGACCTGTCTCACTCTACTGTTACCACCTCCAGACGTACCGACCTCACCTGTCTGACACCTCTTACTGGACCTGTCTCACTCTGCTGTTACCACCTCCAGACGTACCTACCTCACCTGTCTGACACCTCTGACTGGACCTGTCTCACTCTGCTGTTACCACCTCCAGACGTACCGACCTCACCTGTCTGACACCTCTTACTGGACCTGTCTCACTCTGCTGTTACCACCTCCAGACGTACCTACCTCACCTGTCTGACACCTCTGACTGGACCTGTCTCACTCTGCTGTTACCACCTCCAGACGTACCTACCTCACCTGTCTGACACCTCTTACTGGACCTGTCTCACTCTACTGTTACCACCTCCAGACGTACCTACCTCACCTGTCTGACACCTCTTACTGGACCTGTCTCACTCTACTGTTACCACCTCCAGACGTACCTACCTCACCTGTCTGACACCTCTGACTGGACCTGACTTTGTACCTGCCTACAAACGTAATCCTGTACATTATTATTTACCATCAACCTACTTACTAACTGTCATTTAACCAGCTGATGAGGTTAACTACAGTGTGTGTGTGTGCGGTGGGGGGGGGGGGTAGGGGGCGGGTCTAGTTTCGGGGACAGCTGCCCCTGTTTTTTAGACCAATAGAAAACACAAAAGCCATCAAAGTGACAGAGGTTAAGTCAATCTATGGCCGACCAGCTGCCCCCCCCCCCACACACACACCACCTCATCCATTCATACTACACACACACACACACATGCCCATTCATACCCATTCATACCCCCTCCCACCCCCCCAGCAGACCGCCCTCCAACCTGCTTGATGGATCGACATTAATATCATTAGCTTTAATGTTTAACAAATTGCAGCAAACAGTTTCATCCGCACACTTAAAATCAAACGACTTGAATTGGTTGATAGAATTATCTGCGATGGAGCTTCAGGCCTGTTTGTTAAATGACGGTTAATGTCGCTTCAGAAGGAAACGTCAGATCATCCACCTCCATCTCCCGGAGGACTTATGAGGAACACACATTTCAAAATAAAGCTTCAATTTAATACAAATACATAAATGTATTCCTCCTGAAGACATAAGGACATAACTAACCAAAACATAGACAATAAAAAAAACATAAACGATAAAATCAAAGTATTGATCAGGGACAACACACTGTTTGGTGCTGAGAAGTAATACATGTGTGTACTTGTATATAAATATATTTAAATATACTTACACAACACAGTCACAAACAAACAATTTGTAATTGTTTAGAGCTGCAACTAAACATTACTTTCATTACTGATTAATAAATTCATTCATTAATTCAATTATCGGCAGTTTAATGATCCTAATTAATCGTCTCTCGCTCAAAATAAGTCAATTGATTTAAAACAACTGTGAACCGTATAATTACTGTTAAATAAAAGCACAAAAGATGAATCAGAATGTTAATAAAACGTGTAAAATAAATAATGTATGAAATCATAGGAACACAGGCTTTCAGTCCAGTTCAACACAAATCAATACATGTTAAATGTATTGTGTCTAAAGTAAAGGTTTCATTGGTTCATCAGTGAGCAGTGTGAACACATGGAGGGGGGAGGAGCCCCCCGTCGATGGGAATGTGAACTGCAGCCTGATGGAGGTTTACTGTCGTTAATGTGCTTTTATATGTTGGATTTGTTTTTATTGTTGTTAACCAAAATATAAAGTATTAATTAGTAGATCAGGAATAATTTGAAAATTTAAATAATTATGCAAATAAACCGGAAGGTGTCATAAGTGGGATGAGGCAAATAAAAAAAAGAGTTAAATGTTTTAATACTTTACGAGCTAAAAGGCTAATCCTGTACAATAATAACAGTAGCAATAATAATAATAATATTAATAATAGCAATAAGAGTAGAACATGAAGATACAATTTTAAAGATAAAAAAATATAGATATTAATAATGTTAGTATTAAAATGTTCAGTACAAAACAGTACAGGAGAAAATGTAAAATGTTCATTTATCACTGTGCCAGGATTATATTTCAATTATTCCATAATGATGGTATTATACATTCTGATGTTATTTTATTGTCTTTTCTTTGACTGACATGTTTTAGTAATAAAAACCTTTTTTAATCAGAGTGAAGGGGACACGTCCCTCCATCCCGACTAAAACTAAATATCCTAAGATATAAATCATGAGATCATGAGTGACTAACATATCTTGGCACTGCCCCTCATCATCCTGCAACAAAGCTCAACCTTCATCCTCCTCCATGTCACGGCTTCACGGTGCATCGGTCACAACACGCTCCTCCGACCGCTCCCATTGGCTGTCTGATGGCGGCAGGTTACACACAGGTCTCCATGGATCTGATGCTCAAATCCATAAAGTCATGGGACGGTAACATGTGACAGGATGAATTCTGAAGGATCACACACATGGACCAGAACATGGATCAGTACCAGAACACACATACACTGTTGTTAATGTCTCTCTCAGCAGAGACATTTTTAGTGAACAATAAATTCAGATTTCAGAGAAACCGCATTATTTCAAAAGCCGACAATATAACTGCAATAAAAAAAGTCCCACCGTCACCACCTGCTATTTCTCGTCTTGCGGCCCGCCGTTGTGGCCTACGTCCCGTCGTTGCCTCCTACGTCCCGTCGTTGCCTCCTACGTCCCGTCGTTGCCTCCTACGTCCCGTCGTTGCCTCCTACGTCCCGTCGTTGCCTCCTACGTCCAGTCGTTGCCTCCTACGTCCCGTCGTTGCCTCCTACGTCCCGTCGTTGCCTCCTACGTCCCGTCGTTGCCTCCTACGTCCCGTCGTTGCCTCCTACGTCCAGTCGTTGCCTCCTACGTCCCGCCGTTGCCTCCTACGTCCAGTCGTTGCCTCCTACGTCCCGTCGTTGCCTCCTACGTCCCGTCGTTGCCTCCTACGTCCAGTCGTTGCCTCCTACGTCCCGTCGTT
The DNA here is from genome assembly GCA_032191485.1 of Leptoclinus maculatus. Taxonomy (NCBI): domain Eukaryota; kingdom Metazoa; phylum Chordata; class Actinopteri; order Perciformes; family Stichaeidae; genus Leptoclinus; species Leptoclinus maculatus. The sequence goes on from JAVDOI010000186.1 coordinate 22,120, forward strand.
GCCTCCTACGTCCCGTCGTTGCCTCCTACGTCCCGTCGTTGCCTCCTACGTCCCGTCGTTGCCTCCTACGTCCCGTCGTTGCGACCTACGTCCCGTCGTTGCGACCTACGTCCCGTCGTCTCCTACGTCCCGTCGTTGTCTCCTACGTCCCGTCGTTGTCTCCTACGTCCCGTCGTTGTCTCCTACGTTTCGTCGTTGTGGCCTACGTCCTGTCGTTGAGACCTACGTCCTGTCGTTGTGGCCTACGCCCAGTCGTTGAGACCTACATCCCGTCGTTGTCTCCTACGCCCAGTCGTTGTCTCCTACGCCCAGTCGTTGTCTCCTACGCCCAGTCCTTGTCTCCTACGCCCAGTCGTTGTCTCCTACGCCCAGTCGTTGAGACCTACGTCCAGTCGTTGAGACCTACGTCCCGTCGTTGTCTCCTACGCCCAGTCGTTGTCTCCTACGCCCAGTCGTTGTCTCCTACGCCCAGTCGTTGTCTCCTACGCCCAGTCGTTGTCTCCTACGCCCAGTCGTTGTCTCCTACGCCCAGTCGTTGTCTCCTACGCCCAGTCGTTGTCTCCTACGCCCAGTCGTTGTCTCCTACGTCCCGTCGTTGTCTCCTACGCCCAGTCGTTGTCTCCTACGCCCAGTCGTTGTCTCCTACGTCCCGTCGTTGTCTCCTACGCCCAGTCGTTGTCTCCTACGCCCAGTCGTTGTCTCCTACGTCCCGTCGTTGTCTCCTACGCCCAGTCGTTGTCTCCTACGCCCAGTCGTTGTCTCCTACGCCCAGTCGTTGTCTCCTACGCCCCGTCGTTGAGACCTACGCCCAGTCGTTGTCTCCTATGCCCAGTCGTTGTCTCCTACGTCCCGTCGTTGTCTCCTACGCCCAGTCGTTGTCTCCTACGCCCAGTCGTTGTCTCCTACGCCCCGTCGTTGTCTCCTACGCCCAGTCGTTGTCTCCTACGCCCAGTCGTTGTCTCCTACGCCCAGTCGTTGTCTCCTACGTCCCGTCGTTGTCTCCTACGTCCCGTCGTTGTCTCCTACGCCCAGTCGTTGTCTCCTACGTCCCGTCGTTGTCTCCTACGCCCAGTCGTTGTCTCCTACGCCCAGTCGTTGTCTCCTACGCCCAGTCGTTGTCTCCTACGCCCAGTCGTTGTCTCCTACGCCCAGTCGTTGTCTCCTACGTCCCGTCGTTGTCTCCTACGCCCGGTCGTTGTCTCCTACGCCCGGTCGTTGTCTCCTACACCCGGTCGTTGTCTCCTACGCCCAGTCGTTGTCTCCTACGCCCCGTCGTTGTCTCCTACGCCCAGTCGTTGTCTCCTACGCCCAGTCGTTGTCTCCTACGCCCAGTCGTTGTCTCCTACGTCCCGTCGTTGTCTCCTACGCCCAGTCGTTGTCTCCTACGTCCTGTCGTTGCAGCCTTCATCATAAAAACACAAATATGAACCCCTACTCTGAACTATAATAACATGATAATGTGAAGTTACGGCTGTAGTTTTGTCTCAGATATTCTTCACATCCAGACAAACTCGAGGCGGATCGGTGGCCAAGCGGCACACATGACCGTAACACGTCTGTGAAATCAGCTGAGAGGCGTCTGTTGGGAAAGTGAGAGTGAACTTTTCCCAGCTGAGAGCTGGAGAGGTGAAACCGGTCTGAGGTCAGCGAAGAGGAGCCTGACCGAGGAACCTTTAATCTGCATCATGTGAGAACCGTGTGGAGATAAACATCAGTGTGTGTCTGCAACCAATCGAGCCTCCACACAAATCTCATAGATTCAAATGAAACATGGATGCATCAGACTCCTCCTCCTCCTCCTCATGGTCCAGCTGATGGCTGCAGAGTGAAGTCACACTGAGTTTTAAAATATACTTCCCATCATCCTCCCTCCTCCTCTTCCCTTTGATGTGGTAGCTTGTGTCTGTGTGTTGAGCGTTGGAGCTCAATGGTCTGAAGGAAACTCCACAGGGCCTCCTGCTCTAAAGGAAACACGAGGTCTGCTCTCATAGAGGCTGGATGTCGGTGGTCATCGTGGATTCAGAGCAGAGTGTTAACGACAGGCTGAAGTCCTGTGAGGTCGGACTTTCTTCTTCTCTCAGCTCCTTCAAACGCAGCGCTGACATAATATTTTCCTCCTGTGACATTAGAGCCGCCATCTGTAACATGTAATCCCCAAGCTGAGTAAACTCAGAGACACACACACACATGAATAGCTGTGTTTGTTCTGGAGCGCTGACAGTTTATTTGACTCGTAGGATCATTAATCATCATGTTTGACGTGGAGCCAGAGGTGGAATGTACTTTTACTCAAGTACTGGACCCGAAGTACAACGTTGACATACTTAACATGAGTACAACGAGTACTTCTACTCCTCTACATCTCAGAGGTATATTGTACTGTCTCACAGCTTTAGTAACTTTATTTGAACAATCAATAACTTCTAGAATGTGATGCGTTCTCTCTCAGGTGTTTCCAGGTGTTAGGGTGGAGTTATATGTATATATATATATATATATATATATATATATATATATATATACATATATTAGTATTTCTACAATGAGCTTCACACAACTTACTGCTATTTTAGATTCAAGTGTAACATGAAACAATAGTTTGGAGCTCTGATCTGAATACTTTCTCTCCTGAGTTTAAGACTTCTTAACACTTTTCTTTTTGACAGGAAGTGTTTGTTTGTTGTTCTCATTCTGACCACAAGAGGCTGAAGTTCATCTCGACCTCAAGTTCTAAAAACATTCATGTTCTCTACCAGCTGATTTTAGTTTACACACAATATATGCAGCTTGTATATTGAGTGTTTTATGAGGTAGAGATGCTCTTCAGCCTCTTGTGGCCAAAACGAGAATTAAAACAACAAACAAAAACAAATCACTGCACAAACTTTTTATTTATCACATGAAAATAAAGTAACTTGTTTCCAAGTTTACAGTGTTTTTATTCTCCATGTTAGTTTTATCTACATAATCCTAATTATCACTGATAGAAGTTCTTTCTTCTGTTTCTGGAACTGAACATTAAAGCAGCTTTAAGTTGCAGCTGAAACTCACAGAGAGAGTCTTGTGAGGGGGGGGTCTCTGTTTGATGTGGGAGGTCCCCCCCCCCCCCGCTGAGCTGCTCCCTCAGACCTCTCATTAAGTCATCAAAGAGCCTCCACCCGACCAATCATAACATTAATGTTAACGTTACCACACAGCCGGGCATTTCCCACAATCCTCTCTGCCAACTGGCTCCGCCAACACAGACGGGGAAGTAACTAAGTACATCTAAGTACATCAGTACATTGAGGTACTTGTACTTTACTCACCTACTTTATACTTCCCCTAACCCTCTAATCTTATCTTAGCATATCATATTTTATCTTAGCGTAGCTTAGCTTAGCGTAGCGTATCATGTCTTATCTTAGCGTAGCATATCATATATCTTAGCGTATCATATCTTATTTTAGCATATCTTATTTTAGCGTAGCATATCATATCTTATTCTTACCGTAGCAAATCATATCTTAGCATATCATATCTTATCTTAGCATATCATATCTTATCTTAGCGTAGCATATCATATCTTAGCGTAGCGTAACATAGCATAGCGTATCGTATCTTATCTTATCGTATCATTGCATTGCGTAGCAACCCTATCTTATCTTAGCGTAGCGTATCATATCTTATCTTAGCGTAGCATATCTTATCTTAGCATATCATATCTTATCTTAGCATAGCATATCTTATCTTAGCGTATCATATCTTATCTTAGCATATCATATCTTATCTTAGCGTATCATATCTTATCTTAGCGTAGCGTATCATATCTTAGCGTAGCATATCTTATCTTAGCATATCATATCTTATCTTAGCGTATCATATCTTATCTTAGCGTAGCATATCTTATCTTAGCATATCATATCTTATCTTAGCGTATCATATCTTATCTTAGCATATCATATCTTATCTTAGCGTATCATATCTTATCTTAGCGTAGCATATCTTATCTTAGCGTATCATATCTTATCTTAGCGTATCATATCTTATCTTAGCATATCATATCTTATCTTAGCGTATCATATCTTATCTTAGCGTAGCATATCTTATCTTAGCGTATCATATCTTATCTTAGCGTATCATATCTTATCTTAGCGTAGCGTATCTTATCTTAGCGTAGCGTATCATATCTTAGCGTAGCATATCTTATCTTAGCGTATCATATCTTATCTTAGCGTAGCATATCTTATCTTAGCATATCATATCTTATCTTAGCGTATCATATCTTATCTTAGCATATCATATCTTATCTTAGCGTATCATATCTTATCTTAGCGTAGCGTATCTTATCTTAGCGTAGCGTATCATATCTTAGCGTAGCATATCTTATCTTAGCGTATCATATCTTATCTTAGCGTAGCATATCTTATCTTAGCATATCATATCTTATCTTAGCGTATCATATCTTATCTTAGCATATCATATCTTATCTTAGCGTATCATATCTTATCTTAGCGTAGCATATCTTATCTTAGCGTATCATATCTTATCTTAGCGTATCATATCTTATCTTAGCATATCATATCTTATCTTAGCGTATCATATCTTATCTTAGCGTAGCATATCTTATCTTAGCGTAGCATATCTTATCTTAACGTAGCGTATCCAGTGGCGGCTGGTCCATAGAGGGCGCTAGGGCGCCGCCCCCCCTTGAGCCACAAATAATAAAAAATAAAATAAATAATAATAATAATAATAATAAACTATACAAATTGACAATATTTGTGTTTTTGAAACATGGAATCAACCAGTAATATGTGTAAAATATGATATCTGCGGTAAATAGATGCTTTTCCTGCTCGTCCTCTCCTCGTGTGCACGTCTCAGCTGCTGGGGCGCTGGAGGAACTGCCCCAAAGAGGCGGGTCTATGAAGCAGTTTAGCCAATGATGCTTTAATGCTGACTACAGATATAAATGAGTGACATACAATTTAGCCAATCAGCGTCCTCAAATAGATTCAGCTTGGGGCAGATTTCATTCTGCCCCAAGCTGCGCATTCTCGTCAGGACTAGTCTCTACAGGAGAGCACTGCTCCTCCAAGACCCGTTTGAGAGGAGAACTGAGAGGAGAAACTACTGAAAGAGCTGATCCCAGATCAGCCTGACCTCACAATCAGACAGCAGACTAGCAGGAAAGAGAAGCAGTACATGAAGCTTCTCTACTAGCTGTACACCAGACAGGTTTGACTAGCTGGATGACGTCATGATAATAACTTATTTATCTTTTTAAAACAACGGGGACAGAACCAGCATGGACAGTTAGGGAGTGAGGGACATGAAGCACCTGTCTGAGAAATGGATATATATAAATAATTATATGTATATATATATATATATATATA
>JAVDOI010000186.1:32500-50000 GCA_032191485.1 Leptoclinus maculatus
ATGAGATGTTTGCTCATCACTGATGAACTGTGTGTGCAGACATACGGACATTAAGCGTTATTCTGTGCAGCGCGGGAACATCACAGATGGTTCCTTGGTTTCACTACATCCCTCATAACGTTCTCCTCTGGAACACAAACACCATGAAGGAACCACTTCCATCTGAAATGTTCCCATAAAGAAGCAGCTGCAGACTTTATGTGGACACCAAACATCAGCAGGACTCTGACTTCTCAAAGGGAAATAAATGTGAGCTGAGAATATGAATTCATCGTCTTCACATTACGACATCGAAGCTTTCTGTACACATTCAATCCATCGAGTCATTTCATCCCATCAACACAACATTCAATCCATCGAGTCATTTCATCCGTGTTCCAGTAAACACATCCCACACAACACCTGGATGTTTTATTCTCTGAATTAGAAGAATTAAGTCAAAAGAGTTTGAGGAAAAGTGGAATGATTCAGTAGAAATAAAGATCATATTTTGAGAAAATAACTTATATATTTTTTTAAATGTAGAATTTTGGCATTAACACATTTAGAGATTCTTAATTTTGAGAAAATATACGTAGTATGTCAAAAATATTTGAAGAAAAACTTTGTATTTAGATTTTAAAAATTGTAATATTTAGAGATCTGTTGAATTATTTTGGTGAAAACATAATATTTTGAGGGATATTGTGTCTTTTGTCACTTGTGATTGGTCGTCAGTCACAAAGAGACGATGATGGACGATGAAGGTTCAGATCTTCATCCTCTTGATCAATGATTTCGAGTTATGAATGTTTGCAGCTAACTGGTCAGAGATGTTTACAGTGAGACTGGATCTGTTTTATGACTATAATTCGACTGGAGGTCGTTGTAAATGAGTGTCGCTCCTCAAAGTTCTGAATAAGAGTATAAGAGTATAAAGTATAAATAGAGTATAAATAGGTTGAATGAAGGATTATGAGTCATCTGTTCCAGCAGTAACGTGTCTTATGTTCATGAGTCCGATGGATCCTAAAACGCAGCAGCATGTTGATCAGGACGTTCGTTTTTGATGTAAAGCATCTTTTAAACGAAGTAAACGTATAAAAACATCCGTCTGCCTCTCGGCTCCGAGAGACATCTTCTGTTTTCTTACAGCGTAGAATTCACAAAGAGAAGAATTAATCAGAATATATGGCTTTTAATATGAAAGCCTATCATCCGTCCCGTGTGTGTTATTGAGTTTGTGGAGGCGAGCGGATCACAGGGTGAGCTCTCGGCCACCTGTACCGCACTCATACAATAAAAAGCCTTTTCTGGGAATTTGTTTGGAAGAGGCCGAGAGTTTTCCTGGTGTCGGAGGAGTGCAGGAACTTTTCTTTAGATTATCTTCATTGTTGATAATCTCTTTAACTTCAGGGGTGAGCCGCTACACCTGAACCTCTCCATCCAGGGCCGCCGCAATCGCTCTACAGCCCGACACTAATCCCATCATGCCTCGGGAGGACTCGGCTTCTCCCCTCTCTCCTCCTCTTCCTCAGCGATTTAGAGTAGATCCATTTAATTTCAATAACCTGCACCCCCCCCCCCCCCCCCAGGACCTGGGTTCAGGACTCAGATCAGGTTTACATCCAGAGTGAGAACTGTTCAACCAACAAACAACGGTTTTAAAAGTCTACAATATCTGAGCATGAAAACTACAGTTTCAATAAAATTAAACTCAAGTAAATGTGATGAAATGTTGAGACTCAAACCAGCAGTCTCTAAAGGTCCAGAGAGATCGCCAAGTGGTCTCTAAAGGTCCAGAGAGATCGCCAAGTGGTCTCTAAAGGTCCAGAGAGATCGCCAAGTGGTCTCTAAAGGTCCAGAGAGATCGCCAAGTGGTCTCTAAAGGTCCAGAGAGATCTCCAAGTGGTCTCTAAAGGTCCAGAGAGATCTCCAAGTGGTCTCTAAAGGTCCAGAGAGATCGCCTAGTGGTCTCTAAAGGTCCAGAGAGATCTCCTAGTGGTCTCTAAAGGTCCAGAGAGATCGCCTAGCGGTCTCTAAAGGTCCAGAGAGATCGCCTAGTGGTCTCTAAAGGTCCAGAGAGATCGCCTCGTGGTCTCTAAAGGTCCAGAGAGATCGCCTAGTGGTCTCTAAAGGTCCAGAGAGATCGCCAAGTGGTCTCTAAAGGTCCAGAGAGATCTCCAAGTGGTCTCTAAAGGTCCAGAGAGATCGCCTAGTGGTCTCTAAAGGTCCAGAGAGATCTCCTAGTGGTCTCTAAAGTTCCAGAGAGATCGCCTAGTGGTCTCTAAAGGTCCAGAGAGATCGCCAAGTGGTCTCTAAAGGTCCAGAGAGATCGCCAAGTGGTCTCTAAAGGTCCAGAGAGATCTCCTAGTGGTCTCTAAAGGTCCAGAGAGATCGCCTAGTGGTCTCTAAAGGTCCAGAGAGATCGCCTCGTGGTCTCTAAAGGTCCAGAGAGATCGCCTAGTGGTCTCTAAAGGTCCAGAGAGATCGCCTAGTGGTCTCTAAAGGTCCAGAGAGATCGCCTCGTGGTCTCTAAAGGTCTAGAGAGATCGCCTAGTGGTCTCTAAAGGTCCAGAGAGATCGCCTAGTGGTCTCTAAAGGTCCAGAGAGATCGCCAAGTGGTCTCTAAAGGTCCAGAGAGATCGCCAAGTGGTCTCTAAAGGTCCAGAGAGATCTCCTAGTGGTCTCTAAAGGTCCAGAGAGATCGCCTAGTGGTCTCTAAAGGTCCAGAGAGATCGCCTCGTGGTCTCTAAAGGTCCAGAGAGATCGCCTAGTGGTCTCTAAAGGTCCAGAGAGATCGCCTAGTGGTCTCTAAAGGTCCAGAGAGATCGCCAAGTGGTCTCTAAAGGTCCAGAGAGATCGCCAAGTGGTCTCTAAAGGTCCAGAGAGATCGCCTAGTGGTCTCTAAAGGTCCAGAGAGATCGCCTCGTGGTCTCTAAAGGTCCAGAGAGATCGCCTCGTGGTCTCTAAAGGTCCAGAGAGATCGCCTCGTGGTCTCTAAAGGTCCAGAGAGATCTCCTCGTGGTCTCTAAAGGTCCAGAGAGATCGCCTCGTGGTCTCTAAAGGTCCAGAGAGATCTCCTCGTGGTCTCTAAAGGTCCAGAGATATCGCCTAGTGGTCTCTAAAGGTCCAGAGAGATCTCCTCGTGGTCTCTAGGGTCCAGAGAGATCGCATCGCGGTCTCTAAAGGTCCAGAGAGATCGCCTAGTGGTCTCTTAAGATACAGAGAGATCTCCTCGTGGTCTCTAGGGTCCAGAGAGATCGCCTCGGGGTCTCTAAAGGTCCAGAGAGATCGCCTTGTGGTCTCTAAAGATCCAGAGAGATCGCCTTGTGGTCTCTAAAGGTCCAGAGAGATCGCCTCGTGGTCTCTAAAGGTCCAGAGAGATCTCCTTGTCCTCAGCGTAGATTAAGTGAACGTGGACTCAGGATGAGTTTGTTTCATTTAAAGGAAAAGAAAGTGGGATATTTTCTCATCATGCATCCTAAATAAGGGCCAGTAGAAAATAATGGGGAGTTAATCAGATCAGTAGCACTCTAATTCACTGGGTATTGATCACAGCTGATTCCTAATGGGGCCTCAGACCTGTGTGAGTGTGTGTGTGTGTGTGTGTGTGTGTGTGTGAGAGTGTGTGTGTGTGTGTGTGAGAGTGAATGAGTGTGTGTGTGTGTGTGTGTGTGTGAGAGTGAGTGTGTGTGTGTGTGTGTGTGTGTGTGTGTGTGTGTGTGTGTGTGAGTGTGTGTGTGTGTGTGTGTGTGTGTGAGTGTGTGTGTGTGTGTGTGTGTGTGTGTGTGTGAGTGAGTGTGTGTGTGTGTGTGTGTGTGTGTGTGTGTGTGTGTGTGAGTGTGTGAGTGTTTGTGTGTGTGTGTGTGTGTGTGTGTGTGTGTGTGTGTGTGTGTGTGTGTGTGTGTGTGTGTGTGTGTGTGTGAGCTTTATTGTTTCATTGTGAGTTATCGTATTTGATCAAAACGATTGTAAAGGAATTGACACTAATAATAAGATAATTATTTAATACATTAAGATGAATGAGATTAGAGTTAATCAAGTTCAAACTCTTAAAGCAGCAGATTAATAACAGAACTGACAGAATGGTTTTTAGTCATAAATAAGAAGTTAATAAAGATGTTTACATTCTTACATCCAGCGTCCAGACAGCGATGCGTTCAGGTGCTTCTGTAAATGTCTACGTTCTCATTAATACAGATCAATATTTGACACCTGGTTGCTCACTTTAGATAAAAGCAGCAATCAGAGATGATGTTTATCTGAGCTACACTGATATTATTATTATTTAATAGTGAACTAAACCAGAAGTTGTCTTTATGTAATCAGAAGAACGATCACATGTTCTCTTCCCAACATCACAAATAAACATAAACATCATAAACATCAACGTCTCCGAGCAAGAAACACGATTCCACCTCAGTGATGAATGTGAATATTATTACGTACATTATGAAGTTTAGTCTCCAGAAGGTGATAAAAAGACAAAGAACACGTTTAAACGATGTGAGACGAAGGAGAAACCACAAACAGATGAATTATGAGTATGATTATGACTCATTTATTGATTATTCTGTTCTCAGTCACATGTTAATATGATGAAAATGTGCTATTTTTCGGTTGATTTTAAAGGTTCAAACGTTCATTTTTCTCGTTGAGAGAAACGATATTACACTTTCCGAACGTCGCTCCTAAATGAAAGGTGGGGGGGTTATGTTTTTAATAATATACTTGACATGGGAGCATTGTCTGAATTACACCGCCTGTTGCTGCTTTTTATTAGCAGCTCTGAGATTACATTGTTTTTTCCCGTGACATCATATTTTCCGTCCCGGTTTATTTCTGATCGCCTCACACACTCCATGCAAATCAAAAAAAGCTGTGATTTATGCACCTTTCCCCCCCGAACGGCGGATGGAACATTACATTTAATTTTGCTGCTGTGGAGCCGCGGCTGCACCGCGACACGCGGACCGGAGACCAGAGACCGGAGACCAGAGACCGGAGACCAGAGACCGGCAGGAATTCATTACTTCCTCCACAATATGAGAAAGAAACATTTGAATGAAACATTTGTCTCGTGTCACATCGGAGTAGCGTCTACTGCCCCCCCCCCTCTGTACAGATATACATGAGGGGGGGGCTACTGCCTCTGTACAGATATACATGAGGGGGGGGGCTACTGCCTCTGTACAGATATACATGAGGGGGGGGGCTACTGCCTCTGTACAGATATACATGAGGGGGGGGCTACTGCCTCTGTACAGATATACATGAGGGGGGGGGCTACTGCCTCTGTACAGATATACATGAGGGGCGGGGGGGCTACTGCCTCTGTACAGATATACATGAGGGGGGGGGGGGGCTACTGCCTCTGTACAGATATACATGAGGGGCGGGGGGGGCTACTGCCTCTGTACAGATATACATGAGGGGGGGGGGCTACTGCCTCTGTACAGATATACATGAGGGGGGGGGGGGGGCTACTGCCTCTGTACAGATATACATGAGGGGGGGGGGCTACTGCCTCTGTACAGATATACATGAGGGGGGGGGGGGGCTACTGCCTCTGTACAGATATACATGAGGGGGGGGGGCTACTGCCTCTGTACAGATATACATGAGGGGGGGGGGGGGCATTACAACGAGGCCTGTTGGATGTGAGCAGCAGAACAATCTGTTTCTCTCTGATCTTCCATTACTGCAGAGTAATAACATGTATTTGTGCCTCCGCCGGCCCAACTATATGCTCCAACTGGTGGATTTAAATGTGTTGGAACCAGTGATTTATTGGTTATATATATATTATATATATATTATATATATAATATATATAATATATATATTATATATATAATATATATAATATATATATTATATATATTATATATATTATATATTATATATATATAATATATATAATATATATAATATATATATTATATATATAATATATATATTATATATATTATATATATTATATATTATATATATATGATATATATGATATATATAATATATATATATAATATATATTATATATATGATATATATTATATATATTATATATTATATATATATGATATATATCATATATATATATAATATATATTATATATATATATGATATATATTATATATATATGATATATATCATATATATATGATATATATTATATATATATTATATATATTATATATATAATATATATATAATATATATATATTATATATATCATATATATATAATATATAATATATATAATATATATCATATATATAATATATATTATATATATATATTATATATATTATATATATATGATATATATAATATATATATATATACATATCAGCATGGAGACTCAGCAGACCATCGGTGGGATTCCTCTGCATCATATGCGTATTATTCTGATTTCACCTGGATGAATATTTACAACAGTTTGTGCTTCATGTGTCGTTCATATGCGTCACTTTATGAAGTTTAGTTGATATTTTATAAAGTACATTTATTAAACACCTTTGTTCCAGATCTCCTCCAGCAGTTTTATAGTAATAAATATACGATAAATGAAATACAGAAAATATATGTTTACTTTATTTTACAAATATCAAATGTCCTCAGAACAATTCAGAACAAAATGTGTATTATTCTTATGGATTGTGGAAAGAAAATTATAATAATAGTTTTTTAATTCTCAGGAATCACATCAGCATCAAAACTCCTCCCACAATCAGACGTTGTCCAATCGTAGCTGAGCAACCGTAACTATCCATGAGCTAACGTTAGCATGTCCAGCAAACTAGCTTACTACCTTCAGCAGAAGTCTGGTGATGAGGTTAGCAGTTAGCAGTTAGCAGTTAGCATATCTTTACCAGGTGATGTTAGATAAATAGATTTCCTGCTCTTTATGAATGTATAGTTTTATGTTAAATATATATAATAATAATAAATAATATATAATAAATCAAGAGAGAAGTAGTCATCTTCCCATAGACGTCTATAGGACCAGAGGAGTCGCCCCCTGGTGGACACTAGAGAGAAGTAGTCATCTTCCCATAGACGTCTATAGGACCAGAGGAGTCGCCCCCTGGTGGACACTAGAGAGAAGTAGTCATCTTCCCATAGACGTCTATAGGACCAGAGGAGTCGCCCCCTGGTGGACACTAGAGAGAGGTAGTCATCTTCCCATAGACGTCTATAGGACCAGAGGAGTCGCCCCCTGGTGGACACTAGAGAGAGGTAGTCATCTTCCCATAGACGTCTATAGGACCAGAGGAGTCGCCCCCTGGTGGACACTAGAGAGAATGAACTCCTGCTGATCGTCATAAAACACTCACGTTGTTCGTGAAATGTTTCTGTGGTTAACTGTGATAATAAATGTGATCATCTAGTAAAGGAATCTCCTGAGGAGGTATTATGGGATGGATGTGGATGTGAGAGGAGGTGAGCTGGACGGATTACAGCCTCACAGATGTGATCACATGACCAGCGTGGCCCACAGCGACCCGTGATAAAGTAGATCCTTCACGCGTGTGAGGCGGCTTCTGATGCCTCTAAAGGACGGAGAAGCATCAGTTATATTATTTCAGTTATTATACAGTAAAGAAACAGAGCTGCTTCTCACTGTTTCTTTACGTGCAGCAGATTTTCCTTCTTTCTGTGAAATTATTGTATATTATATTATTATTAAATAATATATTCTATTTTATCCGGTTGGTTTGATACTTAAAGCTTCAACAGGACGACGCTCTTCGTCTCAAACAAAGAATCCAACGTATTAATACTTTCATGTAATACAAATACTCATTTATACTGTTTATAGTGTGTTTAAAGAGAGAACAAATGAGCATTAATAATAATAATAATAATAATAGAACTGAATAACATACCTGAGTAGTGGACTAGCTGGTCTCCTCTGATGCTCTGCAGTACCCCCCCCCCCCCCCCAACAGGAGCTGGTGTCCGGATGCAAATGACTTCCCAAGGTCCTTGTGGTTCGCTCATTAACTTTCCTCCAGCGTGAGTCTAACTTTATTATTGACTGCACAGAATACACAATGCAGCGACCTCTGACACCAGCAACTAAATCTCTCTGCTGAGATCCATCACACACACACACACACACACACACACACACACACACACACACACTCACTATACACACACACACACACACACACACACACACACACACACACACACACACACACTCACTATACACACACACACTCACTATACACACTATACACACACACACACTCACTATACACACACACACACACACACACTCACTATACACACACACACTCACTATACACACTATACACACACACACACTCACTATACACACTATACACACTCACTACACTCACACACACACACTCACACTATACACACACACACTCACACTATACACACACACACTCACTACACTCACACACACACACACACACACACACTCACTACACTCACACACACACACTATACACACACACACACACACACTCACTACAATCACACACACACACACACACACTCACTCACTCACTACACTCACACACACACTCACTACACTCACACACACACACACACACACACTCACTCACTACACTCACACACACACACTCACTACACTCACACACTCACACACACACACACACTCACTACACTCACACACTCTCAATATACACACACACTCACTATACACACACACACACACACACACACACACACACACACACACGCATTAATCTAACACGTGTTAATTATGAATGATATGTATGAGAGGCCAGATTTCACATTTAAAAGCCCTCCAGAGTTTATTCACATGGTTCTTCTTCTGCATGTAATATGTATCTACACCCCCCCCACACACACACACACACACAGACCTGCAGTGCTTATGCAGATATCCGACCCGGAGAATCAACATATTACGAGCAGCTGACATTTGTCCTGATATATTGAATCGTTAGCAGACAGAATCACTTAAGCCGATCCACTAACACGAGGTTTCCTCTCGTTGACCCTCGAGGGCCGAAGTCTGACAAGTGGAGCCGCAGAAAGTTCATTAATAATGAGAAATAAATCAATTTAACGCTGAGACGGAGAGAAACGCTCCGATGTGTCTCATTAAATATTAATCTGTGTTTATATGATGCTTATATCAGCCAATGAGGGGAAACAATGATAACAATGATAATATGAATAATAATAACAATAATAATAACAATAATACTACTACTACTACTACTACTACTACTACTAATAATAATAATAATAATAACAACAATAATAATACGAATAATACGAATAATACTAATATTAACAATAACAACAACAACAATAATAATAATAACAATAATAATAGCAATAACAATAATACTACTACTACTACTACTACTAATAATAATACTAATAATAATAACAACAATAATAATACTAATAATACTAATATTAACAATAACAACAACAATAATAATAATAACAATAACACTAACAATAACAATAACAATACTACTACTACTACTACTACTAATAATAATAATAATAATAACAATAATAATAACAATAATAATAACAATAACAATAATAATAACCTCTCTTTTCATTCTACTTAACCCCTCCTCACTAAATGTAACAGTCATTTTCTCCTCCTGTCCATCCCTCTCACTCTTCTCACTCCTCTCACACCTCTCACTCCTTTCACACCTTTCACACCTTTCACACCTCTCACTCCTCTCACTCCTCTCACGCCTCTCACACCTTTCACACCTCTCACTCCTCTCACTCCTCTCACACCTCTCACTCCTCTCTCACCTCTCACACCTCTCTCACCTCTCACACCTCTCACTCCTCTCACTCCTCTCACACCTCTCACTCCTTTAACACCTCTCACTCCTCTCACTGCTCTCACTCCTCTCACTCCTCTCACACCTCTCACTCCTTTAACACCTCTCACTCCTCTCACTGCTCTCACTCCTCTCACTCCTCTCACACCTCTCACTCCTTTAACACCTCTCACTCCTCTCACTGCTCTCACTGCTCTCACTCCTCTCACACCTCTCACACCTCTCACTCCTCTCACACTTCTCACTCCTTTAACACCTCTCACTCCTCTCACTGCTCTCACTCCTCTCACTCCTCTCACACCTCTCACTCCTTTAACACCTCTCACTCCTCTCACTCCTCTCACTGCTCTCACTCCTCTCACACCTCTCACACCTCTCACACCTCTCACTCCTCTCACACTTCTCACTCCTCTCACACCTCTCACTCCTTTAACACCTCTCACTCCTCTCACACCTCTCACTCCTCTCACTCCTCTCACACCTCTCACTCCTTTAACACCTCTCACACCTCTCACTCCACTCACACCTCTCACTCCTCTCACATCTCTCACTCCTCTCACACCTCTCACTCCTCTCACACCTCTCACTCCTTTAACACCTCTCACACCTCTCACTCCACTCACACCTCTCACTCCTCTCACATCTCTCACTCCTCTCACACCTCTCACTCCTCTCACACCTCTCACTCCTTTAACACCTATCACACCTCTCACACCTCTCACTCCACTCACACCTCTCACTCCTCTCACATCTCTCACACCTCTCACTCCTCTCACTCCCTTTAACACCTATCACACCTCTCACACCTCTCACTCCACTCACACCTCTCACTCCTCTCACATCTCTCACACCTCTCACTCCTCTCACTCCCTTTAACACCTATCACACCTCTCACATCTCTCACTCCTCTCACACCTCTCACTCCTCTCACATCTCTCACTCCTCTCACACCTCTCACTCCCTTTAACACCTATCACACCTCTCACATCTCTCACTCCTCTCACTCCACTCACACCTCTCACTCCTCTCACACCTTGGCAGCAGGAAGTGCACCGTCATCGAGGCCGAGCGGAGAAGGTCAGAGGGGCTGACAGAGGAGGAGGATCTGTAGATATTTACCTGAAGAGGAGCAGAGACTCCTCCATCAACGAGTTAGTGACGATCAATACTCTGCTTTCAGAGCTGCTTCTGTTTATACATGAGGAGGTTTAAAGATGGAGGAGGTTTATATATGGAGGAGTTTAAATGTGGAGGAGTTTAAATATGGAGGAGGTTTATTAAATATGGAGGAGTTTAAATATCAAGGTTTAAATATGGAGGAGTTTTAATATCAAGGTTTAAATATGGAGGAGTTTTAATACCAAGGTTTAAATATGGAGGAGGTTTAAATATGGAGGAGGATTAAATATGGAGGAGGTTTAATATCAAGGTTTAAATGTGGAGGAGTTTAAATATCAAGGTTTAAATATGGAGGAGTTTTAATACCAAGGTTTAAATATGGAGGAGTTTTAATACCAAGGTTTAAATATGGAGGAGTTTTAATACCAAGGTTTAAATATGGAGGAGGTTTAATATCAAGGTTTAAATGTGGAGGAGTTTTAATATGGAGGAGGTTTAAACATGGAGGTTTAAACATGGAGGAGGGTTCAACATGGAGGAGGTTTAAATACGGAGGAGGGTTAAACATGGAGGAGGGTTCAACATGGAGGTTTAAACATACGATGTGTATATCACATCGTATCGTAGAGTAGCGTATCATAGCTTTGTTTTTTTTAAAAAGAGAATAATATACATATTCTACCTCAAAGAGTCACAAGTCTGTGAGTTAGCAGGAAACAGTGTATTTTGAATCTTCTAGGTCTAAAGCTTCCCCTCACACATCCTGTCTTTGTATTTTCTCGTCCCCGTCAGGAGAAAGTCAGCTCGTGGCCTCCTGCTGGCCTCGCTTTAAGAACCTCACCATGTGATCAATTGCATAATGGTAATGATATTATATTGAGTTAATTTCATTGCTGTGTGTGAAGGAGTGGATAAGTGGTGCTGGCTCAGCTCTCCTCCGTCCTCCCTCAGCTCCTCCAGGAGCACATACCTTTCTGCTGCAGCTCATTAGCTAATTGAAAAGTGATTGACAAAATCAGGAGCTCCATGACTGAGAATCTCTTCAGCCAATTTTCAGGAGGAGGAGGAAGAGGATGAGGAGGAAGAGGAGGAGGAGGAGGGTGTTGTGGATGATGAGGTGGAGGAGGAGAGACCTTTAGACTGGAGGATTCAGGAGGAGAGCAGCAGAAGTCAAATCCTTCATTGTGATTCCCGGCGGAGGAGCAGCTGGAATGCCTTCTGTCAGCGCCTCTGAACGTGAGCAACAACACATCTCCAGCTAACGGTCAGTGAATTAAGCCCCCCCCCCCCCCCCCCCCCCCCACACCACCATTACCTGTCACAGCCATCGGCCCACAATCGCCTGAGACAAGTCCTCTGTGTCCTCTCAGGAGACCACAGCCTCCTGTTGTCAGCAGCTGACCTGAGACAGGAACCAGCAGCCAGCAGGAATCAGGCTTCAACAGACAGACAGGCACATGATGCTGGACCCAGGAGGTCTGGGGACCAGGGAGGGGAGACAGGAGGGGGGTGAGACGCCTGAACGGGAGAGACATGTGGAGGTGAGAAATGTGAGAGGGAGAGAGAGACATGTGGACGTGAGACACCTGAGCAGAGAGACACGTGACAGTGCTACCAGTGCTACCAGTGCTACCAGTGCTACCAGTGCTACCAGTGCTACCAGTGCTACCAGTGCTACCAGTGCTACCAGTGCTAACAGTGCTACCAGTGCTACCAGTGCTACCAGTGCTACCAGTGCTAACAGTGCTACCAGTGCTACCAGTGCTACCAGTGCTAACAGTGCTACCAGTGCTACCAGTACTACCAGTGCTAACAGTGCTACCAGTGCTACCAGTGCTACCAGTGCTACCAGTGCTACCAGTGCTACCAGTGCTACCAGTGCTAACAGTGCTACCAGTGCTACCAGTGCTAACAGTGCTACCAGTGCTAACAGTGCTACCAGTGCTACCAGTGCTAACACCATAATAACTACGGAGAAACTCAGTATTTCATACATCTTTGAATGTTTCAGTAACGGAACTTATCTTCATCAGAAAAATTATGTTTTAAATTCAAGAAAAGTTCAAAGGTATGAATCTATAAATCCTCAGATCAAAGGGTTGCATTAAGTGTTTTTAATCTCCAGAGTGAAGACAAACTGTGTCCACTGAGACCCCCCTCACAACTAACGGACCAATCACAGCGCTGTTGTTAGAGAGGAGCCCCGTTATCTACCCAGCATGCACGCTGCCCCGCCATCACTCTCCCTTAACGGCCTTTAATTAATCCCCATTAGGTCTTTGTCCCGGCTGAATGGCGGCGTCACGCTCAATTTACCGCCGTGTTCGTATCAATGGCGGCTCACACAGCGCCGACGTAAAGGAGCTAATTAGCTGGAACATACATGACAAGTCAATTGTGTCTGCTGGGCTCAGATACTCTTGTTCTGTTGCATGCTGGGCCGGCAGGTTACCAGATAATAGTCCGCACCGCGCGGCTACAAGCACTCCACTGATTGGTGGATTCACTGATCCAGAGGTCAGATTCTGTTTCATTGAAATGAGAATAAAAGGCTTCGTGTTTACAATCCTCTGAACACGGAGCAGATTAGATAAGGAGGTAACGTATTCATTATGGTCACATGGTTTATTCTGTGATACAAATACATGCAACATAAACAGCTTTAAATATTATAAAATCAATTCATTTGACTCTAAATATCATTTTACTTTAAGACCAAGAAAAGCAGCAACTTCTCACATTTAAAAACCTGGAAACAAACGTGTCTTTCTTTATCAAATTGATTAATACGTTAACTGATTGTTATTTATTTCTTTATCTCATCTTCATCTGGAGCTCAAGATGAGGCGTCCTGCTGGTCTGGGTCATGGTCTCTGTTGGTCTCTGCTGGTCTGTGCTGGTCTGTGCTGGTCTGTGCTGGGTCTGGGTCTGTGCTGGTCTCATCACTAAGTAACCCTCTACACATCTGCCCTGTGTGGTGCTGTGAGTGGTTCTGTTTGGCTCCGTCATGCTAACGAGCGCTAACATCTGAATCCATCCCTCAAATGTGTGAACAGGGAGAAACATGAGCTGTTTCCGTTGGCAGCGGTTCTGGTCTCGTGGTCTCGTGGTCTCTCCATAACACGCCGTTAGTGCTGTTCCTGCTTTGGCTTCACAATTTATGTGGCAGCGGATCCGTCTTCCAGAGCGGTCCATCTGCTCCGAGCCGCCTCGGCTGGCAGCGACTCCCGAACGCTGCAGATTGCTAATGTGGCATTAAACAATAAACGTCGTTCCTTCAGTCGCTCCTTCAAGCCGGTGGAGTCTCGGCAGCTGCACCGTCCTGGTTTTTATATCCGTGAACCGCAAAACTCTCCGGTTCCACCGAGGATTTATTTACACGAGCTCAGAGTGAAGCTCAGCGTTCTTTACTTTGAAGAGAAAAGATCCACATTCAGGGAAAGACATTCCTCTCCTTCCACCTCCAGAACACTAGGAACCACTCTCATGTTTATACGCTACATGTGAAGCTAGTTAGCTTAGCATAGAGGTGTCTGCTAGAAACCACTCTCATTTTATATGCTACATATGAAGCTAGTTAGCTTAGCATAGAGGTGTCTGCTAGAAACCACTGTCATGTTTATCCACTAGATATGAAGCTAGTTAGCTTAGCTTAGCACAGAGATTTCTATAAGAAATCACTCTCATGTTTATCCACTAGATATTAAGCTAGTTAGCTTAGCTTAGCACAGATATTTCTATAAGAAATCACTCTCATGTTTATCTGCTAGATATGAAGCTAGTTAGCTTAGCTTAGCACAGAGGTTTCTATTAGAAATCACTCTCATGTTTATCTGCTAGATATGAAGCTAGTTAGCTTAGCTTAGCACAGAGGTTTCTATAAGAAAGCACTCATGTTTATCTGCTAGATATGAAGCTAGTTAGCTTAGCTTAGCGCAGAGGTTTCTATTAGAAATCACTCTCATGTTGATCTGCTAGATATGAAGCTAGTTAGCTTAGCTTAGCACAGAGGTTTCTATTGGAAATCACTCATGTTTATCTGCTAGATATGAAGCTAGTTAGCTTAGCTTAGCACAGAGGTTTCTACAAGGAACCACTGTCTTGTTTATCCACTAGATATGAAGCTAGTTAGCTTAGCTTAGCACAGAGATTTCTATAATAAATCACTCATGTTTATCTGCTAGATATGAAGCTAGTTAGCTTAGCTTAGTGCAGAGGTTTCTATTAGAAATCACTCATGTTTATCTGCTAGATATGAAGCTAGTTAGCTTAGCTTAGCACAGAGGTTTCTATTAGAAATCACTCATGTTGATCTGCTAGATATGAAGCTAGTTAGCATAGCTTAACACAGAGGTTTCTATTAGAAATCACTCGTTTATCTGCTAGATATGAAGCTAGTTAGCTTAGCTTAGCACAGAGGTTTCTACAAGGAACCACTGTCTTGTTTATCTGCTAGATATGAAGCTAGTGAGCGTTGTGGATGTAAACAGGAAGTGTAGTCAACGTGTCTCCTTTAACTCGTTGATCTGTGATCAGCTGCTGTCTCAGTGAACATGTGGATGTTCAGACATCGATCACTGGAGGATTCTCTTTTATTTATAGACTTTTATTCTGAAGGGACATCCTGATGGATGTGTTTTGATGTTTTACTTTGTCATGAACTCTTAATATTTGATCTAAAAAGTTTCTTTTCTATAAAGATAAACTTTATTATTGTCACATACATCTATCGATGTGAGCGTGGAAACATTCATTTAGTTGCTTATTTTGAATAAAATATAAATATAAAGAGGTGAGCCTGAGTCTGACCTTTGATGAAGACTCATCTGCTGACTCTGGAAACTGTGCAGAACAAACATGAGTCAGGCTCTGGCTGCTCAGAAGGAAAGAGAAACAGAGTGTGTGGGTCTGAGGTTTGGTCCTGTGGAGGAAGATGTTTTCTCTCCGAGCTCCTCGCCGCTCTGACGTCGGCTCGCTGAGAGACGTTTATTTTTTCTGCGTCGTGTGCGGCGGCCTTTCATCCTCGAGAGGAGGAACACGTTCTCAGATCAGATGTAAAGAAACTAAACTAAACATGTCAGAAAACATGTGAAGCGTCTCATCAACAGCGTCCATTACTCTGAATAATTCAGACCATCCAGGCCTGAAGTACTCGTAGTATTACTCCTGTACAAGTACACAAGTGTGAGTACTTTGTGATGCAGAATGTCTCCAGTTTGACATCATGTTGATGGATAATTAATAAACATGAAGCTCATTTACATAACTTTGATACAGTCAAAGCTTCATGTGTTAAAGCTGCATTCTCTCTAGTGTCCACCAGGGGGCGACTCCTCTGGTTCTATAGAAGTCTATGAGAAAATGACTCTACTTCTCTCTTGATTTATTACCTCAGTAAACATTGTAAACATGAGTTTATGGTCTCAATCTCTAGTTTCAAGTCTTCTTCAATACAGCATGATGTTCATTTAGTACATTATGGTCCATTTAGAGTCAAACAGACCATAAAGCAGGGGATGCTTTAGGGGCGGGGCTACACGGTGATTGACAGGTCTCTAATAGACCATAAAGCAGGGTATGCTTTAGGGCGGGGCTACACAGTGATTGACAGGTCTCTAACAGACCATAAAGCAGGGTATGCTTTAGGGCGGGGCTACACAGTGATTGACAGGTCTCTACGTCACTCCTCCTCAGTCCATATATGGTCACTTCCTGTTCACTGGTTGCAAAAAAAACCAACATGGTGACGACCGTAATCCAAGATGGCGACGCTGAAATCGCCGGACTCAAGGCTTCAAAACGTCTACAAACCAACGAGAGACGTCACAACGACTACGATGTACTTCTTCTACACAGATGATGTTTTTTTTGTAGTCATGTGACCCCATTGGACCAATCACTGGTACGCTGTTCCTTTAAGGAAAGCGAAAGCTGCCTCTTTGATCTCTGAAGTGCGTCTTTCACTTCCCGGTCCAGCGTTACCGTCCTCGGGGGGGCACAGGCGACGAGGTCGTCATCATCCTCTACTTTACCTAATTACAGACGGAGAGAAGCGTGGCGGCGGTTCAGAGTCCTGTTATGGAAATCTTTAATATTTAATACATCGATTAACATTTAACTACCGAGGCAGAGCTGTTTCTACTCCCCCATTATTATTTGATATCTCTCCGTGGAGCCGTGATGAAAGGTGGATCTCTGTTTCAACCTTGAAGGGTTGGGCAGAGAGCCAGTAATGAAGACGTATTAAAGCTTAATGCAGCTTAATGTAGCAGGTGTCATATCTATAATGTACAGAAGCTCTTTCTAAAGCATTATATTCAGCACTACTACCTTAAAAGCCACTAAATCTTCTGGGCTAAGTTAGTCTGGCTGTGATTCTCTTCACATTAATCAATAGAAAAATTGTTAACACACCTTAACTGGGATCCATTAGAGGGTCTCTGGGTAATAAATGTCCCCGTGGTGCTCTGTGGGGGGGGGGGGGGGGGGGGGGTAAACTGCCTGCTGCACTCAGGTTAATGGGCAAAGTTGAGAGAAGTGACCA
>JAVDOI010000186.1:52500-55000 GCA_032191485.1 Leptoclinus maculatus
AGACGCAGCATCGACAGCCTCACACGTTCACGTCTTCATCACGTTCACGTCTTCATCACGTTCACGTCTTCATCACGTTGACGTCTTCATCACGTTCACGTCTTCATCACTATCAAAGCCTCTGAAGGAAACGAGCGTTCAGAGCCGACGAGAAGCAATAAGAGTTTAATGTGAGTCGTGTTTACAGCTGTGAGAAACACCGACCACAGGAAGTACCAGCAGACAGGAAGCGCTGGGATGAACGGAGACACCTGAACGCCTCAGTGACACCTCGTTAACATATGAACTCAATTATTACGGTTCACTAATACATTTAAATACTTAAATATCTCTTTGATTGCATCATTTTGAAACAAGACAAGTCGCTTATTATTAAATATTAAACCACCAAATATAGTTTTACTGTATTTAAGTAAACTGGAAACTCATTGTATTTAATAAGAGTTATTGAAGATGTTTTCATAGATTAGTTTGTGTTTAAAACAAGATACAACATGTTAGTTAGCTAGACACTTCATAACATTATTCATAATATATAATATCATAAAGCTGCTTTGATAATTAATTCATTATATTGCTTTAAGTTACAAAGTTAAAGATCTGAACATTGTGAATAAAAGTTCAAATCAGTTTAATCAGTTTAATAATTGTTCATTTCTGAAGTCATATCAGAAACATCTGGAATAAATCAATCAGTTGACTTTATGTTACTTTTATATTTAGAGACAAAAATGATTCTTTTAAAACTGAATTGTCCATTTTTTTATTTTGATGGCTGAGAAACAATAATAATCTGCAGTTTAATTTCCTCTGTTTTTATTTTGTTTATTAGATTAAAATGTTTCTTTATTCTGAAGACAACAAAAACATTTAATGTGTAAATAAATAAACATTTATAGAATAAATCGAGAACATAGAATGAACATCAAAGGTAGAAATTAATAATATACACATACACACGTATATATATGTGTATATATATATACATATATACTGTAGATATATATGGTAAATATCTTGTGCAGGAGCATGTGTATGTATAGTAGTGTGTGTATATATACACATAAACACATACTAATAAACATATATATAGACATATATTTCTATGTTTATTCGTATATGTTTTTAAATATATATATATATGTATATATAGTGTGTATTTGTATATTTGTATATATATAGTGTGTATTTGTATATATGTATATATATAGTGTGTATTTGTATATATGTATATATAGTGTGTATTTGTATATATGTATATATAGTGTGTATTTGTATATATGTATATATAGTGTGTATTTGTATATATGTATATATATAGTGTGTATTTGTATATATAGTGTGTATTTGTATATATGTATATATATAGTGTGTATTTGTATATATGTATATATAGTGTGTATTTGTATATATGTATATATAGTGTGTATTTGTATATATGTATATATATAGTGTGTATTTGTATATATGTATATATATAGTGTGTATTTGTATATATGTATATATAGTGTGTATTTGTATATATGTATATATAGTGTGTATTTGTATATATGTATATATAGTGTGTATTTGTATATATGTATATATAGTGTGTATTTGTATATATGTATATATAGTGTGTATTTGTATATATGTATATATATAGTGTGTATTTGTATATATGTATATATAGTGTGTATTTGTATATATGTATATATAGTGTGTATTTGTATATATGTATATATATAGTGTGTATTTGTATATATAGTGTGTATTTGTATATATGTATATATATAGTGTGTATTTGTATATATGTATATATAGTGTGTATTTGTATATATGTATATATAGTGTGTATTTGTATATATGTATATATATAGTGTGTATTTGTATATATGTATATATAGTGTGTATTTGTATATATGTATATATAGTGTGTATTTGTATATATGTATATATATAGTGTGTATTTGTATATATGTATATATAGTGTGTATTTGTATATATGTATATATAGTGTGTATTTGTATATATTCTACATGTGCTCTACCAGTGACTATGTTTCTGAGTTCCCAGAATGCACTGCTCCGCTCCGCCCCCCCCCCTGTGATTAGAGCGTTCTGGGTTTTTAATCTTTATAAGAACCTTCCGTCCCAGAGGAGGCAGATTAAATGCTTCTTCACATTAGTAACGTCAGCACAAAATGATTATCTTTTATGAATAATTTATTCCTCAGCCCGCCGTAATGTTCTTATCTCTCCTCTTTTTACCTCCTTTACTCTGCAGGAGACAGTAAATGGCTGTTAGTCTCCAGAAAACCTATGGATCGCTGTTTCCATCAATCAATTAAAAAACACTTACCTCACACTCAACATGATTTATATCTTGTTAATAGAATTGTCTCACTATATCCCGATATTATTATAGCCTTAATTCCATTAGCTGTTTGCTTAATGCTTTTTTTAAGGCTGACCTCGAGGAGCAGGGAGATAGGGAGGGGGGGGGGGGGGGGGGTTAGTCC
>JAVDOI010000186.1:62500-77500 GCA_032191485.1 Leptoclinus maculatus
CCTTTGTGAGAACAAGAGAACCTTTGTGACAAGAGAACCTTTGTGAGAACAAGAGAACATTTGTGACAAGATAACCTTTGTAGGAACAAGAGAACCTTTGTGAGAACAAGAGAACCTTTGTGTGAACAAGAGAACCTTTGTGAGAACAAGAGAACATTTGTGAGAACAAGAGAACCTTTGTGAGAACAAGAGAACCTTTGTGAGAACAAGAGAACATTTGTGAGAACAAGAGAACCTTTGTGACAAGATAACCTTTGTGGGAACAAGAGAAGCTTTGTGAGAACAAGAGAACCTTTGTAAGAACAAGATAACCTTTGTGAGAACAAGATAACCTTTGTGAGAACAAGAGAACCTTTGTGAGAACAAGAGAACCTTTGTAAGAACAAGATAACCTTTGTGAGAACAAGATAACCTTTGTGAGAACAAGAGAACCTTTGTGAGAACAAGAGAACCTTTGTAGGAACAAGAGAACCTTTGTGAGAACAAGAGAACCTTTGTGAGAACAAGATAACCTTTGTGAGAACAAGAGAACCTTTGTGAGAACAAGATAACCTTTGTGAGAACAAGATAACCTTTGTGAGAACAAGAGAAGCTTTGTGAGAACAAGAGAACCTTTGTAAGAACAAGATAACCTTTGTGTGAACAAGAGAACCTTTGTGAGAACAAGATAACCTTTGTAAGAACAAGATAACCTTTGTGTGAACAAGAGAACCTTTGTGAGAACAAGATAACCTTTGTGTGAACAAGATAACCTTTGTGAGAACAAGAGAACCTTTGTGAGAACAAGATAACCTTTGTGAGAACAAGAGAACATTTGTGAGAACAAGATAACCTTTGTGAGAACAAGAGAACCTTTGTGAGAACAAGATAACCTTTGTAAGAACAAGAGAACCTTTGTGAGAACAAGAGAACCTTTGTGAGAACAAGAGAACATTTGTGAGAACAAGAGAACATTTGTAAGAACAAGAGAACCTTTGTGTGAACAAGAGAACCTTTGTGAGAACAAGAGAACCTTTGTGAGAACAAGAGAACCTTTGTGAGAACAAGATAACCTTTGTGAGAACAAGAGAACCTTTGTGAGAACAAGATAACCTTTGTGAGAACAAGATAACCTTTGTGAGAACAAGAGAACCTTTGTGAGAACAAGATAACCTTTGTGAGAACAAGAGAACCTTTGTGAGAACAAGATAACCTTTGTGAGAACAAGAGAACCTTTGTGAGAACAAGATAACCTTTGTAAGAACAAGAGAACCTTTGTGAGAACAAGAGAACCTTTGTGAGAACAAGAGAACATTTGTGAGAACAAGAGAACATTTGTAAGAACAAGAGAACCTTTGTGTGAACAAGAGAACCTTTGTGAGAACAAGAGAACCTTTGTGAGAACAAGAGAACCTTTGTGAGAACAAGATAACCTTTGTGAGAACAAGAGAACCTTTGTGAGAACAAGATAACCTTTGTGAGAACAAGAGAACCTTTGTGAGAACAAGATAACCTTTGTGAGAACAAGAGAACATTTGTGACAAGATAACCTTTGTAGGAACAAGAGAACCTTTGTGAGAACAAGAGAACCTTTGTGTGAACAAGAGAACCTTTGTGAGAACAAGAGAACATTTGTGAGAACAAGAGAACCTTTGTGAGAACAAGAGAACCTTTGTGAGAACAAGAGAACATTTGTGAGAACAAGAGAACCTTTGTGACAAGATAACCTTTGTGGGAACAAGAGAAGCTTTGTGAGAACAAGAGAACCTTTGTGAGAACAAGATAACCTTTGTGAGAACAAGAGAACCTTTGTGAGAACAAGATAACCTTTGTGAGAACAAGAGAACCTTTGTGAGAACAAGATAACCTTTGTGAGAACAAGAGAACATTTGTGACAAGATAACCTTTGTAGGAACAAGAGAACCTTTGTGAGAACAAGAGAACCTTTGTGTGAACAAGAGAACCTTTGTGAGAACAAGAGAACATTTGTGAGAACAAGAGAACCTTTGTGAGAACAAGAGAACCTTTGTGAGAACAAGAGAACATTTGTGAGAACAAGAGAACCTTTGTGACAAGATAACCTTTGTGGGAACAAGAGAAGCTTTGTGAGAACAAGAGAACCTTTGTAAGAACAAGATAACCTTTGTGAGAACAAGATAACCTTTGTGAGAACAAGAGAACCTTTGTGAGAACAAGAGAACCTTTGTAAGAACAAGATAACCTTTGTGAGAACAAGATAACCTTTGTGAGAACAAGAGAACCTTTGTGAGAACAAGAGAACCTTTGTAGGAACAAGAGAACCTTTGTAGGAACAAGAGAACCTTTGTGAGAACAAGAGAACCTTTGTGAGAACAAGATAACCTTTGTGAGAACAAGAGAACCTTTGTGAGAACAAGATAACCTTTGTGTGAACAAGAGAACATTTGTGAGAACAAGAGAACCTTTGTGAGAACAAGAGAACCTTTGTGAGAACAAGAGAACCTTTGTGAGAACAAGAGAACATTTGTGAGAACAAGAGAACCTTTGTGAGAACAAGAGAACCTTTGTGAGAACAAGAGAACCTTTGTGTGAACAAGAGAACCTTTGTGTGAACAAGAGAACCTTTGTGAGAACAAGAGAACCTTTGTGTGAACAAGAGAACCTTTGTGAGAACAAGAGAACCTTTGTGAGAACAAGAGAACCTTTGTGAGAACAAGAGAACCTTTGTGAGAACAAGAGAACCTTTGTGAGAACAAGAGAACCTTTGTGAGAACAAGAGAACCTTTGTAAGAACAAGAGAACCTTTGTGTGAACAAGAGAACCTTTGTGAGAACAAGATAACTTGTGCGTAAACATAACTTCTTTAACATTTTCCATATCTTGTGTGTTCACTATAATAACTAATATCACGATATAAACAATATGGTCATTGCAGATGAAATATGGTTTGAATCAGGCAGCTGAGACGCTTCGTGGTCGGTTACTGTTAATAAAAAGGTGAACTTTAATTGCAGGACGTGACGTGACGTGAACCCTCTGAACCGTTTCCTTCTACATAAAGGAGGTTCTGGTCGTTAACCCCGGACATCGAGAGGAATCGTGTCATGTGGAGGTAAGTGCTGTGTGTACTGATGTGTGTGTGTGTGTGTGTGTGTGTGTGTTTGGGAGATGGGATGATATGTGCTTGTGTTTGTCCAGAGCTCAAACACAGCCTGATATCATCTCTCCAGCTCCCAGCAGCTAATGTGATATTTGCTGTCGCCCTGGCCTCCAGATCCGGTGTCAAGCGACAGATCTCATCTGCAATGTAAGACAATTTCCGCAGATCTGAAAAGACAGTTTCTCCAGTCAATAGACTATAAATTGCTCTCGGAAAATGGTATCATCTTAACTAAAGGTTACTCACTTTCCTCCCGAGGGTCCAGAGGCCGACCCCTCCTTTTTTAATAATTTGTATGTTTGGTTGTTTGGTCAATCTTCGCTGCTCTTGTGGAGTCTCATCAGAGAGCCCATCAATCAGCTGCAGCCTGCCAGAAACCTGCTGCCACAATATTACAGCTTATTAAAAGGATGCCCCCCCCCCCCCCATCAACAAGTGCTGCCGCCCCCTCCTCCTCTCTGATGAAATGCTGTTTACTGCAAAGAGACACAGGTATGGTCTCACTGTCTCCTCCCTTCATCTTCATCCAGCTCCATAGAATCATCATGTGGACCAACATGAACATGAAATCAACTCACAAACACATTTACATCATCAGTAAAAACCTCCTTAAATGAGATTAAAGATATGTGTCAAGATTTAATCAGACAATTTAATAAAGAAATTGTTGTTTTATATCAACAATGATCATCGCCATGAAAACACACCATCACATCTACAATAGGACCAGAACATTCATGATTCATGTTTCCTTCTGCAGTCGACTCAAAAACTGAAACGTAAATGATTTCTTTCTATTTTCTGTTTCCATTTGTTATTTGTGTGAAAGAAGTCGTGGTTCATCATTTATGAAAGAAACTTTAATCTTCATTCCGCTGGAATCATTTTCAGTTCACTCGATCGTGATCGATAATTCGACAAAGGATTTAAAAAGGTTGAAGTTCAGTTCATATAAATGTAAACGCTGCACATAGAAAGACATGCTGATGAAGTAATAAAGAAATGATCTACACCTTCATTATGGATCTATTAAAACACATACGCTCCTCTCATTTTGTTTCATATTAAATAACATCTGTTTTCCTAAAGAGCTGATAGACATTTAATTAAAATGTGACCTCACGCTCATTTAATGTTCAGAGACACTTCAGTGCATCAGGTCCTAATTCACCCAGATGATAATCAACGACGATCCATAACCGGTAAAGATTAATGATCGATCTAACAAGCTTTTCAGTTAAACGGCTAAATATTGCTCTGATTACTCAGCATTACAGAAATGAATGTCTTTATTTAAATTAAAATAAAGCCTTATCACGCTGGTATTTAAATAAGACAACGCTGACAGGACTTAAATAATGACTCCGTCTTTATGTTGGCCTTACATTAATATTACTTTTTTTATCTCCATCCAGGATATTAATAATGGAATTCTGTGGGAATTAATACTTTTGATCATTAAGAGTTCAGGGCCGCATGAGTGGGAGAAGTAAGCGCTCGGGTCGTCATTAATAACCATCATAGAACACACGGCCGGTGGCTCTTTGCTGGTGATTGATCATGAATATTAATAACACAGAAATGGCGAATAAATGGCACAATTTAAATCGCGGTGGCCTCGTCCGTACACGAATATTTCATCCCCCAAAGCTGTCACCAGGCTGGGGGACACGTCCCGCTATCGTCCTCACGGTGTCCTCACCGACGCCTCTGGTCGTCTCCTCCCTGGTTGTCTCCTCCCTGGTCGTCTCCTCCTCGGTCGTCTCCTCCCTGGTCTCTGGTCGTCTCCTCCCCGGTCGTCTCCTCCCCGGTCGTCTCCTCCCTGGTCGTCTCCTCCTCGGTCGTCTCCTCCCTGGTCTCTGGTCGTCTCCTCCCCGGTCGTCTCCTCCCCGGTCGTCTCCTCCCCGGTCGTCTCCTCCCTGGTCGTCTCCTCCTCGGTCGTCTCCTCCCTGGTCTCTGGTCGTCTCCTCCCCGGTCGTCTCCTCCCTGGTCTCTGGTCGTCTCCTCCCTGGTCTCTGGTCGTCTCCTCCCTGGTCTCTGGTCGTCTCCTCCCCGGTCGTCTCCTCCCTGGTCTCTGGTCGTCTCCTCCCTGGTCTCTGGTCGTCTCCTCCCTGGTCTCTGGTCGTCTCCTCCCTGGTCTCTGGTCGTCTCCTCCCCGGTCGTCTCCTCCCCGGTCGTCTCCTCCCTGGTCTCCGGTCGTCTCCTCCCCGGTCGTCTCCTCCCCGGTCGTCTCCTCCCTGGTCTCTGGTCGTCTCCTCCCTGGTCGTCTCCTCCCTGGTCTCTGGTCGTCTCCTCCCTGGTCGTCTCCTCCCTGGTCTCTGGTCGTCTCCTCCCTGGTCGTCTCCTCCCTGGTCGTCTCCTCCCCGGTCGTCTCCTCCCTGGTCTCTGGTGGTCTCCTCCCCGGTCGTCTCCTCCCTGGTCTCTGGTGGTCTCCTCCCCGGTCGTCTCCTCCCTGGTCTCTGGTGGTCTCCTCCCTGGTCGTCTCCTCACCGTCGTCCCTGGTGGTCTTGGTAGTTTGTAGTTCTTGTAGAGTCCGTCTCTCCGTCTGTGGACAGATTCCTGTCACATCCCAAACTACACTTTACAGACGAGTAACCAGCTGCGTGTGAAATACAGTTTGATCTCATTTCTTCCTTCAGTGTTTAATGAGATGGAAACCAGTTTATTAATCAATATGTTGGTGATCATCGTTAAAGTTAGAGCATCTTTTACTAACTATCGCTGGATGGATATCATCATTCAGGATGAACTGTAATAACTTTATTGATCCTCATCAGGTTAACATTGTAATGGTACCATACTGTGTCTCCTACTAAATGATATTTCATACAAATACAAACAAAACACTACAAAACTACTTGGTTATGTTTCAGTGACATGAATCATGTTTTAGTTTAAAATGATTATAGAATAGAAACAAAAAGCAACATAACTACGATCATCACGTCTCCTGGTGATCCACTTCTTTGATCAAATATGTTTTGTTAAAAAGTGAAATAGCTGCAGAACTCCAGACATTCATCAGCCTCAGCTGGACTCTTTGTTTACTGATAACTAGCTTATGTTAGCATGCTAACAGGCTAAGCTAAGTTATTATTGTTTCATTGTCATGATTCACTGAACAAAAAAAAAACTTTAGTTTTAGTCTCGTAGAAACTGTAACTTCATCGTTGTTTCTATGCAGCTACACCGTTCACAAGCTAACCAATCAGTGATGAGCTTTGTTCCTGAAGACTTCCTTCTTCATCATCTGTTTGTTCTCCAGAGGAAGAACAAACTAAAGGAACTGTGAAGAATGAAAAACACAAGGAGTGTAACTCAGAGATCTGAACAGAGACTGTAACCGACACGAAGCCATAACCTCCACTACAGAGAGGATTATAATCGTCTATAAACTCATATCTCATATTTATAAACTACTTTATTCCTTTTACACAAACCCTGTGAAGAAACAAGTCAAGTATTAAATGTGTTATAAAGGAACAAAGGCTGAACATCCTGTAAACTACTTAAGACTTCCTGTTTCTAAAACGAATTCTTCTTCTTTATATAATCACATGACATGTAAACAGTGATTTTATCAATAAACTGTGACCGTCACGTGATCGCAGCGCGCCAAGTTACAAACAAAGAGTTTAAAATAAGCTTCAGAGACGTTCATGTCTAATTAAGCTCCTTAAGAACAAGCTTCTTAAATCCATCACAAGGTGTAATTGTGTAGATTGACTTCATCATGTGACACTTTAATACTATATTAAATATACATTAAATACTCTAACCATAAGTAAACCAGGCGTCCAGCAGCAGCTTCCTGTTCGTCAGCTCGTTGCTCTGCAGCGCGTCGGCGGTAAAAACCTGCAGATAGATTTATATCCAGCGAGCAGCTCGGGGCGGTGCTACCGTGACCCCATACATCACGCCTCGTGTGAGCACATATTAAGTGCTTTTCTCCCCCCCGCCCATTAAAAGTAAATAATCCGTAGAGAATGAGGCGTTTGTTGAGGAGCGGCCCTATTCTTCATACGTGACAGGTATCTGTTTGTACAAAGCCGGGAAGGTGTGCGAGGAGAAAGAGGAGGAAGGGAGGAGTGACGATGTGAGAGGACTCAATGAGATCACAGCCGAGAACGGTTCCTATGAGACGTTTAGAACGGTTCCTATGAGACGTTTAGAGCGGTTCCTATGAGACGTTTAGAACGGTTCCTATGAGACGTTTAGAGCGGTTCCTATGAGACGTTTAGAACGGTTCCTATGAGACGTTTAGAGCGGTTCCTATGAGACGTTTAGAACGGTTCCTATGAGACGTTTAGAAGGGTTCCTATGAGACGTTTAGAGCGGTTCCTATGAGACGTTTAGAGCGGTTCCTATGAGACGTTTAGAACGGTTCCTATGAGACGTTTAGAACGGTTCCTATGAGACGTTTAGAACGGTTCCTATGAGACGTTTAGAGCGGTTCCTATGAGACGTTTAGAGCGGTTCCTATGAGACGTTTAGAACGGTTCCTATGAGACGTTTAGAACGGTTCCTATGAGACGTTTAGAACGGTTCCTATGAGACGTTTAGAACGGTTCCTATGAGACGTTTAGAACGGTTCCTATGAGACGTTTAGAACGGTTCCTATGAGACGTTTAGAACGGTTCCTATGAGACGTTTAGAACGGTTCCTATGAGACGTTTAGAACGGTTCCTATGAGACGTTTAGAGCGGTTCCTATGAGACGTTTAGAACGGTTCCTATGAGACGTTTAGAACGGTTCCTATGAGACGTTTAGAACGGTTCCTATGAGACGTTTAGAGCGGTTCCTATGAGACGTTTAGAGCGGTTCCTATGAGACGTTTAGAACGGTTCCTATGAGACGTTTAGAAAGGTTCCTATGAGACGTTTAGAACGGTTCCTATGAGACGTTTAGAACGGTTCCTATGAGACGTTTAGAACGGTTCCTATGAGACGTTTAGAAGGGTTCCTATGAGACGTTTAGAACGGTTCCTATGAGACGTTTAGAGCGGTTCCTATGAGACGTTTAGAACGGTTCCTATGAGACGTTTAGAACGGTTCCTATGAGACGTTTAGAACGGTTCCTATGAGACGTTTAGAACGGTTCCTATGAGACGTTTAGAGCGGTTCCTATGAGACGTTTAGAGCGGTTCCTATGAGACGTTTAGAACGGTTCCTATGAGACGTTTAGAACGGTTCCTATGAGACGTTTAGAGCGGTTCCTATGAGACGTTTAGAAGGGTTCCTATGAGACGTTTAGAACGGTTCCTATGAGACGTTTAGAAGGGTTCCTATGAGACGTTTAGAACGGTTCCTATGAGACGTTTAGAACGGTTCCTATGAGACGTTTAGAGCGGTTCCTATGAGACGTTTAGAACGGTTCCTATGAGACGTTTAGAACGGTTCCTATGAGACGTTTAGAACGGTTCCTATGAGACGTTTAGAGCGGTTCCTATGAGACGTTTAGAACGGTTCCTATGAGACGTTTAGAACGGTTCCTATGAGACGTTTAGAGCGGTTCCTATGAGACGTTTAGAACGGTTCCTATGAGACGTTTAGAACGGTTCCTATGAGACGTTTAGAACGGTTCCTATGAGACGTTTAGAGCGGTTCCTATGAGACGTTTAGAACGGTTCCTATGAGACGTTTAGAGCGGTTCCTATGAGACGTTTAGAACGGTTCCTATGAGACGTTTAGAACGGTTCCTATGAGACGTTTAGAACGGTTCCTATGAGACGTTTAGAACGGTTCCTATGAGACGTTTAGAACGGTTCCTATGAGACGTTTAGAGCGGTTCCTATGAGACGTTTAGAACGGTTCCTATGAGACGTTTAGAACGGTTCCTATGAGACGTTTAGAACGGTTCCTATGAGACGTTTTAAAGGCACTTTAAGAATTAAAAACAATCCACAGGAAGAACGTTCAGTTCATTAACACAAACGTCTTAATGAGCCGAGAGCCGAGAGAAAAACAGGAAACCAATTAGTAATTAAGTCCCTCTATCACATGAGAATAAATTACAATTATGCAGCTGCAATGCTTCCATGTTTCTGCATATTCATGACGCTCGATTCGTTCCATAGCCTCCATATAAATCATGCAAATTTATGAAGTGAAGGTTTTGTTTTATTACAGCGTATTATGTCATGTTCGATGTCTGAGGTGTCGCAGGAACGAGGTAAAGGCCGTGCTGATGGTGGTTAGTCTGATTATTTATGGCCACTTCCTGTCAGCCTCTACACAGCACTGTGTGTGTGTGTGTGTGTGTGTGTGTGTGTGTGATCAGGATATTGATGATCTCCTTCACGTGTCCACTTCTCCCTGTGTGGCCTCAATCTATTTGGTTTATAAAATGCATTTATAACACAAACTATAGTCACATTAATAATGTGTCTGTGTAGATACATAAAGTGTGAAAACATTTATGTATCTTCATGTTTTAGCACTTTAGCGTTTTACTGTTATGTTGCTTTCTGTTAATCTGTTTGTGTTCTCTGTCGATAAAATGTCAGAAAATATGGAACAATTTGACATTTTTAATATCCTGTTTCATCCAAAAACGCAACAATATTCATTTGACTGTGATTTAAAACATATTGTCATCGTTAACTGTCATCGATTCAGCTTTAAATATTTAGCTCAATATCTTGTTTGAACATTTTCTCATAAACTTTTAACATTATAACAAGATATTTTTATGTGATATTTTTTCTCATTATTACTAAACACCAATATACTGTTTTATAAATATGTATTTCCTGTTGTAATATATCACAAAACATTTCTGTTATTACACCAAAATCAAGGTATCTCATTGATTCTTGTTATAACACAAGTTGTTATGTTGTTATAACAAAACTCTACTTTACCACTTTACTATAATAGTATATAAACATGTAATACATGGTTTATAACACACTAACATACGCAGATAAAAGAGTCTTTGTTGACTGTAATATACTAATATACAACATGTCCTTATAGGAGAAGTTAATATTACATAATAAAGCAGTTATTAATGTTCATATTCTGATCATAAATGCTAAATATGACGTGTTTTAAACAGTAGAGCTTGAGGCCTCAGGGTTTCCTTCCAATCAGCGAGATGATTGGTGTAATAAACGCTGGATGTGGACGGAGACACGAAGCCTGATGAAAAGCTCACAATGAGGAGGAGGAGGAGGAGGAGGAGGAGGAGGAGGAGGAGGAGGGTTAAATGAAAACCTCAGAGCGTTCATGTCCTCTGCGTCGGTGTCAGGAACTTTTAAACATGAAATGGTTCTTCAAAAAGTCACCTTAAAGCGGCGTCCTGCCGAGCGCCGGCCTTCGACCCGCCGCCGCGCTTCGAACATGATTGCTTTTGTTCTGTGGAGAATATTTAAATGGGCTTTATAAAAGCGAGCATCGCGGGTCGTAACACGGCGATTCTTCCAAAACTGGTACAGATGCTGCGCGTCGAGCGGAGGTCACGGCTCGCCGGTTTAACAAAGCCCGGCATGCTCACAATGATCCACACTGCACACTCACTGCAATTTAGCTTGAGTAATAGATGGAGGTCACGCTGGGTCACTTTCAATTTCCACTTCCAGGGGGAGAAAAATGAAAACAACTCATTTGCACAAATCTGAATAATTCAGTCACTCAAAAAAGGGGGAGAAATGAAAATATGGGTCTGAGGAGAGGATAAAGGAGACGAGGAGACACTGTTGCGTCTCGTGCGCTAATGACGGCCGGCCTCTTCGTCGTCCTGCATAAAAGCTAATGATGAATATGAATCCAGATGTAAGAATAAAGCGTCCCTTTCTCTCGGGAGGCTCCGCTGCCTCTAGTGAGCTTTTAAACTTATCATAAATGTATTAAGATTGCAGCGGGCCATGAAACAGCTGTAGACAATTAATCTTCTGCAAATCTTATCCGAGGAATTGGTTTCTGCAAAGTAACATCTGCTGCGAGAGGCGATTATTCATGGGCAACGCACAGCCGCCGCGCCTTTATGCATAGGGCACAATCATTGCCAATGAAGTAAAAATTTATAGTTTTCCCTGTTCGGTAAAAATAACATTCAGCAGCATTAAAACATCATCCATCAACATTGTCCCGGGGCCCGGGGCCATCCCCGGCTCAGAAATTAAAAAGTATTCATTTCGCTGAGAAGTTGCCGAGCGTTGCCGCTCCGCTGAACTGATCTCCGCTTTATTTATTTATTTATTTTCTTCTGCTGCTCAGAATGAAATTGGAGACGCGGAGAAGCCAGCGATGCTTTTTGCTCCGGTTGAACCTCGTCGCCCCGGAGACGCTGATCAGGAAGTGCAGCCCGTGATGGATGACGCTCGGCGTGGACGTGCCAAATATGAACCTGGAATAACATCAAGCGTCGTCATTTTCTTTGAAACGTTGTTTCTGTAAGAAGACGTCACAGTTTAGTTGAGAGGAAACTAAACACCGACAACACGATTCATCAGCTGAGGAGTGAAGCTTTTATATTTAACATCCAAACGGGTCAAAAATATGACTCAATACGTCATTAAATAACATGTTAAATAGTGTAAAATACATATTTAGCTTTATATATTCCTTAAATCTTAAATCAGTTAGTAACATTTCTTCAACTCCTTTGTTGTTTTTGTAGTTTATTAATGTTCATACCTCCTATTATCCACAAACAACACTTCTTTTTTTCTTACGGTTATATGTTAATGAGGGGGCGTGTCCTCGTCTGTCCAGGACAGTGATTGGTCCAGAGTGTAACTGCTTCCTACTGATGGTAATATTATAACCATAAATATAAATTAGGAGAAAAACTACCGCTCTAATATTTCAAACAGAAACTTGTATCTTTACTTGTGTTTTTAATCTCATTCTGTGTAGTTTTACTTTATATTTGTGTGTTAGCTTAGCTTAAAAACACTGGTGGCTAAAGTGGGCTTTAGTAGCTCTCACTAGAAAAACTTGTAACACTTGTAAAAAACTTGATGAGATTCTAAATGATTCAGATTAAATGCGATGGAACCAAAACCTTACTAACAACAACAATATGTTGTGTTATAAAACGTTTATTAACGGTTTATATACTGATTATTTATTCTAAATACAGAAGTTAGATGAATTATAATGCATTATAAGACTGCTGATAGAAACTATGCATGTTCTGATAGTGTAATATGAATAATTCTATGAAGGCCCAGTGAAGAGTGATCGAGATCCTCTTCTTCATTCCACAACTGTTGTAATCTCACAGATGGCGATATCATTTACAATAGAGGCTGTCAGCTGGAGCGCCGCCAGACGCTTTCTTAATACCAGTTTGATCATCTGTAACTTTGGCTGCCTGTCGCTTGTTTGGCTTTTTAAAAAATATTGTGGCAATCAATCCTCATCTCTGTTTCTGCTGGTTATTTAGAAAACTGATTAAAGTTATCTGTCTCTGGAGGACAGTGGAGACAATAAAGTCCTGTTAAAGAGAGAATCTGTGTTAGAGATGCTGGAGACGTTGGAGACGTTGGAGATGAGGGAAACCTGAAAACTAAGACCTCATTTAGACTCGTCTTCAAACACAACGAAACATTCAGGACTGATTTAAACCTGATGGTTGAACCACCTCTGGAGGTTTGAGGCTCATCTGTCCAGATGTTGAAAACATATAAATGCATCCGTCTCTTTAAGACTCACACGTAGTCTTTCCTCCTCCCACAGTGTAACAGCAGTCTGTAGAAACATCACCATCTCATGTTGTTAATACTTCCATCTGTAACACCACTGACCTGCAGTCTGCTTCTACTTTAATCATTCAGTGTGTCTAACGTCAGTCCTGTCGACAGGGACAATGATTGTGTTGGTTGTTTCCGCAAACTACAAATATGTTGTATGTTGACTTGATGTCGACTTTGACACATGGTCAGAGCAAGTGTGGTTGTTATGGTTGTTACAATGTTATGGTGTTACTGTTGTTACGGTTGTTTACAATGTTACGGTTGTTACGGTTGTTACAGTTGTTACAGTTGTTACGGCTGTTACGGCTGTTACGGTTGTTACATTGTTAGACTTGTTACAGTAGTTACGATGTTACGTGTTATGGTTGTTACATTTTTTACTGTTATTACGGTTGTTACGGCTGTTACAATGTTGAGGTGTTACTGTTGTTACGATGTTATGGTTGTTACAGTAGTTACAGTTGTTACGATGTTGCGGTTGTTACAGTTGTTACAATGTTGAGGTGTTACTGTTGTTACGATGTTATGGTTGTTGCGGTTGTTTTACGATGTTACGGTTGTTATGGTTGTTACAATGTTGAGGTGTTACTGTTGTTACGATGTTATGGTTGTTACGGTTGTTACAGTTGTTTTACGATGTTACGGTTGTTACAGTTGTTACAGTTGTTTTACGATGTTACGGTTGTTATGGTTGTTACAATGTTGAGGTGTTACTGTTGTTACGATGTTAAGGTTGTTACGGTAGTTACAGTTGTTACGGTTGTTACTGTTGTTACTGTTGTTACTGTTGTTACGAAGTTATGGTTGTTACGGTTGTTACAGTTGTTTTACGATGTTACGGTTGTTACGGTTGTTACAATGTTGAGGTGTAACTGTTGTTACAATGTTACTGTTGTTACGGTTGTTACGGTTGTTACTGTTGTTACTGTTGTTACGATGTTATGGTTGTTACGGTTGTTACAGTTGTTACGGTTGTTACAATGTTGAGTTGTTACTGTTGTTACAGTTGTTTTACGATGTTACGGTTGTTACAGTTGTTACAGTTGTTTTACGATGTTACGGTTGTTACAGTTGTTTTACGATGTTACGGTTGTTATGGTTGTTACAATGTTGAGGTGTTACTGTTGTTACGATGTTAAGGTTGTTACGGTAGTTACAGTTGTTACGGTTGTTACGGTTGTTACTGTTGTTACTGTTGTTACTGTTGTTACGAAGTTATGGTTGTTATGGTTGTTACAGTTGTTTTACGATGTTACGGTTGTTACGGTTGTTACAATGTTGAGGTGTAACTGTTGTTACAATGTTACTGTTGTTACGGTTGTTACGGCTGTTACAATGTTGAGGTGTTACTGTTGTTACGATGTTATGGTTGTTACAGTAGTTACAGTTGTTTCGATGTTGCGGTTGTTACGGTTGTTACAAGTTGTTACAATGTTGAGGTGTTACTGTTGTTACGATGTTATGGTTGTTACGGTTGTTTTACGATGTTACGGTTGTTATGGTTGTTACAATGTTGAGGTGTTACTGTTGTTACGATGTTATGGTTGTTACGGTTGTTACAGTTGTTTTACGATGTTACGGTTGTTACAGTTGTTTTACGATGTTACGGTTGTTACAGTTGTTACAGTTGTTTTACGATGTTACGGTTGTTACAGTTGTTTTACGATGTTACGGTTGTTATGGTTGTTACAATGTTGAGGTGTTACTGTTGTTACGATGTTAAGGTTGTTACGGTAGTTACAGTTGTTACGGTTGTTACGGTTGTTACTGTTGTTACTGTTGTTACTGTTGTTACGAAGTTATGGTTGTTACGGTTGTTACAGTTGTTTTACGATGTTATGGTTGTTACGGTTGTTACGGTTGTTACAATGTTGAGGTGTAACTGTTGTTACAATGTTACTGTTGTTACGGTTGTTACTGTTGTTACGATGTTATGGTTGTTACGGTTGTTACAGTTGTTACGGTTGTTACGGTTGTTACGGTTGTTACAATGTTGAGTTGTTACTGTTGTTACGATGTTATGGCTGTTACGGTTGTTACAGTTGTTTTACGATGTTACGGTAGTTACAGTTGTTACGATGTTACGGTTGTTACTGTTGTTACGATGTTATGGTTGTTACGGTTGTTACATTTGTTACGATGTTAGGGTTGTTACGGTTGTTACAGTTGTTTTACGATG
>JAVDOI010000186.1:82500-182500 GCA_032191485.1 Leptoclinus maculatus
CATCTTCTTCTTCTTCTCTTCCTCTTCTTCTTCCTCATCACACTCAGCCGTTTACCTCCATCTTCTTCTTCTTCCTCTTCCTCTTCCTCATCACACTCAGCCGTTTACCTCCATCTTCTTCTTCTCCTCTTCCTCTTCCTCTTCTTCCTCATCACACTCAGCCGATTACCTCCATCTTCTTCTTCTCCTCTTCCTCTTCTTCTTCCTCATCACACTCAGCCGTTTACCTCCATCTTCTTCTTCTTCTCCTCTTCCTCTTCTTCTTCCTCATCACACTCACCTGTTTACCTCCATCCTCTTCTTCTTCTCCTCTTCCTCCGTCACACTGAGCCGTTTACCTCCATCCTCTTCCTCTCCCCCTCTTCCTGTCACACTTACCCATTTACCTTCATCCTCTTCTTCTCCTCTTCCTCCGTCACACTGAGCCATTTACCTCCATCCTCTTCCTCTTCTCCTCTTCCTCCGTCACACTCACCTGTTTACCTCCATCCTCTTCCTCTTCTCCTCTTCCTCCATCACACTCACCCGTTTACCTTCATCCTCTTCCTCGTCTCCTCTTCCTCCGTCACACTCACCCGTTTACCTCCATCCTCTTCCTCTTCTCCTCTTCCTCCGTCACACTCACCCATTTACCTTCATCCTCTTCTTCCTCTTCTCCTCTTCCTCCGTCACACTCACCCGTTTACCTCCATCCTCTTCCTCTTCTCCTCTTCCTCCGTCACACTCACCCATTTACCTTCATCCTCTTCCTCTTCTCCTCTTCCTCCGTCACACTCACCTGTTTACCTCCATCCTCTTCTTCTTCTCCTCTTCCTCCGTCACACTCACCCGTTTACCTCCATCCTCTTCCTCTTCTCCTCTTCCTCCGTCACACTCACCCGTTTACCTCCATCCTCTTCCTCTTCTCCTCTTCCTCCGTCACACTCACCCGTTTACCTCCATCCTCTTCCTCTTCTCCTCTTCCTCCGTCACACTCACCCGTTTACCTCCATCCTCTTCCTCTTCTCCTCTTCCTCCGTCACACTCACCCGTTTACCTCCATCCTCTTCCTCTTCTCCTCTTCCTCCATCACACTCACCCGTTTACCTCCATCCTCTTCCTCTAACAAAGTATTAATTATAGAATTATTTCTATTTTTTCTCCTCTTTTCTTTTTAACAATAAATATTTTCTAAATACATTAAACAAATGGAAATAATGTGTTAATGATGTGATTTAAAGATCATAATTATTATTTATTTTTCTACTTATTAACACAATAAATCTCACTGTAACCATAGCAACCTTTAATGTCTTCTGTCAAATTACATTAAAATAAATAATAAATAATAATAAATAATAAATGATCAAAGGTGAAGTGAATGTAAGTTTGAATGTAGATTTTATTTTATTTATTGGCTCAATAAAACAAATACAATAAACTAGAAAGAATCATAAGAAAATACATGAAATATATTTTACCATCAATAACAATTACAATTTATGTTCACAGAAGAAGAAGAAGAAGAAGAAGAAGAAGAAGAATTAGACGAAGAGCAGCAACGTACATTTAGTATAAAAAGACATCTGAGAAGATCTGAGATCTGTGACCTCACTGATAATAATAATAAAGTTCATCATCAATGTTCTCAACACTGAAACATCGACTGATAGAGTTTGTGTGTTGTGAGACAGCTCCTCCTGCTGGTGGAGACACACTCCTACACACACTCACACACACACACACTCCTACACACACTCACACACACACACACTCCTACACACACTCACACACACTCACACTCCTACACACACTCACACACACTCACACACACACTCACACACACTCACACACACTCACACACACTCACACACACTCACACACACACTCACACACACTCACACTCCTACACACACTCACACACACTCACACTCCTACACACACTCACACACACTCACACACCACACACTCACACACACTCACACACACTCACACACACACTCACACACACACACTCAAACACACACACTCACACACACTCACACACACACACTCACACACACACTCACACACACACACACTCCTACACACACTCACACACACACACACTCCTACACACACTCACACACACACACACTCCTACACACACTCACACACACACACACTCCTACACACACTCACACACACTCACACACACACACTCACACACACTCACACACACTCACACACACTCACACACACACTCACACACACACACTCACACACACACTCACACACACACACTCACACACACACACTCACACACACACACACACTCACACACACACATTGTGTAGAGACGTAGTGTTTAAGATGTCAGTGTATCGTAGGGGTAAGAGTGCTGTAACACTATTTCTATACTGTGTGGCCTGACCTAGTTAGTAACTGCTCTTGTATAGACAGCCTAGTGCTTGGTGCATCTCGATTAATCTCTGATGTTGTGTAAGCTGTGCTGGTTGGTAGCACTGGTTCTGTGTGGTAGTGTTACTTTGTGTTACTGGTTTGGCTTACTTAGAGGGAGCCCATTTTTCGGTGTGCTACCTTGTAGTGATTTGTTCCACATAAAGTTGTTTTTGTGATTTCACAATGAACTCTGATGAGATCAGTGAAGGTCCTACAATAGAGCAGCTGGCTCAATGTACCAAAGCCCAGCTCCTGACCATTGCAGAGCAGTACCATGTTGAAATTGCTCAGACTTCCCTTAGGAAAGGTCAACTTAGAGCTAAGGTAGTCACTGCACTCATTGAACAGGGAGTATTGCCCCGTGAATCTAGTCAGCTTGATAAGGAGGCCTACAGATGGAGGTTTAGAGGGTATCGTAAGGCGGAGGAGCAGACATTTGTGGAGTTTGCTAGAGAAAAGGAAATCCTTTTCACTAGGTGGTGCACATCACAAAAGGTGGTGATCAAGGAGGAACTTCAGCAGTTGATCATCCTGGAAGAATTTAGAAATTGTGTCCCTGAAGTGGTGGCCTCCTACCTGAGTGACTAACGTGGAGGAGGCTGCTGTACTTGCAGATGAGTATGTCTTGGCTCATAAAACAGTCTTTATTGGCAAAACAGGCGAGACTACGAGCTTAGCCTCTCCTAGCACCTTTCCTTTAAGACCTGGAACCAATGGGTCTCCGTCAGTTCCCATCACAGAGGCTGCAGGTTTTAGCCAGGTGGACTCTGAGAGGATTTGCTTTTATTGCAAAAAGCCTGGTCATGTCATAGCAAACTGTCCTGCTCTCAATAGAAAGTCAGAAGGAGCATGACCCCTTTGCACCATTCCGTATGGAGGGTTCAATAGTGATTTCTGATTCTGAGAAGCTCATCCCAATTCGCATCCTTAGGGATACAGGAGCCTCTCAGTCCTTGTTTCTGGCAGTGTTGCCTCTCTCTGAGGAGACCTCCACTGGTAGCAGTGCTTCAGTCCGAGGATGTGGGATGAGGTGGCTTAAAGCCCCTTTGCATGTTGTGTATTTGAAATCTGTGTTGGTTACAGGCCCTGTAGTGGTGGCGATTCGTCCCCAGCTTCCTGTAGGGGGAGTAGACCTGATTTTGGGTAATGACTTGGCTGGAGGGAAGGTGTTCCTGCTCCCGTTGTAGAGGAT
Organism: Leptoclinus maculatus; assembly: GCA_032191485.1. Classification (NCBI taxonomy): domain Eukaryota; kingdom Metazoa; phylum Chordata; class Actinopteri; order Perciformes; family Stichaeidae; genus Leptoclinus; species Leptoclinus maculatus. Next base: position 86,114 of record JAVDOI010000186.1, read on the forward strand.
AGACCAACGGGCTCTGTAGGTGACAACTACCAGAGTGCTGATCTGTCATCTCGGTTGCCTAAAGTCTTTCCTGCTTGTATTGGAACTCGTGCCCAGTCAGGAAAGTATGACGATGTGGTGAATGTGTCTGAAGTGGCTCCACCTGGTGACAGTCTAGAGTCTGATCCTGATCCTTCTGTACCTTCTGAGTTACCTCGAGATCAGCTGTCCACTAACTCTGTTGGAAATGATTCTACTGAAGTTAAATTGACCGGTCCTGTCGCTGGGCCTGACACACAGCTGAAGGTTGGCAAGGAACAGCTGATAGCAGCCCAGAAGGCTGACACCTCTTTGGCCAAGTGTTGCCTCAGGATGAGAGTGGTACTACTACACACACACACACAGAGACACACACACACACACACACAGACTCACACACAGAGACACACACACACACACACACACAGAGACTCACACACAGAGACTCACACACACACACACACACAGAGACTCACACACAGAGACTCACACACACACACACACACAGAGACTCACACACAGAGACTCACACACACACACACAGAGACTCACACACACACACACAGACTCACACACAGAGACTCACACACACACACACACACACAGAGACACACACACACACACACAGACTCACACACAGAGACTCACACACACACACACACACAGAGACTCACACACACACAGAGACTCACACACAGAGACACACTCACACACACACAGAGACTCACACACACAGAGACTCACACACACAGAGACTCACACACACAGAGACTCACACACACAGAGACTCACACACACAGAGACTCACACACACTCACACACACACAGACTCACACACTCCTGCACACAGACACACAGACTTAAAGAAGATAAAAAGTGTAAAAGTAGACTTTTCTTGGTCTCCATCAGTCACATGAAGCTTCATCCTCTGATTCCTTCGCTGGTTATCGATGATGGTGATGATGGTGATGATGATGATGGTGATGATGGTGATGATGGTGATGATGATGATGGTGATGATGGTGATGATGATGATGATGGTGATGATGGTGATGATGGTGATGATGATGATGGTGATGATGATGATGATGGTGATGATGGTGATGATGATGATGGTGATGATGGTGATGGTGATGATGGTGATGATGATGATGGTGATGAAGAAGAAGATGGTTCAGTGTCTCTCCCTGAGGACTTCCTGTCCCACGATGATGCTGCTGTACTTCTTCTGCTGCTCCTCTTTAAAGGACTCCTTCACTTTATCTCTCTTCAGTCCTCCGTCCCTGAAACACAGACATGTCTTTACTGTAGTACAAGCTGTAGTAATACACTGTGAAAGTACCAGTACATCATCAGCACGATGTACTTAATGAGCTACTCATGATGCAGAATAATATATATTATATTAAGTATGATATCTGTCCATGAAGTGAAGTGAAGTAGAAGTACAAAGGGACATACAGTTGTACTTAAGTAAAGTACTTGGCCATTACAAATGTAGAGTAGTATAATGAAGTAATATTTAGTAGTATTAGTACTCACCACGCTAAGTCCAGCAGTCCTCCCTGATGAGCGATGGCAGATTTCACTCTGTTGGCAAACTGAGCTGCATCCTCACCGTCCTGAACACATTATACACATTATACACAAAGAGTACACAGAGTACACAAATAGTACACACATTATACACACATTATACGCATTAAGTTTTGACAGTGCAGGTTTACGTTTCTACATTCCATCTTTATGTTATCTAGATCATTATTTAGCATTTTGAAGACGCAACACATTTGTGTGTGTGTGTGTGTGTGTGTATATATATATTAGGGGTGTAACGATACACGTATTCGTATTGAACCGTTCGGTACGAGGCTCACGGTTCGGTACGAACAATACGTTTGAATAATATTAAATTGCTTTTGAAAAATAAAATATAGCTGAAATTGGTGGAGCCACTGCGCTCAAACATGGCAACCCACCCGACGTACCGTGCTGCCCTTCCCTGATTCATCACGCTACTATCACGTGACCGTTCACGGATGTTCACAAACAACAACGGTCTTCTAGTCAATCTAGTAAACCTTTATGTGTAAGTGTTGATTTTAATGGATGGATGGATGGAGAGAGAGAGAGAGAGAGAGAGAGAGAGAGAGAGAGAGAGCATCTGTTCCCTCCTGATTCAAACAGGACTAAAGGTATATCTCTACTCTGGAGTGATGAACCAGGCTGTACCAACATGCTTCATGCTATTGAGCCCCGTGACACTACTCCTTCACCAGCACATTGCTCCAGACCATAATTCCTGCTTTGTAAAAGAAAACGTACCGAACCGTGGCACCACTGTATCGTATTGAACCCAATGAGAATGTTGTGAACCGTTACACCCCTAATGTATATATATATATAAACCTCACTTTCAGGTGAGGTGGTGTAACAGGTAAGGTAGTGTAACAGGTGAGGTAGTGTAACAGGTGAGGTAGTGTAACAGGTGAGGTAGTGTAACAGGTGAGGGTAGTGTAACAGGTGAAGGTAGTGTAACAGGTGAGGTAGTGTAACAGGTGAGGTAGTGTAACAGGTGAAGGTAGTGTAACAGGTGAGGTAGTGTAACAGGTGAAGGTAGTGTAACAGGTGAGGTAGTGTAACAGGTGAAGGTGGTGTAACAGGTGAGGTGGTGTAACAGGTGAGGTAGTGTAACAGGTGAGGGTAGTGTAACAGGTGAAGGTAGTGTAACAGGTGAAGGTAGTGTAACAGGTGAGGTAGTGTAACAGGTGAAGGTGGTGTAACAGGTGAGGTGGTGTAACAGGTGAGATGGTGTAACAGGTGAGGTGGTGTAACAGGTGAGATGGTGTAACAGGTGAAGGTGGTGTAACAGGTAAGGTAGTGTAACAGGTGAGGTAGTGTAACAGGTGAGGTAGTGTAACAGGTGAGGTAGTGTAACAGGTGAGGGTAGTGTAACAGGTGAAGGTAGTGTAACAGGTGAGGTAGTGTAACAGGTGAGGTGGTGTAACAGGTGAAGGTGGTGTAACAGGTGAGATGGTGTAACAGGTGAGGTAGTGTAACAGGTGAAGGTAGTGTAACAGGTGAGGTAGTGTAACAGGTGAGGTAGTGTAACAGGTGAGGTAGTGTAACAGGGGAAGGTAGTGTAACAGGTGAGGTAGTGTAACAGGTGAGGTAGTGTAACAGGTGAGGTAGTGTAACAGGTGAGGTAGTGTAACAGGTGAGGTAGTGTAACAGGTGAGGTAGTGTAACAGGTGAGGTAGTGTAACAGGTGAAGGTAGTGTAACAGGTGAGGTAGTGTAACAGGTGAGGTAGTGTAACAGGTGAGGTAGTGTAACAGGTGAAGGTAGTGTAACAGGTGAAGGTAGTGTAACAGGTGAAGGTGGTGTAACAGGTGAGGTGGTGTAACAGGTGAGATGGTGTAACAGTGTAACAGGTGAGGTAGTGTAACATGTGAAGGTGGTGTAACAGGTGAGGTGGTGTAACAGGTGAGGTGGTGTAACAGGTGAGATGGTGTAACAGTGTAACAGGTGAGGTGGTGTAACAGGTGAGGTGGTGTAACAGGTGAGGTGGTGTAACATGTGAGGTGGTGTAACAGGTGAGGTGGTGTAACAGGTGAGATGGTGTAACAGGTGAAGGTGGTGTAACAGGTGAGGTAGTGTAACATGTGAAGGTGGTGTAACAGGTGAGGTGGTGTAACAGGTGAGGTGGTGTAACATGTGAAGGTGGTGTAACATGTGAGGTGGTGTAACAGGTGAGGTGGTGTAACAGGTGAGATGGTGTAACAGGTGAAGGTGGTGTAACAGGTGAGATGGTGTAACAGGTGAAGGTGGTGTAACAGGTGAGGTAGTGTAACATGTGAAGGTGGTGTAACAGGTGAGGTGGTGTAACAGGTGAAGTGGTGTAACAGTGGAGGTGGAGGTGTACCTGTCTGGTCATGGGAGGGAGGTACCACACGTTGACTACGACGGCCCAGCTGGTCATCATCCTCAGCAGGTAACTCACCATGTTGTATTTGCTGCTGTTCCAGAAGGCGTCTCCGAAGCGAGCATCGTACTGAGACACAGACAGGAAGTGATGTCACCAGGTGGGTTCTAGTGAACCAGGTGAGAGTCTAGCTGACATGTTTTAAAACAACCCCTCCTCCTCTTCAGGAGGTCTCAGTCTGGTTATTTAGTCCTCTAAAGACCTGGTTCCTCTGTCTCACCTTGATGGTGACCGGGTATATGGTCCCTCCGATCTCAAAGCTTCCCTTCTTAAACATCATGACGGACGTGTTGTTCACGCAGGTTCCTGTTTCACCGAGAGACAGAAGTTGTAAAACCATAAAACCACCATCATCATCACCATCATCATCATCATCATCATCATCATCATCATCATCATCATCATCACTTCAGCACACTCTGACCTTCAGGAAATATCAGGATGGGAAGTTTGGTCTTAGCTGCAACGTGAGCTCTCAACCTGCAGACAGAGGACACGTTTACTGACCAGCATCTCCTTTCTGGATCCTCCACGGAAACCTTGGTTCTCACTTAGTTCTCACTTAGTTCTCACTTAGTTCTCACTTAGTTCTCACTTAGTTCTCACTTAGTTCTCACTTAGTTCTCACTTAGTTCCCCAGTAGTTCCTAGTTAGTTTTAAGTTAGTTCCCAGTTAGTTTCCAGTTAGTTCCCATTTAGTTCCCAGTTAGTTTCCAGTTAGTTTTAAGTTAATTCCCAGTTAGTTTCCAGTTAGTTTAAAGTTAATTCCCAGTTAATTTCCAGTTAGTTCCTAGTTAGGTCCCAGTTAGTTGTAAGTTAATTCCCAGTTAGTTCCCATTTAGTTCCCAGTTAGTTCCTAGTTAGTTCCCAGTTACTTCTCAGTTAGTTCCCAGTTAGTTCCTAGTTAGTTTCCAGTGACTTCCCAGTTAGTTCCCAGTTACTTCCCAGTTACTTCCCAGTTACTTCTCAGTTAGTTCTGAGTTAGTTCCCAGTTAGTTTCCAGTTAGTTAAAAGTTAATTCCCATTTAGTTCCCAGTTAGTTCCCAGTTAGTTTTAAGTTAATTCCCAGTTAGTTCCCAGTTAGTTCCCAGTTAGTTCCCAGTTAGTTTTAAGTTAATTCCCAGCTAGTTCTAAGTTAATTCCCAGTTAAATCCCAGTTAGTTCCCATTTAGTTCCCAGTTAGTACCTAGTTAGTTTCCAGTTACTTCCCAGTTACTTCTCAGTTAGTTCCCAGTTAGTTCCTAGTTAGTTTCCAGTGACTTCCCAGTTAGTTCCCAGTTACTTCCCAGTTACTTCTCAGTTAGTTCCCAGTTAGTTTCCAGTTAATTTAAAGTTAATTCCCATTTAGTTCCCAGTTAGTTCCCAGTTAGTTTTAAGTTAATTCCCAGTTAGTTTCCAGTTAGTTCCCAGTTAGTTTTAAGTTAATTCCCAGTTAGTTCTAAGTTAATTCCCAGTTAATTCCCAGTTAGTTCCCAGTTAGTTCCCAGTTAGTTCTAAGTTAATTCACAGTTAGTTCCCAGTTAGTTCCCAGTTAGTTCCCAGTTAGTTCCCAGTTAGTTCCCAGTTAGTTCTAAGTTAATTCCCAGTTAGTTCCCAGTTAGTTCCCAGTTAATTCCCAGTTATTTCCCACTTTGTTTCCACTTAGTTCTCAGTTAGAAATTTTCTGTCAACTTTTAATTAGAAAACTAGTTAATGCTCTTTATAACTGTTGAGAAGAAGAGACTTGATTATACTGTGTGTATAAAATACAATATCATATAAAGATTTAAAGCTTTTTAATTTAAAATCACAAAGTTGGTCCGTTGAGAACAAAATTCAGCGATGACGCCACTAACTTGTCTCATTAACTTATGAAGTAAGAAAACAGGCAGAAGTCCTGATCCAGTTAGTTTTTATCAGTTCTGACTGAATTTACGTGTTCAATCTTTGCATCCGCTGCAGTGAATCCTCACCTGCTGGTCACAGTGTGGCGGTCCTTCATCTCCGACCTCTCGAACCAGACGTGAGGACACGACCTCACCATGGACCTCTGGAGGACCCCCATCAGACCTCCGTGGATCTGACCCACCTAAGGACGGAACAGGGAGCAGAGCAGTGACATCACCGCATCCACACATGTGATGTCAGAGACGGGATGGCGCTCACCATGGCGTAGCAGCCGTCGTTGGCCAGAATCACCACGTCGATGGGCGTCGTGTGATTAGCGACACATATTCCTCCTTTCTGAGGTTTGTTCTCTCTGCAGACACAAAAGGAACGTGATGACGTTGAGATAGAAACCTAATCATGTGATCAATAATCAATAACTGACTTGTTGTGGTAGAGGACGGTGGCTGACAGTCCTCTGGAACAGATCCTGTAACAGGTCAGATGGACGAGTTCACTGAGCCAAGTCTTCACACTGAAACATACATTTATTATTTATTTATTAGTATTATTCATATTATACAGAGAAAGAACCGTACATTAGTTCTAAAACGTAGAACTGTGTCTGGTTGCTTGTTTCTGTGTTGCTCTGTCTGGTTGCTTGTTGCCGTGTCTGGTTGCTTGTTTCTGTGTTGCTCTGTCTGGTTGCTTGTTGACGTGTCTGGTTGCTTGTTTCTGTGTTGCTCTGTCTGGTTGCTTGTTGACGTGTTGCTGTGTCTGTGTTGCTGTGCTGCTGAGTCTGGTTGCTGCATTGCCATATCGTGTTGTGTCTGGATGCCTATGCTGTGCCTGGTTGCTATGTTGCCGTACCTGCTCTCAGGCAGAAATCCCACCAGACTGGTTCCGATCACGAGCCACGAAAGACCAATGGTGGCCAACGTGATCCTGAAGGAAGAGAAGAGACCAGCTGACGTTACAGAGTCCTTCTGTTGCTGATCAGTGATCAATAAATATGTTCTATGTGTTCTCTGGTGAAGAACCAGAGGGTGTTTTTGTCTCAGACCTCTTTAGAACCAGAGGGACCTTTTGTCTCAGACCTCTTTGGAACCAGAGGGACCTTTTGTTTCAGACCTCTTTAGAACCAGAGGGACCTTTTGTCTCAGACCTCTTTGGAACCAGAGGGACCTTTTGTCTCAGACCTCTTTAGAACCAGAGGGACCTTTTGTCTCAGACCTCTTTAGAACCAGATGGAGGTTTGGTCTCAGACCTCTTTAGAACCAGAGGGTGCTTTAGTCTCAGACCTCTTTAGAACCAGAGGGACCTTTTGTTTCAGACCTCTTTAGAACCAGAGGGACCTTTTGTCTCAGACCTCTTTAGAACCAGATGGAGGTTTGGTCTCAGACCTCTTTAGAACCAGAGGGACCTTTTGTCTCAGACCTCTTTAGAACCAGAGGGACCTTTTGTCTCAGATCTCTTTAGAACCAGAGGGACCTTTTGTCTCAGACCTCTTTAGAACCAGATGGAGGTTTGGTTTCAGACCTCTTTGGAACCAGAGGGACCTTTTGTCTCAGACCTCTTTAGAACCAGAGGGACCTTTTGTCTCAGATCTCTTTAGAACCAGAGGGACCTTTTGTCTCAGACCTCTTTAGAACCAGATGGAGGTTTGGTTTCAGACCTCTTTGGAACCAGAGGGACCTTTTGTCTCAGACCTCTTTAGAACCAGAGGGACCTTTTGTCTCAGACCTCTTTAGAACCAGAGGGACCTTTTGACTCAGACCTCTTTAGAACCAGAGGGACCTTTTGTCTCAGACCTCTTTAGAACCAGAGCGACCTTTTGTCTCAGACCTCTTTAGAACCAGAGCGACCTTTTGTCTCAGACCTCTTTAGAACCAGAGGGACCTTTTGACTCAGACCTCTTTAGAACCAGAGGGACCTTTTGTCTCAGACCTCTTTAGAACCAGAGCGACCTTTTGTCTCAGACCTCTTTAGAACCAGAGCGACCTTTTGTCTCAGACCTCTTTAGAACCAGAGCGACCTTTTGTCTCAGACCTCTTTAGAACCAGAGGGTGTTTTGTCTCAGACCTCTTTAGAACCAGATGGAGGTTTGGTCTCAGACCTGAGGGGGAAGAGGACGCAGTAGCGGACGAAGACACCGACCCCCCAGATGACGGTGAGGCGGAGGCTGATGTAGCGGAAGTTCTGGTTGGTTCTGGTGAGGAGGTTCCAGGAGGCCAGCTCCTCGGAGGAGAAGCGCTGGGTCACCTGGTCGTCCACGATGCTCTCCAGACCTTTCTGGTAGAAGTAGAAGGCGTCGCTCAGAGAAAACTCCAGAGACCCCGAGCTCCTCAGCTGCCCCATCTCCTCCTCCATCGAGCCCCCCGCTCTCTCAATGATCCCTGGGACACAATCACAGCACCGGGGTTACAACCACAGCACCGGGGATTACTATCACAGCACCGGGGATTACTATCACAGCACCGGGGTTACAACCACAGCACCGGGGTTACAACCACAGCACCGGGGTTACAACCACAGCACCGGGGTTACAACCACAGCACCGGGGTTACAACCACAGCACCGGGGTTACAACCACAGCACCGGGGTTACAACCACAGCACCGGGGTTACAACCACAGCACCGGGGTTACGATATATTATATAGGGTTAGGGTTATTGTAATGATAATTATATATATATATATATTATTATAACAATACATATACTATTATAATAATATATATATAGATATATATAATATATATATCTATATATATATTATATATATAATGACATTATGGAGATACATCTGTTAATCAGGATGCATCAGAGGCTGGAACTGACCACACACACACACACACACACACACACACACACACACACACACAGCGTCACATGATCTCTGCAGCTGAAACGTCACATGACCTGACGTCCTGACAGGAAGTAGAGCTGCTGATCCTGAACCTGTTTCACAAGTTTATTTCTTCACTTGTTTTAATCTGATTATTAAACGATTATTTTAATCATCAATTTATTTGATTCATTTATATTTAATTAGAGGATGAACCATTTCAGACAACATGGAAATGATTTAAACATTTAAACAAAAAACAAATACATAAATAATAATATTAGATTAATTATATCAACCTGAAACCAAACATCTGTTACAAACCTCATCTGAACAAAATTAATAAAAAGTATCTGCTTATTATTTTCTAAATGAATCGATTAAACGTTTGAAATAAAAGTGACGTCTTCAGATTTCTGGTTTTATTGAACCAACAGTTCAAAACTCAGAGAGTTTAAAAAAAAAATCATAACACTTTAATTTATTGTTTTAGATTTTTTTACTGTTTCATTTATACATTTGTTTTAATTTGCCTTTTTTCTTTTGTTATATCTTTCATATTTATTATCTATTAATATTAATAAAGGTCTTTATTTTAAACATTTTGATGTGTTTTTTAAACTGTAGCTCTGGTGTGTGTTCTTATCGATACGTTTTATTATTATTGATGATTATTATTAATGATGACTCACCGTTGGGAAGAGGAACAGGAACACTGGGCTGCTGCTGCCGGCCTCTCTGGATCCGTAGCGTGGCCCACTGCAAACACACGTTACTGACCTCGTGTCTCATTTCATAACTGTTCAAACATGTTGAGTAAGAAGTGAAGAGGTCTGTTACCTCCAGGATCCGGACCAGGATCTGGATGTAGACCCCGGTGACCCCTAGAGAGAGGCCGAACATGGCGGGCAGCATGATGAGGAAGACCACCACGAACATCCACACCTGGAAGAGTCCCACGGCCACCGACCACCAGTCGTCCATCGCTGACAGCTGAGCGGCCTCACGACTCACGGCATCGTCTGGAAACCAGCCGCACAACACTCGATGCATTCAAATGACCATTTAGACCATTTCACTGTTATGGGATGGATGGTGATGAACTGTAATAACTTTATTGACTTTTCATCAGGTCAACATGTTCATGTTTGACTCTCAGGTTCTTGGAGCTCAAACGATCAACTAGAAAAAGTGAAAAGTTATTTTTTGATCATTATTTGATCCCAGTTTCTCCGATTTATATGTTTTTATATTTTATATAGATTTATATTTATATTTATATAATATTTAGGGCAGAAACTTTTAATTTATTATTCGACATTAGTCAGTTTTTATAATTAATTTATATCACAGTAAACGGAATATCTTTGGGTCATTTCTAACCGTTTTCTGACGTTTTATAGACAAAACAACTAATTAATAATCCAAATCATTTGCATAATAATGAATACATCATTTGTGTGGAACTAACTAACTGTTTTTAAGCTTAAATCCAACTTCATACAAACAGGTGTTGAAGTACACAGACTAATTAAACGAGTATTAAAGTACAAGTACCTGTTGATTTTACTTAGTATGTATTTAGTCAAGTACTTCACTGAACTATACGTTATTTTGTGTTATTTTATACTTCTTATACACGAGATCTTCACAGGTAAATATTGTACTTTTTATTTGTACTAAACGCATGATTATCTTGTAAAATATGTTTCAACTTTATACATTTTTACAGTCTATTATATATTTATAAACAGCATACAATTTATATTATATCTCAGCTATAACATAAAAGATGTTAATGCATCACTAATCATAATAAATATAATAATAATCCAGAATATGATTAAAATAAATATAATAACTCAACATTCTGAGAGGAGACATTTTACATAATGAGTATTTTTGACTGATAGTACTTGTGTACTTGTACATAGTTGTATTTGTACTTTTCAGAAGATACTTCTTCGCTGATTGTATTCAAGTAGTAAATGTTCTTCTGACGGAAAAGACCGTTAGTCGAAGTAAACAACAACAACACATATACACATAGATAGTGTATCTATGTGTATATATATGTGTATATGTGTATATTAATGATTATAAATACCTGAGAGTCACAGTGGAGTTAAATGTCCTTTTAAAACTAAACAAACTGTTTCTTCTTCTTCTTGTGTCTCAACGTGAAGCCACAGAGTCGCTGTTTAAAACACGCCCCCTCCGTTAGCATGACGCGTTAGCATGACGGTTAGCCTCTGCGTTGGAAAAACGCAGGTTTTTACTGCGGCTGCGTTGCGCTTCAGTGACGCTCGTGATGTCATCCGACCGCGCCGACGTCAACAAGCATGATGGCGGATCCGACCATCCGGGTCTCCGGGATCGTTTTGTCTTCTCTGATGTTCCAGCATGTGAACAGTGACTCAGACGTGGTGAGAAACACGTTCATTACGTGTATTTATTCATTAAGTAGAGACGTGTTTGTTGTTTACGTGAAGATAAAACTCCCGCCACGATATTTATGCAACTTTTTAAAAAAACAAGCTGAGAGTTAACAGTCCCGACACACCAGACTCCGTTCAGAAACCTTCACATGTAACGTGATACCGATTATGAACAATTATCACACAACGTGTGAGATATGATTGAATACATTTATAAGTCTTCTGGGTCTGCTGGTGAATTCGGCATCATATTTAATCCAACAAGTGTTTCTTAGATGAGTCAAACATCAACATGAAGAGCTGCTCCCTCCACTGAGTGACTGTGTTTCTACTGAGATCTGAAGCTTAAATAAGTGAGTGTGATGAATGGACCCTCGTTTATATAGCCACACTTCAAACACTAATACAACCTTTAAATACATAACAGAACTGAAGTCAGGAGTTATTAAATATCTTTATTTAATTTTTTTACTATTTGGACTTTTAATTTAGACTGCAACTATTGATCAACCTGATTATTGATCGACCTGATTATTGATCGACCTGATTATTGATCAACCTCATTATTGATCAACCTGATTATTGATCAACCTGATTATTGATCGACCTCATTATTGATCAACCTGATTATTGATCAACCTGATTATTGATCGACCTCATTATTGATCAACCTGATTATTGATCAACCTGATTATTGATCAACCTGATTATTGATCAACCTCATTATTGATCGACCTGATTATTGATCAACCTGATTATTGATCAACCTCATTATTGATCAACCTCATTATTGATCAACCTGATTATTGATCAACCTGATTATTGATCGACCTCATTATTGATCAACCTCATTATTGATCAACCTCATTATTGATCAACCTGATTATTGATCGACCTGATTATTGACCAACCTGATTATTGATCAACCTCATTATTGATCAACCTGATTATTGATCAACATCATTATTGATCAACCTGATTATTGATCAACATCATTATTGAAAAGTAACTATTCAGATTTGTTTCAGCATATAGATCACAATGTACTGTTTGGTTAATACTGTTTTTTTGTTTTTTTTTACCAAAATGTTTTGTTTGTTTGTTTTGCTCCTCTGTCTTTCTTTTTGTTTGTTTGTTTTGTTTGTCTCTGCCTTATGTAAAGCGTCTTTGGGTATCTAGAAAAGCGCTATATAAAATGAAATATTAGATTAGAAATATTAGATATTAATAATTCAGTTTATTTTGCGTCGTCTCTTCAGGAAGGTTTGATCCTCGGAGAAAGTAAGTTTGAGGAGCAGATCACCATCAGTGACTCTCAGGCTGATAACATCACCATCGAGGAAATATACAGTGAGTTAAGACATTTATTATTATATTATTATATATATATTAAATATACAGTGAGTTAAGACATTTATTATTATATTATTATATATATATTAAATATACAGTGAGTTAAGACATTTATTATTATATTATTATATATATATTAAATATACAGTGAGTTAAGACATTTATTATTATATTATTATATATATATTAAATATACAGTGAGTTAAGACATTTATTATTATATTATTATATATATATTAAATATACAGTGAGTTAAGACATTTATTATTATATTATTATATATATATTAAATATACAGTGAGTTAAGACATTTATTATTATATTATTATATATATATTAAATATACAGTGAGTTAAGACATTTATTATTATATTATTATATATATATATTAAATATACAGTGAGTTAAGACATTTATTATTATATATGTATATTAAATATACAGTGAGTTAAGACATTTATTATTATATTATTATATATATATAATATAATATACAGTGAGTTAAGACATTTATTATTATATTATTATATATATATAATATAATATACAGGGAGTGAAGATATTTATTATATTATTATATATATATATAATATATACAGGGAGTGAAGATATGTATTATTATATATATATATTAAATATACAGTGAGTTAAGACATTTATTATTATATTATTATATATATATAATATAATATACAGGGAGTTAAGCGTCCTCACTGTCACATATTAAACATCTTTATTTCTTTAACAGATATCCAGAAGCACATCAGCTGCCTCAAACTCAATGAGTGAGAACTGGATATTTAAACCACATTTAATATATAATAATATATATGCACACACACACACACACACACACACACACACACACACACACACACACACACACACACACACACACACACACACACATAATGATATCCTGACGTCTGTCTGCAGCTTCTACAGCAGCGTTGGAGACGTGAACGTTGACGCTGTGCAGAAGATCCTGGTCGACAATAAGAAGGTAAAACATCAGACTTCAATGTTTAGTTTCTCACAATGTATCGTTTATTAATCACCATGACGATGTGTTTCTATTGATCACCGTTAGTAGGATGTGTTTCTATTGATCACCTTTAGTAGGATGTGTTTCTATTGATCACCTTTAGTAGGATGTGTTTCTATTGATCACCTTTAGTAGAATGTGTTTCTATTGATCACCGTTAGTAGGATGTGTTTCTATTGATCACCTTTAGTAGAATGTGTTTCTATTGATCACCTTTAGTAGAATGTGTTTCTATTGATCACCGTTAGTAGGATGTGTTTCTATTGATCACCTTTAGTAGGATGTGTTTATATTGATCACCTTTAGTAGAATGTGTTTCTATTGATCACCTTTAGTAGGATGTGTTTCTATTGATCACCTTTAGTAGGATGTGTTTCTATTGATCACCTTTAGTAGGATGTGTTTCTATTGATCACCTTTAGTAGGATGTGTTTCTATTGATCACCTTTAGTAGGATGTGTTTCTATTGATCACCTTTAGTAGAATGTGTTTCTATTGATCACCTTTAGTAGGATGTGTTTCTATTGATCACCTTTAGTAGGATGTGTTTCTATTGATCACCTTTAGTAGGATGTGTTTCTATTGATCACCTTTAGTAGGATGTGTTTCTATTGATCACCTTTAGTAGAATGTGTTTCTATTGATCACCTTTAGTAGAATGTGTTTCTATTGATCACCTTTAGTAGGATGTGTTTCTATTGATCACCTTTAGTAGGATGTGTTTCTATTGATCACCGTTAGTAGGATGTGTTTCTATTGATCACCTTTAGTAGAATGTGTTTCTATTGATCACCGTTAGTAGGATGTGTTTCTATTGATCACCTTTAGTAGGATGTGTTTCTATTGATCACCTTTAGTAGAATGTGTTTCTATTGATCACCGTTAGTAGGATGTGTTTCTATTGATCACCTTTAGTAGAATGTGTTTCTATTGATCACCTTTAGTAGGATGTGTTTCTATTGATCACCTTTAGTAGAATGTGTTTCTATTGATCACCGTTAGTAGGATGTGTTTCTATTGATCACCTTCAGTAGAATGTGTTTCTATTGATCACCTTCAGTAGAATGTGTTTCTATTGATCACCTTTAGTAGGATGTGTTTCTATTGATCACCTTTAGTAGGATGTGTTTCTATTGATCACCTTTAGTAGGATGTGTTTCTATTGATCACCTTTAGTAGAATGTGATTCTATTGATCACCTTTAGTAGAATGTGTTTCTATTGATCACCTTTAGTAGAATGTGTTTCTATTGATCACCTTTAGTAGAATGTGTTTCTATTGATCACCTTTAGTAGGATGTGTTTCTATTGATCACCTTTAGTAGGATGTGTTTCTATTGATCACCTTTAGTAGAATGTGTTTCTATTGATCACCTTTAGTAGGATGTGTTTCTATTGATCACCTTTAGTAGGATGTGTTTCTATTGATCACCGTTAGTAGGATGTGTTTCTATTGATCACCTTTAGTAGAATGTGTTTCTATTGATCACCTTTAGTAGGATGTGTTTCTATTGATCACCTTTAGTAGGATGTGTTTCTATTGATCACCGTTAGTAGGATGTGTTTCTATTGATCACCGTTAGTAGAATGTGTTTCTATTGATCACCTTTAGTAGAATGTGTTTCTATTGATCACCTTTAGTAGAATGTGTTTCTATTGATCACCTTTAGGAGGATGTGTTTCTATTGATCACCTTTAGTAGAATGTGTTTCTATTGATCACCTTTAGTAGAATGTGTTTCTATTGATCACCTTTAGGAGGATGTGTTTCTATTGATCACCTTTAGTAGAATGTGTTTCTATTGATCACCTTTAGTAGAATGTGTTTCTATTGATCACCTTTAGTAGAATGTGTTTCTATTGATCACCTTTAGTAGAATGTGTTTCTATTGATCACCTTTAGTAGAATGTGTTTCTATTGATCACCTTTAGTAGAATGTGTTTCTATTGATCACCTTTAGTAGGATGTGTTTCTATTGATCACCTTTAGGAGGATGTGTTTCTATTGATCACCTTTAGTAGGATGTGTTTCTATTGATCACCGTTAGTAGGATGTGTTTCTATTGATCACCTTTAGTAGAATGTGTTTCTATTGATCACCTTTAGTAGAATGTGTTTCTATTGATCACCTTTAGTAGGATGTGTTTATATTGATCACCTTTAGGAGGATGTGTTTCTATTGATCACCTTTAGGAGGATGTGTTTCTATTGATCACCTTTAGGAGGATGTGTTTCTATTGATCACCTTTAGTAGGATGTGTTTCTATTGATCACCTTTAGGAGGATGTGTTTCTATTGATCACCTTTAGTAGAATGTGTTTCTATTGATCACCTTTAGTAGGATGTGTTTCTATTGATCACCTTTAGTAGAATGTGTTTCTATTGATCACCTTTAGTAGGATGTGTTTCTATTGATCACCTTTAGTAGGATGTGTTTCTATTGATCACCGTTAGTAGGATGTGTTTCTATTGATCACCGTTAGTAGGATGTGTTTCTATTGATCACCTTTAGTAGAATGTGTTTCTATTGATCACCTTTAGTAGAATGTGTTTCTATTGATTACCGTTAGTAGAATGTGTTTCTATTGATCACCTTTAGTAGAATGTGTTTCTATTGATCACCTTTAGGAGGATGTGATTGGCTGGTACAGACAGCGGAGGAACTCAGACCAACAGATGACGTTCAGAGAGAAGATCGTCCACGAGAAGCTGAAGACGTATCTGTCCAACCCTCATGTGATCTTTGTGCTGCTGACGCCCAGCAGGTCGACTCCGACAGGCTCCACCCACAAGATGGAGTACGCCGCCTTCATCTCACGCAGCAGGTACAAAAAAACATTTTAAACAGAAAATCTTTAGCTTTAGTCTGAAGACGTCACTTAAGGAGGCATTCTTCACGATTTTATAGACAAAATAATCAATCAATAAACTACAAGAAACATAAAAGAAGAAGAAACATGAATCATGAGGATCCTGTTTCCTTTATTTAAAGGTTTAATATGTAGCTATTCCTCATTAAGATGTCTAAAAAGACTACACCGATGATATATTTGATAGTATTACAACAATGTTCAAACATGAATCTGTAGTTTTATGTCAGCGTTTCTCTGTTTGTGATGTTGATATATTTATATATATATTTATATATTTCTTGAAGGCAGTTTGTGAACGTTCCCGTGCTGGTCAACAACCTGGGTCTACTAGAGCAGCTGGCGTACTGGAAGGAGTCAACGTCGTGCTCCGCGGCCGGTTACAACCTTACCATGAACACACACAGGTACCATCACCATGAACACACACTCTGATGGAAACAACGTGGACAAAGAACAAGTATTTTATTGCTCAGAGCGTTAAAGCAACACGTTGTAGCTGTTTCCTGTTTTTTTTCTTTATATTTGAAAGAAAGACCGGTTTGATATTCAGCCAAACGTCAGACTGCAGTTCCGAACGTCACCACTAGAGGTCTCACTGGACTCAGCAGCAGAGTATCCTGTAACTTCAGATGTTTTTCTTCTTCTGTTGCTGCAGCTCTAAGTTCTTCTCCTCCAACGGGCTGCTGAGGGAAGTGAACGATGTGAACTCCATGAACGACTCTCTGCAGACGGAGCTGCAGGTGTGTCTCACTCTCATCTTCTGTGTTTTAACATCTCACTCTCATCTTCTGTGTTTTAACATCTCACTCTCATCTTCTGTGTTTTAACATCTCACTCTCATCTTCTGTGTTTTAACATCTCACTCTCATCTTCTGTGTTTTAACATCTCACTCTCATCTTCTGTGTTTTTAACATCTCACTCTCATCTTCTGTGTTTTAACATCTCACTCTCATCTTCTGTGTTTTAACATCTCACTCTCATCTTCTGTGTTTTAACATCTCACTCTTATCGTCTGTGTTTTAACGTCTCACTCTCATCGTCTGTGTGCTTTAACGTCTCACTCTCATCTTTGTGTTTTAACATCTCACTCTCATCTTCTGTGTTTTTAACATCTCACTCTTATCGTCTGTGTTTTAACGTCTCACTCTCATCGTCTGTGTGTTTTAACGTCTCACTCTCATCTCCTGTGTTTTACCGTCTCACTCTCATCTCCTGTGTTTTACCGTCTCTCTCATCTTCTGTGTTTTAACGTCTCACTCTCCTCGTCTGTGTTTTAACATCTCACTCTCATCTTCTATGTTTTAACGTCTCACTCTCATCTTCTGTGTTTTAACGTCTCACTCTCCTCGTCTGTTTTAACATCTCACTCTCATCTTCTGTGTTTTAACGTATCACTCTCCTCATCTGTGTTTTAAGGTATCACTCTCCTCGTCTGTGTCATAACGTCTCACTCTCCTCGTCTGTGTTTTAAAGTCTCACTCTCCTCGTCTGTGTTTTAACGTATCACTCTCCTCGTCTGTGTCATAACGTCTCACTCTCCTCGTCTGTGTCTTAACGTATCAGTCTCCTCGTCTGTGTTTTAACGTATCACTCCTCGTCTGTGTTTTAACGTATCACTCTCCTCGTCTGTGTTTTAACGTATCACTCCTCGTCTCTGTTTTAACGTATCGCTCTCCTCGTCTGTGTTTTAACGTATCACTCCTCGTCTCTGTTTTAACGTATCAGTCTCCTCGTCTGTTTTAATGTATCACTCTCCTCGTCTGTGTTTTAACGTATCACTCCTCGTCTCTGTTTTAACGTATCGCTCTCCTCGTCTGTGTTTTAACGTATCGCTCTCCTCGTCTGTGTTTTAACGTATCACTCCTCGTCTGTGTTTTAACGTATCGCTCTCCTTGTCTGTGTTTTAACGTATCACTCTCCTCATCTGTGTTTTAACGTATCACTCCTCGTCTCTGTTTTAACGTATCGCTCTCCTCGTCTGTGTTTTAACGTATCGCTCTCCTCGTCTGTGTTTTAACGTATCGCTCTCCTTGTCTGTGTTTTAACGTATCACTCTCCTCATCTGTGTTTTAACGTATCACTCTCCTCATCTGTGTTTTAACGTATCACTCCTCGTCTCTGTTTTAACGTATCGCTCTCCTCGTCTGTGTTTTAACGTATCGCTCTCCTTGTCTGTGTTTTAACGTATCGCTCTCCTCGTCTGTGTTTTAACGTATCGCTCTCCTCGTCTCTGTTTTAACGTATCGCTCTCCTCGTCTGTGTTTTAACGTATCGCTCTCCTCGTCTGTGTTTTAACGTATCGCTCTCCTTGTCTGTGTTTTAACGTATCACTCTCCTCATCTGTGTTTTAACGTATCGCACTCCTCGTCTCTGTTTTAACGTATCGCTCTCCTCGTCTGTGTTTTAACGTATCGCTCTCCTTGTCTGTGTTTTAACGTATCACTCTCCTCATCTGTGTTTTAACGTATCACTCCTCGTCTGTGTTTTAACGTATCGCTCTCCTTGTCTGTGTTTTAACGTATCACTCTCCTCGTCTGTGTTTTAACGTATCACTCCTCGTCTGTGTTTTAACGTATCAGTCTCCTCGTCTGTGTTTTAACGTATCGCTCTCCTTGTCTGTGTTTTAACGTATCACTCTCCTCGTCTGTGTTTTAACGTATCACTCCTCGTCTGTGTTTTAACGTATCAGTCTCCTCGTCTGTGTTTTAACGTATCAGTCTCCTCGTCTGTGTTTTAACGTATCACTCCTCGTCTGTGTTTTAACGTATCACTCCTCGTCTGTGTTTTAACGTATCGCTCTCCTTGTCTGTGTTTTAACGTATCACTCTCCTCATCTGTGTTTTAACGTCTCACTCTCCTCGTTGACAGAAAGCTTGCAGGACGTTGGAGGAGAGTGAACGTCTCGTAGAAACACTCCAGAATGATGTTTCGACTCTCAGGAGGAAACTCGTTGAGAAGAAGAAGAAAAGTTCAGCAGGAAATGGTTTGATTTTTACTAAATATTATTATTCAGACAATTAAATTTACAAATAATAAACTAATTTATAGTTAAATAAACTTTAGTTAATAGTTGTTTTACTATTCACACAATTAAATGATGATTAATATGTTCACTAATTATTAATCAATTTTAAGTTTATTGTTGCACTAATTGTTAAATTTTATTTGTTGTATTATTTGTTAATTTTTACCAAATATGTAAAACATTTAAATATCATCGAGCAGATATTTTATTGCTGTGTTCATCGTTAATAAATAAAGGTCTCAGGTCTCTGTCTTGGTTCAGGTCTCTGTCTTGGTTCAGGTCTCAGATCTCTATCTTGGTTCAGGTCTCAGATCTCTGTCTTGGTTCAGGTCGCAGATCTCTGTCTTGGTTCAGGTCTCAGGTCTCTGTCTTGGTTCAGGTCTCAGGTCTCAGGTCTCTGTCTTGGTTCAGGTCGCAGATCTCTGTCTTGGTTCAGGTCTCAGGTCTCTGTCTTGGTTCAGGTCTCAGGTCTCTGTCTTGGTTCAGGACTCAGTTCTCAGGTCTGTCTCTGTCTCCAGGTGGTCCCGTGGATCAGAGGGACCAGGTCCTCCAGCAGGTCTTCAGGTCTCTGTTGTGCTCTCCTCTGTTTCACTCTCACACTCTGACTCTGGACTCACTTCCTGTTCCTGACGCCGTCTCCATGACGCCGGCTCCTGAAACGAGGCCCGGCAGGAAGAGACCGAAGGAGACGCCGGGGGGGCGGGACAGGAAACGCAGGAAGAGCCAGCCTTCAGAATAAAACGACGGAACTCAAACGTGGATTCAATCCTCGTTCACTTGTTTCTCTTCAATGTTTAAAGATGATAAAGATGATTTTTGTTAAAAACTGTTTCAGTCGTTAATTTAATTAATAGAAACTAGTTTTGTGAATTAGCGATGGCGTGGCGCGATTGAATTTGCATCAATCGCCAAAACGCCACAAACACGTGAGTTGAAATTGTTCAACTTCGGCGAAAAAATGGCGTGACGCTGCGGCGCGATAGCCTATCAGCGTTGAGATGTTTCTGCTGTCGTCACTGACGTCCTGACGTTGAATCTGGAAACAAATCCTGTATCCGTCTGTGTTCACCCAGAGCTCTACGACCCCTCATATCAATAGAGACCAGACTATGTGTAGACATGTGTGTGTCAACCAGATGGTACAAACCATGAAAGAGACGCCGTATTTACGTCTAGATGACGTCATGTTGAGTGTTGATGGAGCTGCTACAGTGTTAGCTTAGCATAGCACCGACCGATCCAGACTCCATTCAGAAAACAAGTATTTTAAAAGTTATTTGTTTGTCGTCTTGCGGAGAGAACTAACAAAACATGAATTCAGACTTTTCACTAATCTCAGCATCATTAGGTAGTTATTTCGGAGTCCCTTTTTGTTGGTTTATTGACGTTAAATCATTTATTTAGTGTTCATACAGCTGTAGTAAACTAGACACAGTGAACACAGCTCCATGGAATCCACGGAGCTGCTCCGGATGACGTTATGAACCAGACATGACGGCGTTTAGTTTCCTGATATCTGGACTTCCACAACACGTACTAAGCAGAAATACAGGTTATTTTTTCCATGGTTGATGGCGGACAGTTGAACGGCTTCCAGGGCGATTCACGCGAATGAACACAAATGGTCTCCGGTGAGACCGTTTGATAAAATGATAAAATAATGACCCATGTGACCTCAGAGTTCTGACAGCTTTAATAAACAACACTGATCACTAATCCAGATGTTTGATTCCACAGATGTTTGGGTCCCTCATGAACTGAGGATGTTTGTGGGTCACAGACATGAAACCTGGAGAGAGAAAAGCTCAATTCAATATATCAATATATCAATATATCAGCTTTTTATCAAACACTTAAAGACAAAACTAAGCTTAAAATTATATTTCATCAAAAACATTTATAAATCTCTCCTCTAGAGTTCACTTTAACATGATGTAGAAACATTAAACTGTGAACTCCTCAGTGAAACTATGACATCATGGTGGATTCATCTGAGACCAACAGTCATGTGACAAGAAGAGAGGAGACACTATGAACTACAGGAAGAGGAGAGGAGAGGAGAGGAGAGGAGAGGAGAGGAGAGGAGACACTAGGACTGAACTACAGGGAGAGGAGAGGAGAGGAGAGGAGACACTAGGACTGAACTACAGGGAGAGGAGAGGAGAGGAGAGGAGACACTAGGACTGAACTACAGGAAGAGGAGAGGAGAGGAGAGGAGACACTAGGACTGAACTACAGGAAGAGGAGAGGAGAGGAGACACTAGGACTGAACTACAGGGAGAGGAGAGGAGAGGAGGAGAGGAGACACTAGGACTGAACTACAGGAAGAGGAGAGGAGAGGAGAGGAGACACTAGGACTGAACTACAGGGAGAGGAGAGGAGAGGAGGAGACACTATGAACTACAGGAAGAGGAGAGGAGAGGAGAGGAGAGGAGACACTAGGACTGAACTACAGGAAGAGGAGAGGAGGGGAGAGGAGAGGAGAGGAGAGGAGACACTAGGACTGAACTACAGGAAGAGGAGAGGAGAGGAGAGGAGAGGAGACACTAGGACTGAACTACAGGAAGAGGAGAGGAGAGGAGAGGAGAGGAGAGGAGAGGAGAGGAGAGGAGAGGAGACACTAGGACTGAACTACAGGGAGAGGAGAGGAGGAGAGGAGAGGAGACACTAGGACTGAACTACAGGAAGAGGAGAGGAGAGGAGAGGAGAGGAGAGGAGAGGAGAGGAGAGGAGACACTAGGACTGAACTACAGGAAGAGGAGAGGAGAGGAGAGGAGAGGAGAGGAGACACTAGGACTGAACTACAGGAAGAGGAGAGGAGAGGAGAGGAGAGGAGAGGAGAGGAGACACTAGGACTGAACTACAGGAAGAGGAGAGGAGAGGAGAGGAGAGGAGAGGAGACACTAGGACTGAACTACAGGAAGAGGAGAGGAGAGGAGGAGAGGAGAGGAGGAGAGGAGAGGGGAGGCTGAAACATGTCAATAGATTGATATTTATAACACGTAGAGCCTCTTTCTTCTAACATTGTTAACATTTGTAGACACTTGAAACATGTTGGATTTATAGATTATATTGTTTACCAATATTTGTAAAGAGAATGATCAAAGAAATTCAACCTGCGTTTTTCTTTTTTGATTGATGATTGATGTCATCATAACTGTTATTCTGCACTAAAGACAAGTTATACTTCTAGTCATCATGGTTCTTTTTCAGTAGAGGAGCAGGACTTTTATTTTGAAGAGAAAATCAGTCAAATGTGACACAGCAGAAAAAACACTTTGGGGTTCAGAGACTCTCAAAGACTCTGAACCCTGTAATATTTGATTAAATGTAATATTTGGGTGAAACGTACCCATGGAGTGAGCTTTCTTTATGGCCTTGGACACTTCTTTCTGTTTCCTTCCACATAATCCTGAGAAACAAAAGGAGACTGAGTGGACCTGAAGACGGATTCTGATCCGGCTTGACGTCGATCTGCTCACCTGTGATGTGACGACCGTAGATTCTACCTGTGTGAGGAGAGATGAACTGAGACAGCAGCTGGGAAGGAGATGAGGAAACAAGGTCATGTTTGTTAGTGAACAGGTATGTACAGATATGTACAGGTGTGTACAGATGTGAACAGGTATGTACAGATGTGAACAGGTATGTACAGGTGTGAACAGGTATGTACAGGTGTGAACAGGTGTGTACATATGTGAACAGGTGTGTACAGGTGTGAACAGGTATGAACAGGTATGACCAGATGTGAACAGGTGTGTACAGGTGTGAACAGGTATGAACAGGTATGACCAGATGTGAACAGGTGTGTACAGGTGTGAACAGGTATGAACAGGTATGACCAGATGTGAACAGGTGTGTACAGGTGTGAACAGGTGTGTACAGATGTGAACAGGTATGTACCGATGTGTACAGATGTGAACAAGTGTGTACAGGTGTGAACAGGTATGTACAGATATGTACAGGTGTGTACAGATGTGAACAGGTATGTACAGGTGTGAACAGGTATGTACAGATGTGAACAGGTATGTACAGGTGTGAACAGGTATGTACAGGTGTGAACAGGTATGTACAGGTGTGAACAGGTATGTACAGGTGTGAACAGGTGTGACCAGATGTGAACAGGTATGTACAGGTGTGAACAGGTGTGACCAGATGTGAACAGGTATGTACAGGTGTGTACAGATATGTACAGATGTGAACAGGTGTGAACAGGTGTGAACAGGTGTGTACAGGTGTGAACAGGTATGTACAGGTGTGACCAGGTATGTACAGATGTGAACAGGTATGTACAGGTGTGAACAGGTGTGACCAGATGTGAACAGGTATGTACAGGTGTGAACAGGTGTGACCAGATGTGAACAGGTATGTACAGGTGTGTACAGATATGTACAGATGTGAACAGGTGTGAACAGGTGTGTACAGGTGTGAACAGGTATGTACAGGTGTGACCAGATGTGAACAGGTATGTACAGGTGTGTACAGGTGTGACCAGATGTGAACAGGTATGTACAGGTGTGTACAGGTGTGACCAGATGTGAACAGGTATGTACAGGTGTGTAACTCACCTGAGTGTTCTTGAAGTCCACTGTGACGCTGCAGAGGACGCATCCTTTCTGAGGCTCTTTGAACGGGTTCTCCATCTTCACGAGCTTCAACGGGAAGGTTAAATAATAATAATTAGCATATATTAATACAATCAGGTCAACCTCATGATAACGTAAATTATTACATATGTAATAACACATGTTAGTGATGTTTCATGATGAAGTTTCTTAAATAAAATAAAAAAACATTCTGAATTTATTAAATGGTCAAAGACACTAATTTCAGAATTATTCATATGGTTTATTTCATGCCCAGTAATTAACTAATTATTGTTATTATATTTCTATATTTAATTTAGTATAAATCCCTTATTTTATTTAAATATGTTTTGATAATATTTATATATTTATATGCATGTATTCACTACGAGATATTGTAGTCTTGTTAATATGTTAAATACAAATAATATAAATACATATAAAGTTCCTATAAATAGTCTAATAACTGTTAAAGTAAAATAAAAATAATATATATATATATATATATATATGAAACCTACCGTGTCGTCTTTGTGTCGCACTTCATGTGACGTCGTTGTGACGCTTCTTAAAGCTGCAGGATCAGATTTAAATGTTCATAACAGCTCTTATGATAAGGTTAGCATTAGCAACATTATCACTGAATTAACCGTATAATTACAATAAATAAATAAAGCGATGGTTTATGATAACTTGATAAGCATTCCCACATAATAATAAAGTCTTACTTGTGTTTCCGTGTTGTGATAAAACAGACTTTAGCCTCTTTAACCCTCTCAGCGCGAGCATTGTGACCTGACACAGGACCGGAAGTTGTCCGCCAGAAACTCCGGTGCTTCACTGAGTTTTCTAACTATTAGTTCCTACCACCTATAAAGTTGTTGCTCATTAATTTGAGGAAAATTACACGTGAAATGTAGCTTTAATTGTAAATATGGCTTTAATATGTGATGTGTGATTTTTTTTTGTAATCGTAGATTGTATGTTTCTGCTATGAACGCAAATTAAAGTTTTCTTTCGGAAAAGATAAAACGTTACCCTCCTCAAAGATATATCAAGACAAGATAGAAAAGACCCCGGAGTGAGTGAGTGGGTCACATAACACAACTTGTTACTTTAATCAACAATATAATTATACTCATAATGTTTATAAAGACGTAGTAGTCACATTGAGTAACGCACGTGACCATTCGCCAGAGTCCGTTTGATTTCACGTGTTTTAACCAACAGTAACATAATAAGTACTTTCATCCTCAGTACAACGAAGATAAACTGTTAAGAGGCGGAATATGGCGCCGAATAAACACGTGTGTTATCTGGTCATCATGAGCTTTGATATCTGGTAACTTATCAGACGTGTACTTTAGATTAACTAATAAAACTAGGGAAACAATCTCCGTTAGCTCCGCTAGCTAGTAACCGGTAAACCGAAGACGGAAACGACGGCGGGATTTCTCTCTTGCTCTGACGATGATGATGATACCGGAGACAATGTTTGAATGTGATGCTCGTCGAGCTGTTGAACCTTCTTCGTTAAAACTAAGCTTTAAGATACAGAATTAGTAATATAATTAATTTGGAAACTTTTATACGTTTTTATGCAAGTTTGAGATTCATTTGCTGTGTTTTTAGTGGAAAAATAGCGCTCGTTTATGGAACAAATCAAAGAGTCCAACTGCCAGGAGTGAGCTAACGTAAAGTAGGTCAACTTATCGTTATTTATCTTAACGTTAACTAGGTCAACCTATCTTAACGTTAACTAGGTCAACCTATCTTAACGTTAACTAGGTCAACCTATCTTAAAGTTAACTAGGTCAACCTATCTTAACGTTAACTAGGTCAACCTATCTTAACGTTAACTAGGTCAACCTATCTTAAAGTTAACTAGGTCAACCTATCTTAACGTTAACTAGGTCAACCTATCTTAACGTTAACTAGGTCAACCTATCTTAAAGTTAACTAGGTCAACCTATCTTAACGTTAACTAGGTCAACCTATCTTAACGTTAACTAGGTCAACCTATCTTAACGTTAACTAGGTCAACCTATCTTAACGTTAACTAGGTCAACCTATCTTAACGTTAACTAGGTCAACCTATCTTAACGTTAACTAGGTCAACCTATCTTAACGTTAACTAGGTCAACCTATCTTAACGAGTTAAAGTATAAACAGGTAGTGATGTACAGGTGTGTGTTTACTAGCTAACATGAACCGGTGATGAACGCTTCTGGGAGACAAGACCTCCAAATAAAACGAGTGTCCTCGAGGAAGAGGTCGAGGGAGGACCTGAGGACTCACCTGACACCTGTCAGGAAAGGGGGAGGAGCTACCTGCCTACAGAAATGTAAAGACTGGAGGCTCAGCAGCATCATGGCTGAGGGACGAGCTGTTGAGGTACTCTGTTATTTTAAATACATATTTATATATATAATATGAATATATATTTTACTCTGAGTTATTTTAGAGGCATTGATGTTAAACTATTAGTTTTAATCAGAATCAGAACCGTTTATTGACAAGGAAGTTTGCACCTACAAGGAATTTGTCATGGCGGGTGGTGGTAACAATAAACAATAAACAATAACATTAAACAATCAACAACAATCAACACAGTGCAAGAAATAGAGACATATTCAAATGTACAATAGAATATAAAATAAAGTGCACAACAAACAGATAACAGGACTGTAAAACAAGTGAATGTAAGTGAAATGTTAAAAGTGTTGAGTGTGATTGAATAAAGAAACATAGAGGGGATGTGCAGGGGAGTGACCAGAAGAAAGTGTCCTGGGGATGACAGAGTCAGTGGGGGACCGGGCTTTGTTAATGAGCCCGACTGCGGACGGGAATGGAGGTCTTGGTCCTGATGGAGGTCTTGGTCCTGATGGAGGTCTTGGTCCTGATGGAGGTCTTGGTCCTGATGGACCTCAGCCTCCTGCCAGATGGAAGGGGCACGAACAGATCATGTCCAGGGTGAGAGGGGTCGGCTACAATCTTTCTTGCTCGCTTCAGGGTCCTTGAAGCGAACAGGTCCTGGAGGGACGGCAGATTGCAGCCAATCACCCTCTCAGCAGAGCGGATGATGCGCTGCAGCCTGCCCTTGTCCTTGGCTGTGGCTGCAGCGTACCAGACCGTGATGGAGGAGCAGAGGATGGACTCAATGATGGCTGTGTAGAAGTGCACCATCATTGTCTTTGGCAGGTTGAACTTCTTCAGCAGAAGTACATCCTCTGCTGAGCCTTCTTGGTGATGGAGCTGATGTTCAGCTCCCACTTGAGGTTCTGGGTAATAGGCAGAACAATGAATCTATTAATCGTTGTGATCATCAGAAGTGCCTCTTAGATGTGAATGTGTTCTAGTTTAATTTCCCTTCTCTGATAATAAGATGAATATCTTCTGGTTTCGGACGTTTTACAAGAGAAACTCGACTTTGATCGGCATCTTTGATTATTTTGTGACAATTTATTCACCAAACGATTATCAAATAAATATTTGTCTGATTAAATAATTTAAACAAGGTGAAGTCTTCAAACATCAGTGATATTATTGATCATATAAATATAATATGTCAATAGAAGAAGCTCATGACCTTTCTCAAATGAATGTTGTCATGTGATGACGTCATCAGTGTGGGGCTGTGACATCATGTCTAACTGACCAATCAGCTGTCAGAACCGGTATCTATCAGCTGCTGGTGGTTTTAAAGGAGGGTGAAGCTGCTAACATGTCTCTGAAGTGTCTTCTCTGTCGATGGACTAATTGATGAATCAGCTGATCAGTTCGGCTCCATTGATTGGAGGACCGTTGATTGACAGGTCTGCGTTGTGTTCACAGTACTGCAGTGACAGTGAGGACTTGTTCGGGGACTATGACAGCATCCTGGAGGACAGCTCTCTGCTGGCGAGGCTGGACGCCGCCGAGCAGAATGAACGACGTCTTGACGATCAGCCCGACTTCACCGCTCTGAGAGCCAGACAGACGCGTGAAGACGTCCTCACGGACTCCATCTTGGACGTCCTCACAGACGAACCCTTCGAGGACCTACCGACCAGCCAGCGTCGGTTTCAGGAGCAAGTCGACGGGGCAGCGAAGAGGAGCCGACTGCAGGACGGAGACAAAACCTCGACTCCTCTCAGAGACGCTGAGGATAAAAGCAGAGCGAGGAGGAGCGTGACGGAGGAGATGAAGAGGACGATGCTCTGTAACGCTGCAGCTCCGTCCAGCGTCTCACGCAGCGTCGGGCTGAAGGAAGCTGTCGTCTCTGAGGAGATCAGCGTGGCCATGCAGGCCATGGAGGAGGTCTGTGCTGAGACCACCGACCTCGGGCCGTTCTACGGACTCCCCACCAAAGTGAAGGAGCTGATGTTCAGACTCAGAGGCATCAAGGATTTATACGGTTAGTTTCAAACAAGCAGGAGGTCGACCGATGTTCTTAAAGTCACAAATTGTGAAAATAATTGGCAGACTAGTGCTGCAATTAACAATTATTTTCATTATTGATGAGTCTTCAGATTGTTTTTCCATTAACTCACTTTTCATTTGTTCTATAAAAGGTAAAACAAATACCTCCACAGTATCTCAGAGTCAACGGTGACGTCTTCAAAAGTCTTAATTTGTTCGACCAACAGTCCAAAATCTGAGATATTCAGTTATGTTAATATGGAGCCAGAGGACGGGGATAATATTCAGAGAAAACACTCTCAATATCTGAGATTAAAGTCCTTAATCTGACTAAAAAAACACAAATTCACGAAAATATAGTTCTAGATTTTATACATTTTTACTAACTGATGACTGCCTTAATATGCCGTAGTAAGTATCAGAATTTGGGACTTTTTGTTTTACTTTAAAAATGACTTTATTGATTAATTGATCATCATAACAGTTGCTGATTAATCTGTTGTCGATGGACTAATTGTTTCATTTCTACTGCAGATTAACTGATAAAGAAAATAATTGTTTGTTTGGTTGTAGATTTTTCTGTTGACTTGCAACCAGATGTAGTTTTAGTGGAATAGTTTAACATTGAGGGAGAAACAGCCAAACGTGTCCTTTAACACCGGATCTAACATGTTGATCAGTGAGCTTTAGACGAGCTGGTCCGTGGATTCCTTAAATGTTTCTTCAAACAGAGAACAAGTGTTTGTATTCCCTGTTCCAGACTGGCAGGAGACGTGTCTGAACCTGGACTGTGTCCAGCAGAGGAGGAACCTGATCTACTCGCTGCCCACCAGCGGAGGGAAAACTCTGGTTGCGGAGATCCTCGTCCTCAGAGAGCTGCTGTGCAGGAGGAAAGACTGTCTGTTCATCTTACCGTACATCTCGCTGGTTCAGGAGAAGGTACCACAAGAAAGAAAAGTGGTCTCACTCTTAGTGTGTGAACTCACAGAGAATAAAGTATGAAGGCAAATCACTGTCAAAATCCGAGAGCGCAAATGAGATCCATGGCAGCGCGCAAATCAAACAGCCGCGCACCTACTTTACTTTGACGAGCACTTTTACGTCACTCCGCAAGCAAAATTCACTCTCGCGCGAGCAAAAGTCGCTTGCGAAGCTTAAACCTGCTCGCTCGCGAGTCTTTTACCTGCTCGCTCTCGAGTTGTTTTTCTTTTTGACAGTAAGTGGGCGGAGCCAGTCTCCATTGTATCTCTACATCTAATTGGTTACAATCCTGGTCTTTGGATAGACCTGATATCACTCTGACTCAGACCTAGGGGGAGATCTTCAGATTGCACTACAGGTCAGGGGCAAATAATGTACATTTTACTGCACGGGTACTTTTACTTTCTGCACTTAAAACCTTTCAACCACGAGCGACGACCAATTGGTCGCTCAGTGGGCCGAACAGAACCGAGCCGGTACCGAAGAAAGCTATTTTCGGTAGCAAATATAATATTTCCACAACCATGTAGCATAACGTTTGAACGAAGAATTTCTCATGAACCGAAGCACGTGTAACACTTTACACACTCAAAACACAATAAAACACGATCTACGACAACATTCCTAGCCTCGTGCTAAATATCGTCACTTTTTCGCGTTCATTTGGCCGAGACACGCATCAGAAATAGTCCCTCAAAAGACGCTAATCAACCGGCCGGCCTAAAGCTGTGTAGTTAGCAGCCGTAGCATTCAAGCACGCTTCGAACCTATATCTCAGAGTTTCTCTCCGAGAAACCCTTCAAAGTTGACCGGGGGGACAGCAGCCCCCAGCAACAATAACTCAGCCAAATAATTATGGGATGGTACTCACAGTTTTGAAGCAAAATCATCAAACAGTGTCCTTATAGTCCTTTTTGACCGCTGAAACGGCTCCTAGTGTCCATTTCCGTTGTAAATAACGTTGTGAAACAAAGGAAGGGGGGTCACACACGCGGGGGGACAAGTTTGATTTGCGCGCATGGATCTCTTTTGAGCTCTCGGATTTTGACAGTGATTTGCCTTCATAATAAAGTCACAGAGAATAAAGTCAGTCAGAGAAAGAGTCTTTTGAAGTCTTTTGGCAATCGTCATTTACATTAGATACATATATGAAATCTGACCTCTGGAGCAGTGGGCTGCTGTAAAGCGCCCGAGGAGCGATTAGGGGTTCTGTGTTTTTGCTCAAAGACACTTCGGCACAGGACACGTAGCAGCCAGGGATCGAACCGCCAACCTTGTGCTTACCGGACGGCGACGGTTGCCACATTTTTCCCATTTAATTGATGGTCCGGTTGACAACTAGTAGTAGCTTTGTAAATAGTGATACGGGGCACTGATTTAGAACACAACTGAGACAAGAATTAGCTAGCTAGCTAGCACGATCCCTCCACGTCACTAGGAGACTACTTTGTTGGGAGGAGAGTGGACGGACCTTTAATTAGAAGCTGTAGGTAATTAAGAGAGCGATAAAATGGTGTCATCTGCATAGAGATGTTGCAAAGTGTCAGAGATGATATTATTTGTGTTTATAGTGAATAGCAGAGGACCCAGAATAGAGCCCTGTGGGACACCTTTCCTAACCTTTTCAAAGCACCTCATTCTGAACCACTAGAAAATACCTTTTGTTTCTTCTTCTGCAGGTGCGGGGGTTAGCGAGCTTCGGCCTGGAGCTGGACTTCATGGTGGAGGAGTACGCCGGCAGTAAAGGAAGGTTTCCTCCTGTGAGGAGAAGAAACAACCGGTCGGTGTACGTCGCTACGATAGAGAAAGCCCACAGCCTCGTCAACTCTCTGATCGAGACCGGCAGGATGGACGACCTGGGTCTGGTGGTGGTGGATGAGGTGAACCAGCACAGGTGTTCAGATGTGAGCTAAGGTGCAGGTGAGAGGCTTAATGTCCACATGTTTCTTACAGCTCCACATGTTGGGTGACGGCAGCAGAGGAGCCATTATTGAAATGACGCTGGCCAAAGTTCTCTACACGACCAGTAAGTCACGTCTTCTCGCTTTAATCTCTGTTGTCAAACCCTTGAAACCTTTTGAATTAAATTATTCTTCTCGACTCTTTTCCAGAAAGTACTCAGATTATCGGAATGAGCGCCACTCTGGGAAACATCAAAGATCTGCAGACGTTTCTGAGGGCAGAGAATTACACAAATGACTTCAGGCCTGTAAGTGAATTTAACTTGTCATTGGTAGTATTAGTATTAGTGGTAGTAGTATTAACATTATTAGTAGCAGTAGTATTGGTAGTAGTAGTAGTAGTAGTATTGGTAGTATTAGTAGTGGTAGTGATAGTGGTAGTAGTAGTAGTAGTAGTGGTGGTATTGGTAGTAGTAGTAGTAGTATTAGTAGTAGTATTGGTAGTGGTGGTAGTGGTATTGGTAGTAGTGGTAGTAGTGGTATTGGTAGTAGTGGTATTGGTAGTGGTAGTGGTGGTAGTGGTATTGGTAGTAGTGGTGGTAGTGGTATTGGTAGTAGTATTAGTAGTGGTGGTAGTAGTAGTAGTAGTGGTATTAGTAGTGGTATTAGTAGTGGTAGTGGTAGTAGTAGTAGTAGTGGTATTGGTAGTAGTGGTATTGGTAGTGGTGGTAGTGGTATTGGTAGTGGTAGTGGTGGTGGTAGTGGTAGTGGTATTGGTAGTAGTATTAGTAGTGGTGGTAGTAGTGGTAGTAGTAGTGGTAGTGGTATTGGTAGTAGTAGTGGTAGTGGTGGTAGTGGTATTGGTAGTAGTATTAGTAGTGGTGGTAGTAGTAGAAGTAGTAGTAGTAGTGGTATTAGTAGTAGTAGTGGTATTGGTAGTAGTAGTGGTAGTCGTAGTGGTAGTCGTAGTAGTGGTAGTAGTAGTGGTAGTGGTATTGGTAGTAGTAGTGGTAGTAGTAGTGGTAGTAGTAGTAGTAGTGGTAGTGGTATTGGTAGTAGTAGTGGTATTGGTAGTGGTAGTGGTAGTAGTAGTAGTATTGGTAGTAGTAGTAGTAGTAGTGGTGGTATTGGTAGTAGTAGTAGTAGTAGTGGTGGTATTGGTAGTAGTAGTAGTAGTAGTGGTGGTATTGGTAGTAGTAGTAGTAGTAGTAGTGGTGGTATTGGTAGTAGTAGTAGTAGTAGTAGTAGTGGTAGTAGTAGTAGTAGTAGTGGTGGTGGTAGTGGTATTGGTAGTAGTAGTGGTGGTAGTCGTAGTAGTGGTAGTAGTAGTAGTAGTAGTAGTAGTAGTAGTAGTAGTAGTATTGGTAGTGGTGGTAGTAGTAGTAGTAGTAGTAGTAGTAGTAGTAGTAGTAGTAGTAGTGGTAGTGGTATTGGTAGTAGTAGTGGTAGTAGTGGTAGTAGTAGTAGTATTGGTCGTAGTAGTGGTAGTGGTAGTAGTAGTAGTAGTAGTGGTGGTGGTGGTGGTGGTGGTGGTAGTAGTGGTGGTAGTCGTAGTAGTGGTAGTAGTAGTAGTAGTAGTAGTAGTAGTATTGGTAGTGGTGGTAGTAGTAGTAGTAGTAGTAGTAGTAAACCAGTTCTCTGTTGTGTTCAGGTCCAGCTGAAGGAGTACGTTAAACTGAACGACACCATCTATGAAGTCGACCCAAAGGAAGAGGAATGTTTTAAATTCTCACGTCTTCTCAACTTTAAGGTAAATAAAGTATTTTATAAATAAACAGTTTTTAGTTTGTGTTCAACTGAATGTAGCACTGATAAAGTACCTCCAAACATCTACCCTAATGTTCCTGACTATCTGACTGTGAACTGGTCCTCCTCCCTCAGTACTCCAGCTCCATGCAGAAGGTGGATCCGGATCACATCATCGCTCTGGTGACTGAAGTCATTCCAGCACATTCCTGTCTGGTTTTCTGTCCAACCAAGAAGAACTGTGAGAACGTGGTGGGGATGATCTGCAAATACCTGAAGGAGTGAGTGACTTAAATATATCTGAGAGAGTGAGTGTTGTCTCTTCTGACCGGCTGACTCACAGAGTTCCTCTGCTCTCACAGGGAGTTCCTCCACCTCAGGAAAGAGGAGAAGGCCATCCTCCTCAGAGAGCTAAAGGCCAGCGGTAACGGCTCCATGTGTCCGGTTCTCAGGAGGACGGTGCCGTACGGTTTGGCGTATCACCACAGCGGACTGACCTCCGAGGAGAGGAAGCTGGTGGAGGAGGCGTACTCCAACGGGGTGCTCTGTCTCCTCACCTGCACCTCCACACTGGCTGCAGGGATCAACCTTCCTGCCCGCAGGTGACCAGAATAAGAGCTAATGCAGAATATCAAGATGTTTATGTACATGTAAACGTAGTCCGTATCTCATGTTATTAAATACCTATATATATATATATATAAATGTATTAAATGTGTGGCGTCCTGCTCTCCTCAGAGTGATCCTGCGCTCTCCGTTCGTGGCCTCAGACTTCCTGAAGAGGAGTCAGTACAAACAGATGGTCGGCCGAGCCGGTCGAGCCGGGATCGACGCCGCGGGAGAGAGCGTCCTCATCCTGCAGGACAAGGACAGACACATGGTAACTGAGAGATGTGAGGAGAGAGTCAACTACGACTCCCAGGGTGCATTTCAGCAGAACTCATCCAATCACAGAGCTTCACATTCTGTTACATGCTCCACTAAAGGCAGGTGGAAGATCTGCAGCATAAATTCATTTAACTTCAGTCTGTTTCTGACGCTTCCGACTGTCTTCTGCATAGCAACAGCAGCTGAGGCTCTTGGGTATTGTAGTATTTAGAGCCGTCCACCAGACTGACATAAGCAGAACATAAACCTGTAGAATAGTTACATTAAAGAAGGATATTTAAACACACAACATGTAGTTTTCTGCCACTAGACGTCTCTGTCTAAACAATACCAGCTGTACTCGAGAGACGAGCTGATCCTAACGTTAGCTTAGCTTGTTTCTCTGATTAATTAAGATCCAGACATCTAACGACTAAAATCCTTCATCTGGTAAAAACCATCAAGATCTAAAAAGTGTATCATAAATATTTAAAACTGGATAAAAAGTCAGTTTATGAGATTCTGGCAGACGCCGCTGCACAAAGAGGAGGTGACGCTTGTTTCAGCTCTGCAGGAGATCACTGAATCAAACATTTAAAATGAGTATTGACCTTCATATTCTCTTCATTCTCAGGCTAAAACACTTGTTTGTGCTCCGATGGAAAACTGTTACAGCAACCTGATGCGTGACGATGGAAAAGGCCTCCTGAGTCTCATCCTTTCGCTCATCGGATTAAACGTAAACATCTGTTTATTCTTTCCTCGTATCCAAACGTGAGCTCCTCAACCCCGAGGCAGCTGATCGTGAATATCCACATTCATGTGTTTCTAGATCACCTCGACGGTGGACCGGGTGAGGGACTTCCTGTGTGGGACGCTGCTGTTCGTCCAGCAGAAGCACCTGTGTGCAGAGACGAGTCTGACGGAGGCGGTGCAGCAGAGTGTGGACCTCCTGAAGGACAAAGATCTCATCACGGTGACGGCTCAAAGTCTGCAGGTCACCAAGTTGGGAAGAGCTACCTTTAAAGGTGAGTCTGTCTCTTACTGACAGGTAGAGCTACCTTTAAAGGTGAGTCTGTCTCTTACTGACAGGAAGAGCTACCTTTAACGGTGAGTCTGTCTGTTACTGACAGGTAGAGCTACCTTTAAAGGTGAGTCTGTCTCTTACTGACAGGTAGAGCTACCTTTTAAAGGTGAGTCTATCTGTTACTGACAGGTAGAGCTACCTTTAAAGGTGAGTCTGTCTCTTACTGACAGGTAGAGCTACCTTTAAAGGTGAGTCTGTCTGTTACTGACAGGTAGAGCTACCTTTTAAAGGTGAGTCTGTCTGTTACTGACAGGTAGAGCTACCTTTTAAAGGTGAGTCTATCTGTTACTGACAGGTAGAGCTACCTTTAAAGGTGAGTCTGTCTCTTACTGACAGGTAGAGCTACCTTTAAAGGTGAGTCTGTCTGTTACTGACAGGTAGAGCTACCTTTTAAAGGTGAGTCTGTCTGTTACTGACAGGTAGAGCTACCTTTAAATGTGACTTGTTCTCTTACTGACAGGAAGTCATCACACTTTGAGAGGTTTAGAGGAAACGTTGCTCCAGATGGAAATATTTGAATAACTGTTGGATGGATTGTCATGAAATCTTGTCCACACGTTCCTGTCAGGATGAATCCTACCGACTTTTTATTCAGAAGCTCCATGATTATTAATGATGAAATAAGATCAGAAAAATTAAAAAATTACCAGAATACATCAATGAGTAATCGTTAGTTAGGCTGGTGAAAGTTAAATAAGTTGTTATATTTTTTACCAGCTAATTTCAGGTTAAGTTTTATTCTTTTTTTAATCAATATTATAATTAATGTATTGTTTATTCTTTATTCAGTTAACTGTCTGCTAATCTTTTACCAAAGTGGTTCATCATTCAGGATGAACTGTAATAACTTTATTGATCACCAGGTCAACATGTTAATGTGTCCAATTCTTAATGACCAGACACCTGCAGAACTAAACCATTGATCAGCTGGACTCTGTTGTCAGTTACCTTCATGCAGATGTTTGACTCCTCAGGCTCAGTGGATCTGACCTACAGTGACGTTCTGTACAAAGACCTCTCTAAAGGTCTGGAGGGTCTGCTGCTCAACAGCTGCCTCCACCTGGTCTACCTGGTCACGCCCTACGACATGATCACACAGTGCAGGCCGGACTGGATGGTGTTCTTCAGACAGGTAACAGTCACTGATGGACTTTATGACCTCACCTTTCTCTTAGATCTGAGTCACTAACCATCGTTGTTGTTCTGTTGTAGTTCACTCTGCTGACGGCTGCAGAGCAGAAGATGTCTGCAGCCGTCGGAGTACCGGAAAGTTTCATAGCTAGAAAAGCTGCAGGACAGACGGTGAGAAAGGTGAGAAACTACCGGAACATGGAGGTGGCGGTGTTGTTGTTTCAGACCATGAACATGTTGTTGTTGTTGTTGTTTCAGACCGTGAACATGTTGTTGTTGTTTCAGACCGTGAACATGTTGTTGTTGTTGTTGTTGTTTCAGACCGTGAACATGTTGTTGTTGTTGTTGTTTCAGACCATGAACATGTTGTTGTTGTTGTTGTTTCAGACCATGAACATGTTGTTGTTGTTGTTTCAGACCGTGAACATGTTGTTGTTGTTTCAGACCGTGAACATGTTGTTGTTGTTGTTGTTTCAGACCGTGAACATGTTGTTGTTGTTGTTGTTTCAGACCATGAACATGTTGTTGTTGTTGTTGTTGTTTCAGACCGTGAACATGTTGTTGTTGTTGTTGTTGTTTCAGACCGTGAACATGTTGTTGTTGTTGTTGTTGTTTCAGACCGTGAACATGTTGTTGTTTCAGACTATAAACATGTTGTTGTTTCAAACTATAAACATGTTGTTGTTTCAGACTATAAACATGTTGTTGTTTCAGACTATAAACATGTTGTTGTTGTTTCAGACCGTGAACATGTTGTTGTTGTTTCAGACCGTGAACATGTTGTTGTTGTTTCAAACTATAAACATGTTGTTGTTTCAGACCATGAACATGTTGTTGTTGTTGTTGTTGTTGTTTCAGACTATAAACATGTTGTTGTTTCAGACTATAAACATGTTATTTCAGACTATGAACATGTTGTTGTTTCAGACCGTGAACATGTTGTTGTTGTTGTTGTTTCAGACCGTGAACATGTTGTTGTTGTTGTTTCAGACCGTAAACATGTTGTTGTTGTTGTTGTTTCAGACCGTGAACATGGAGGTGGTGGGTCGGATGTATCTGGCTCTGGTTCTCTTCTCTCTGCTGAAGGAGACTAACTTGTGGAGTGTAGCCGATCGCTTCCAGCTGAGTCGAGGATTCATTCAGAGTTTACTGAGCTCCTCTTCAGCCTTCTGCTCCTGTGTGCTGCACTTCACTGAGGTATCATATGAAAATACATAGATCATAGAATACGTCTCATAGACTGGTCTCAGGTCTGCTGTCTCATCACATTAACATAGAATACGTCTCATAGACTGGTCTCAGGTCTGCTGTCTCATCACATTAACATAGAAAACGTCTCATAGACTGGTCTCAGGTCTGCTGTCTCATCACATTAACATAGAATACGTCTCATAGACTGGTCTCAGGTCTGCTGTCTCATCACATTAACATAGAAAACGTCTCATAGACTGGTCTCAGGTCTGCTGTCTCATCACATTAACATAGAATACGTCTCATAGACTGGTCTCAGGTCTGCTGTCTCATCACATTAACATAGAATACGTCTCATAGACTGGTCTCAGGTCTGCTGTCTCATCACATTAACATAGAATACGTCTCATAGACTGGTCTCAGGTCTGCTGTCTCATCACATTAACATAGAATACGTCTCATAGACTGGTCTCAGGTCTGCTGTCTCATCACATTAACATAGAAAACGTCTCATAGACTGGTCTCAGGTCTGCTGTCTCATCACATTAACATAGAATACGTCTCATAGACTGGTCTCAGGTCTGCTGTCTCATCACATTAACATAGAATACGTCGCATAGACTGGTCTCAGGTCTGCTGTCTCATCACATTAACATAGAATACGTCTCATAGACTGGTCTCAGGTCTGCTGTCTCATCACATTAACATAGAAAACGTCTCATAGACTGGTCTCAGGTCTGCTGTCTCATCACATTAACATAGAATACATCTCATAGACTGGTCTCAGGTCTGCTGTCTCATCACATTAACATAGAATACGTCTCATAGACTGGTCTCAGGTCTGCTGTCTCATCACATCAACATAGAATACGTCTCATAGACTGGTCTCAGGTCTGCTGTCTCATCACATTAACATAGAATACGTCTCATAGACTGGTCTCAGGTCTGCTGTCTCATCACATCAACATAGAATACGTCTCATAGACTGGTCTCAGGTCTGCTGTCTCATCACATTAACATAGAATACGTCTCATAGACTGGTCTCAGGTCTGCTGTCTCATCACATTAACATAGAATACGTCTCATAGACTGGTCTCAGGTCTGCTGTCTCATCACATTAACATAGAAAACGTCTCATAGACTGGTCTCAGGTCTGCTGTCTCATCACATTAACATAGAAAACGTCTCATAGACTGGTCTCAGGTCTGCTGTCTCATTACATTAACATAGAATACGTCTCATAGACTGGTCTCAGGTCTGCTGTCTCATCACATCAACATAGAATACGTCTCATAGACTGGTCTCAGGTCTACTGTCTCATCACATTAACATAGAAAACGTCTCATAGACTGGTCTCAGGTCTGCTGAGGACCATAATAGTACTTCCTGTCTGTCCATCAGGAGCTGGAGGAGTTGTGGCCCTTCAGAGCTCTTCTGACTGAGCTGACCAGACGGTTGAGCTACTGTGTGACCTCTGAACTCATCCCTCTGATGGAGGTGGCTGGAGTGATGGAGGTCAGTGTGGGGGGGCGGGGCATATTCTGAGTAGAACAGGTTTTATTACTCCATTATTCCATCAACAGAACATCAATCAGGTATTTTTAATAATCCTTTAGGTGTCAAAAGAGAAGATGTTGTCTGTTGTAATAAACGTATTTAAACATGTAATATTTTAGTGTTTGGACTGTTTGTCAACAAGGATTCTGGGAAACGTTTATTTTCTGTCATCATTTAGTTTAGTTTGTCAAACTCTCCCTGCAGACATGAATCCAATGTACTCTGACCTTTACATATAAACATGTATTTATATCTATATATCTTTACATATAAACATGTATTTATATCTATATATCTTTACATATAAACATGTATTTATATCTATATATCTTTACATATAAACATGTATTTATATCTATATATCTTTACATATAAACATGTATTTATATCTATATATCTTTACATATAAACATATATTTATATCTATATATCTTTACATATAAACATATATTTATATCTATATATCTTTACATATAAACATGTATTTATATCTATATATCTTTACATATAAACATATATTTATATCTATATATCTTTACATATAAACATATATTTATATCTATATATCTTTACATATAAACATATATTTATATCTATATATCTTTACATATAAACATATATTTATATCTATATATATTTACATATAAACATATATTTATATCTATATATCTTTACATATAAACATATATTTATATCTATATATCTTTACATATAAACATATATTTATATCTATATATCTTTACATATAAACATATATTTATATCTATATATCTTTACATATAAACATATATTTATATCTATATATCTTTACATATAAACATATATTTATATCTATATATCTTTACATATAAACATATATTTATATCTATATATCTTTACATATAAACATATATTTATATCTATATATCTTTACATATAAACATATATTTATATCTATATATCTTTACATATAAACATATATTTATATCTATATATCTTTACATATAAACATATATTTATATCTATATATCTTTACATATAAACATATATTTATATCTATATATCTTTACATATAAACATATATTTATATCTATATATCTTTACATATAAACATATATTTATATCTATATATCTTTACATATAAACATATATTTATATCTATATATCTTTACATATAAACATATATTTATATCTATATATCTTTACATATAAACATATATATTCCTCTCCAGTCCAGAGCGAAGCAGCTCTATAACGCCGGCTACAGAACGCTGACTCACCTGGCGAACGCAGACCCGTCCGTTCTCTCCGACACGATCGAAAACCTGTTCAAGAAACAAGCCAATCAGATCGTAGCCTCGGCTAAAGTGAGTGTTCCCCGTCGTCACGGTTACTACGATGACCTCACGTTGTAATATGTTAATGAGCGTGTTTGTGTGTGTGTGTGTGTGTGTGTGTGTGTGTGTGTGTGTGTGTGTGTGTGTGTTACTTTAGCCTAACGTTTGCATTGTGAGCTGCTTTCCGTGACACGCCGTTAGCAAACAGCTTGGACACAGGCCACCCAGCGAGAACTGGACGCTCTGCTCTCTCTCTCTCTCTCTCTCTCTCTCTCTCTCTCTCTCTCTCTCTCTCTCTCTCTCTCTCTCTCTCTCTCTCTCTCTCTCTCTCTCTCTCTCTCTCTCTCTCTCTCTCTCTCTCTCTCTCTCTCTCTCTCTCTCTCTCTCTCTCTCTCTCTCTCTCTCTCTCTCTCTCTCTCTCTCTCTCTCTCTCTCTCTCTCTCTGTGTGTGTCTCTGTGTCTCTCTCTCTCTCTCTCTCTCTCTCTCTCTCTCTGTGTGTGTCTCTGTGTCTCTGTGTCTCTCTGTCTCCATCAGATGACGTGTCTCTGTGTTCCAGATGTTGCTCAGTGACAGAGCTTCAGCTCTTCAGGAGGAAGTAGACGAGCTGCTGATGAAACCTTCAGATCAGCCGACAGCTGAAACACGACGACTCGTCTGAGTTCTTTGTTACAGAGAAGTTTTATTCTCTTTGTTTGTTTTGTACTGTTTCATTTGTTATTAAAATAATGGGTTGAATGACTCAACGTGTCGTCTCCATAATAAAACAGGATTTAAGGTTTAATATTCACTTTATTTATTTAACGTGGAGATCAAAAGAAAATCACTACATTAATTGAACTCACAATGTAATAATAATAATGTGTTAAAGTCGTTTACTCAGCATTTGTGATCACTTTGATTTTTAACTAATTGTTTATTTTGTCTGTTGATGTGCATTTGGCATAAATACTAAATATAAAATATATTTTATTTATGTTTTTAGGTCAAAATCAGCTTCTCGAATAAGTTTATAATGAAGTGTGTATCAAAAATAAATACACAAAAAAATATGAAAACCATCGCATCATGAAATGATTCATAATGTTGTTCTGCTTCCACTACAGCAGTGATGTTCAACCGCTGTGTCACGGCACACAGTGAGCCCTGAGAGGTCGTCAGGTGTGTCAATGTCCAATTTCACTTCATGAGTCCAAAACAATATGATTTAGTTGTTGCAAATACTTTGTCATTGTTGAGCGTCTGAGCTGCAACATAGTGTCTGACTCAGTAATAATACTCTTCCATGCCAGTGGGTGGCAGTAGGTAGCGCAGTCATGACCTCGTATATATGATATATATATATATATATGATCACTCATCATCATCATCCTGCTTCTTTATACTTCTATTCAACTTGATCTTAAGAGGTAAATATTGTACTTTAATATGATTCTTAAGTACATTTTGTCTCTAAAATACTTCTGTACTTTTACTTTAGTGTACTTTTGACTGCTGGGCTTTACCTCGTGATGTAGTACTTTATACTTCAGTACTGTGAATGTATGACCTGATGTAGTACTTTATACTTCAGTACTGTGAATGTATGACCTGATGTAGTACTTTATACTTCAGTACTGTGAATGTATGACCTGATGTAGTACTTTTTACTTCAGTACTGTGAATATATGACCTGATGTAGTACTTTATACTTCAGTACTGTGAATATATGACCTGATGTAGTACTTTATACTTCAGTACTGTGAATATATGACCTGATGTAGTACTTTATACTTCAGTACTGTGAATGTATGACCTGATGTAGTACTTTTTACTTCAGTACTGTGAATATATGACCTGATGTAGTACTTTATACTTCAGTACTGTGAATATATGACCTGATGTAGTACTTTATACTTCAGTACTGTGAATATATGACCTGATGTAGTACTTTATACTTCAGTACTGTGAATGTATGACCTGATGTAGTACTTTATACTTCAGTACTGTGAATGTATGACCTGATGTAGTACTTTATACTTCAGTACTGTGAATGTATGACCTGATGTAGTACTTTATACTTCAGTACTGTGAATATATGACCTGATGTAGTACTTTATACTTCAGTACTGTGAATGTATGACCTGATGTAGTACTTTATACTTCAGTACTGTGAATGTATGACCTGATGTAGTACTTTATACTTCAGTACTGTGAATGTATGACCTGATGTAGTACTTTATACTTCAGTACTGTGAATGTATGACCTGATGTAGTACTTTTTACTTCAGTACTGTGAATATATGACCTGAAGTAGTACTTTATACTTCAGTACTGTGAATGTATGACCTGATGTAGTACTTTATACTTCAGTACTGTGAATATATGACCTGATGTAGTACTTTATACTTCAGTACTGTGAATATATGACCTGATGTAGTACTTTATACTTCAGTACTGTGAATATATGACCTGATGTAGTACTTTATACTTCAGTACTGTGAATATATGACCTGATGTAGTACTTTATACTTCAGTACTGTGAATGTATGACCTGATGTAGTACTTTATACTTCAGTACTGTGAATGTATGACCTGATGTAGTACTTTATACTTCAGTACTGTGAATATATGACCTGATGTAGTACTTTATACTTCAGTACTGTGAATATATGACCTGATGTAGTACTTTATACTTCAGTACTGTGAATATATGACCTGATGTAGTACTTTATACTTCAGTACTGTGAATGTATGACCTGATGTAGTACTTTTTACTTCAGTACTGTGAATATATGACCTGATGTAGTACTTTATACTTCAGTAC
Organism: Leptoclinus maculatus; assembly: GCA_032191485.1. Classification (NCBI taxonomy): domain Eukaryota; kingdom Metazoa; phylum Chordata; class Actinopteri; order Perciformes; family Stichaeidae; genus Leptoclinus; species Leptoclinus maculatus. The sequence goes on from JAVDOI010000186.1 coordinate 129,129, forward strand.
TGTGAATATATGACCTGATGTAGTACTTTATACTTCAGTACTGTGAATGTATGACCTGATGTAGTACTTTTTACTTCAGTACTGTGAATATATGACCTGATGTAGTACTTTATACTTCAGTACTGTGAATATATGACCTGATGTAGTACTTTATACTTCAGTACTGTGAATGTATGACCTGATGTAGTACTTTATACTTCAGTACTGTGAATATATGACCTGATGTAGTACTTTATACTTCAGTACTGTGAATATATGACCTGATGTAGTACTTTATACTTCAGTACTGTGAATATATGACCTGATGTAGTACTTTATACTTCAGTACTGTGAATATATGACCTGATGTAGTACTTTATACTTCAGTACTGTGAATGTATGACCTGATGTAGTACTTTATACTTCAGTACTGTGAATGTATGACCTGATGTAGTACTTTATACTTCAGTACTGTGAATGTATGACCTGATGTAGTACTTTATACTACTAAAAGTAGATCCGGCTCAGTGTGAACAGTCCATGCGGAAGAAGGTCGCTGGTCTCCGGCTGTGAAACAGGAAGTGTCGGAGCTTCAGTCCGTCTTCATGGAGTCCGCTGGTCTGCTGCTGGTTCTGGTCCTGGTCCTCTTGAACCAGACCACTGGATCCGGAGTCCAGCTCATCAGAGACCCGGACCGGAACTCTTCTGCCGTGGAGCTGGATCTCTCCGCGGTGATCCACCGAGTGGACCGACGCTTTCTGTCCGTCACCATCGACGCGAGTCTGTCGTCAGAGGAGAAGTTCATGTCCCTGTTGAGGTGCGTGTGTGTCGGCGTCCGCTGCTCCGCGACGAGCCGCTGAATCAGGCTGTTCATAAAGTAAAATATATTAATACAGATGTTTAATATAATGTAAAATATAATAATATAGAAGTTTTTTTAATAATACAGATATTTAATATAATAATAAAGGACGTTTAATAATATTAAATATATTAATACAGATGTTTAATTTAATAATACAGATGTTTAATATAATGTAAAATATAATAATGTAGAAGTTTATTTAATAATACAGATATTTAATATAATAATAAAGGACGTTTAATAATATTAAATATATTAATACAGATGTTTAATTTAATAATACAGATGTTTAATTTAATGATACAGATGTTTTATTTCATAATACAGATGTTTAATTTATAATACAGATGTTTAATTTATAATACAGATGTTTAATTTATAATACAGATGTTTAATTTAATAATACAGATGTTTAATTTAATGATACAGATGTTTTATTTAATAATACAGATGTTTAATTTAACGATACAGATGTTTTATTTAATAATACAGATGTTTAATTCATAATACAGATGTTTAATTTAATAATACAGATGTTTAATTCATAATACAGATGTTTTATTTAATAATACAGATGTTTAATTCATAATACAGATGTTTAATTCAATGATACAGATGTTTAATTCATAATACAGATCTTTAATTTAATGATACAGATGTTTAATTCATAATACAGATGTCTAATTTAATGATACAGATGTTTAATTTAATGATACAGATGTTTTATTTAATGATACAGATGTTTAATTTAATGATACAGATGTTTTATTTAATAATACAGATGTTTAATTCATAATACAGATGTTTAATTTAATAATACAGATGTTTAATTCATAATACAGATGTTTAATTTAATGATACAGATGTTTAATTTAATGATACAGATGTTTAATTCATAATACAGATGTTTAATTTAACGATACAGATGTTTAATTCATAATACAGATGTCTAATTTAACGATACAGATGTTTATTTCATAATACAGATGTTTTATTTCATAATACAGATGTTTCAGTTGCTTTAATCTGCTTCATTTTGTTACACTTTCATGTTCTCTGATCTCTTAACTTCCTTTAAAGCCAATTAAATCCTAAAATCCTCTCAAAGTTAATATTAATAATATTAATATGAAAATGAGCTCAGAGGAAAAGATGTTTTTAAAAAGAACAATGATGTCATCAGGTCACCTGGCGAGATTTAAATACTCAGGTACTTGTACTTCATGTGAGTACAGTTACATGTATGTATGTATTTGATGTATTTAAACTGCGTATTTATGTTTTATCACTGAACTGAAATATTCAATGATTGATGAATAATAATAAAAGTGTTCATTCTGTATAAAGAGAACTTTACTTTAAGTACATTTGAATGTATTTGTACTTCAGTGGATCCTCTCAGTCCACATCAAAATGATTTATTAATATCTTGTATTCTTCACAAGCTTTATATTCAGAAGTTCAGTTGGTCAGAGAATCATAAACTGATGTCAGTATTAATAATAACTAATATTTGTTGTTTTGTCCTCTCAGCTCTCCAAAGATCAGGACTCTGGCCAAAGCTTTAAGTCCCTGTTTCCTGAGGTTTGGGGGGACGAGACAAGACTTCATGGTCTTCAGCCCTCAGAGGTCTCATCAGGACTCTGGTTCCTCTGAAGGTACCACCAGGTTCCTCTGAATATTACTGAGCTGCAGTCAGTTTTAATGTAATATAATGTACGATATATATATATCAATAATCCTGTGATTAGATGGGTCATGTGATCAGATGGAGCTTCCTTCGTGGCTCGAGGACAAACTGAAGAAAGACTGGACCCAACACCAGCTGATCCTGATCAGAGAAGACCTGCAGAGGAAGTACAGAAGAGTGAAGTTCACAGGTATTCTCAGAATGTTCTTCTAAAGGTCACATGACATGTAATCAGAGTAATTAATGAAGCTTTTAAACGGATCAACGTAGAGACTCGTCTGGTTTTCTTTTTCGTTCATAAACTGTTGAAACAAAACTTTTATCAGGAGTCCCTCAAGGCTCAACACCTGGACCACTGCTGATTACTTCAGCTGATTATGTACTTTTACTGCAGTGAAGTTTTGAAAGCAGTAGTACAGTATTATTACTTGTACTGCAGTAAAGGGTTTGAGTACTTGTCCTCTGGTCTCAGAGTACACCGTGGACAGTAGTAATACTTGTCCTCTGGTCTCAGAGTACACCGTGGACAGTAGTAATACTTGTCCTCTGGTCTCAGAGTACACCGTGGACAGTAGTAATACTTGTCCTCTGGTCTCAGAGTACACCGTGGACAGTAGTAATACTTGTCCTCTGGTCTCAGAGTACACCGTGGACAGTAGTAATACTTGTCCTCTGGTCTCAGAGTACACCGTGGACAGTAGTAATACTTGTCCTCTGGTCTCAGAGTACACCGTGGACAGTAGTAATACTTGTCCTCTGGTCTCAGAGTACACCGTGGACAGTAGTAGTACTTGTCCTCTGGTCTCAGAGTACACCGTGGACAGTAGTAGTACTTGTCCTCTGGTCTCAGAGTACACCGTGGACAGTAGTAATACTTGTCCTCTGGTCTCAGAGTACACCGTGGACAGTAGTAATACTTGTCCTCTGGTCTCAGAGTACACCGTGGACAGTAGTAATACTTGTCCTCTGGTCTCAGAGTACACCGTGGACAGTAGTAATACTTGTCCTCTGGTCTCAGAGTACACCGTGGACAGTAGTAGTACTTGTCCTCTGGTCTCAGAGTACACCGTGGACAGTAGTAATACTTGTCCTCTGGTCTCAGAGTACACCGTGGACAGTAGTAATACTTGTCCTCTGGTCTCAGAGTACACCGTGGACAGTAGTAATACTTGTCCTCTGGTCTCAGAGTACACCGTGGACAGTAGTAATACTTGTCCTCTGGTCTCAGAGTACACCGTGGACCTCCTGAACTCCTTCTCTAACTGCTCTGGGATGGATCTGATCTTCGGGCTGAACGCTCTGCTCAGAACCGCCGACAACATCTGGAACAGCAGCAACGCCGCCTCGTTGCTGAAGTACTGTGAGTCCAGACGGTACCGGATGTCCTGGGAGCTCGGCAACGGTACGTTAACAGGACAACGTGTATATATATATATATATATATACATATATACATGTATACCAAAAAAAAAAATACCACATGTTACCACATATATATATATATATTAAGTAATAATGAAATCCTGCGGTCTCTCTGAGGTTTCACTTTCCTCTGCTTTTATTGGCTGTGAGGCTTTTTCTTACCTCGGTATGCAAACAGGAAGTGACATCATGTTACTTCATCTGTCTGGTTAAACAGTAACAGGAAGTGAACCATCAGAAATGAGTTTCTGTGATCTGTTTTGTCTTCAGAACCCAACAGCTTCCAGAAGAAGGCCGGGATCCGAGTGGACGGGTATCAGCTGGGACGGGACTTCACTCGTCTCAGAGAGATGATGTCACGATCCAGATTCTACCACGACGCCGGTTTGTTTGGGCCGGACGTGGGTCAGCCTCGAGACCACCGGGCCGAAGTCCTGGAGGGGTGAGAGGTTATCACCGCCGAGTCAGTCACTAAATAATGAAATAACAAACCCCGGCATTTCATACAGCAATTCTTGAATTATCAACAATAATTATAACAATAATAATAATAATAGTTTGTTTGTTGTCGTACTAATCCAGATTAAATCACATTGCGTTGTTTCTGCTGCAGGTTCCTTCAGACTGGAGCTGAGGCTGTAGACGCCTGTACCTGGCACCAGTAAGTTCACCTCTACTCAGAGTACATATATACACACTGACTGTGTACTCAGTGTGTACTTTATAAAGTATACACACTGACTGTACTCAGTGTGTACTTTATAAAGTATACACACTGACTGTGTACTCAGTGTGTACTTTATAAAGTATACACACTGACTGTGTACTCAGTGTGTACTTTATAAAGTATACACACTGACTGTGTACTCAGTGTGTACTTTATAAAGTATACATCACACACACACTCCATTTACTTCCACTTTTGGTATGTTACCAAATTCTTTCCTTATTGTTTATTGAAGAAAGATTATGTGGAGAAATATGTCAAAGAGACTGCAAAGCGTTTATATAAATTCATGTTTGTTTCTATTGCTCAATGTGTGAATAATAAAACTATTCATTCCTTCACTCTGTCCTGTTTCCTAGTTATTACGTGAACGGGAGAGACACGTCTTTGGAGGATTTTCTGGATCCTAAAGTTCTCGACACTCTGGCCTTAAAGACCAAAGAAGTCCTGAAGGTAATAATGTGCAGAAGTAGACGCATACTTTGACCCCTCAGTGTTTGATGTGAGTGACATGAAGATATTAAAGTGCATGTTTTCTGCTCTGGTTTAGAAAGTGAAACTGGTTTCTCCTGATAAACCGGTTTGGCTCGGAGAGACGAGCTCAGCGTACGGAGGAGGAGCTGTTGGTCTGTCGGACACGTTCGTCGCAGGATTCATGTGAGTTTATTCTTCATGTCTTTAAGTAAGACCTTAAACAAGGCCGAGTCCAAATCACGTCAAGACCGAGTCCTAGTGAAGTCAAGACCGAGTCCAAATCACGTCAAGACCGAGTCCTAGTGAAGTCAAGACCGAGTCCAAATCACGTCAAGACCGAGTCCTAGTGAAGTCAAGACCGAGTCCAAATCACGTCAAGACCGAGTCCTAGTGAAGTCAAGACCGAGTCCAAATCACGTCAAGACCGAGTCCTAGTGAAGTCAAGGCCGAGTCCTAGTGAAGTCAAGACCGAGTCCAAATCACGTCAAGACCGAGTCCTAGTGAAGTCAAGACCGAGTCCAAATCACGTCAAGACCGAGTCCTAGTGAAGTCAAGACCGAGTCCAAATCACGTCAAGACCGAGTCCTAGTGAAGTCAAGGCCGAGTCCTAGTGAAGTCAAGACCGAGTCCAAATCACGTCAAGACCGAGTCCTAGTGAAGTCAAGACCGAGTCCAAATCACGTCAAGACCGAGTCCTAGTGAAGTCAAGACCGAGTCCAAATCACGTCAAGACCGAGTCCTAGTGAAGTCAAGGCCGAGTCCAAATCACGTCAAGACCGAGTCCTAGTGAAGTCAAGACCGAGTCCTAGTGAAGTCAAGACCGAGTCCAAATCACGTCAAGACCGAGTCCTAGTGAAGTCAAGGCCGAGTCCAAATCACGTCAAGACCGAGTCCTAGTGAAGTCAAGACCGAGTCCAAATCACGTCAAGACCGAGTCCTAGTGAAGTCAAGGCCGAGTCCAAATCACGTCAAGACCGAGTCCTAGTGAAGTCAAGGCCGAGTCCAAATCACGTCAAGACCGAGTCCTAGTGAAGTCAAGACCGAGTCCAAATCACGTCAAGACCGAGTCCTAGTGAAGTCAAGACCGAGTCCTAGTGAAGTCAAGACCGAGTCCAAATCACGTCAAGACCGAGTCCTAGTGAAGTCAAGGCCGAGTCCAAATCACGTCAAGACCGAGTCCTAGTGAAGTCAAGACCGAGTCCAAATCACGTCAAGACCGAGTCCTAGTGAAGTCAAGACCGAGTCCTAGTGAAGTCAAGACCGAGTCCAAATCACGTCAAGACCGAGTCCTAGTGAAGTCAAGACCGAGTCCAAATCACGTCAAGACCGAGTCCTAGTGAAGTCAAGACCGAGTCCAAATCACGTCAAGACCGAGTCCTAGTGAAGTCAAGGCCGAGTCCAAATCACGTCAAGACCGAGTCCTAGTGAAGTCAAGACCGAGTCCTAGTGAAGTCAAGACCGAGTCCTAGTGAAGTCAAGACCGAGTCCTAGTGAAGTCAAGACCGAGTCCAAATCACGTCAAGACCGAGTCCTAGTGAAGTCAAGACGAGTCCTAGTGAAGTCAAGACGAGTCCTAGTGAAGTCAAGACCGAGTCCTAGTGAAGTCAAGACTGAGTCCAAATCACGTCAAGACCGAGTCCTAGTGAAGTCAAGACCGAGTCCAAATCACGTCAAGACCGAGTCCTAGTGAAGTCAAGGCCGAGTCCAAATCACGTCAAGACGAGTCCTAGTGAAGTCAAGACTGAGTCCAAATCACGTCAAGACCGAGTCCTAGTGAAGTCAAGACCGAGTCCAAATCACGTCAAGACCGAGTCCTAGTGAAGTCAAGACCGAGTCCTAGTGAAGTCAAGACCGAGTCCTAGTGAAGTCAAGACCGAGTCCAAATCACGTCAAGACCGAGTCCTAGTGAAGTCAAGACCGAGTCCAAATCACGTCAAGACCGAGTCCTAGTGAAGTCAAGACCGAGTCCTAGTGAAGTCAAGACCGAGTCCAAATCACGTCAAGACCGAGTCCTCGTGAAGTCAAGACCGAGTCCAAATCAAGTCAAGGCAGAGTCCTAGTGAAGTCAAGACCGAGTCCAAATCACGTCAAGACCGAGTCCTAGTGAAGTCGAGACCGAGTCCAAATCAAGTCACGGCCGAGTCCAAATCAAGTCAAGACTGAGTTCAGAGGCCAAAAAGACGCAAGAGGTGTACATTCAGTTGGAGGTGAAATAATTATTAAATTGGTCAATTAGTCGTTTGACTGAAAGTTAAGCAGAAACAGTTTTCATTATGAGTAATTTGGGACGATGTGAATGTTTGCTGTTTTGTTTTGTCTTCTATGGTAATAAATTAAATATCTCTGTGTTTTTGACTGTTTTAAAGACGTCACATTGCAGCTCTACATTCAGAAGGATAAGTTGAAGTATAACTTAAATCATCACTCTGTTCAGTTATTTAAAAAACAACTGAACAATTTGAAACAGGAAACTACTTAAATTTACCCAAATGTTGCATTATTTGATCAACTTGTGATCAGAGAGCTACTCGTCTAAAACGAGGAGCTCCGTTTGCTCTAAAAAACGTCTGATTTCCTGCTTGATTATCTTAAACAGGAGGGTCGTGGTCTCTCAGGAGGTTTACGTGTAGTTTATTGAGTTTACTGATTACCCAGCAGCCCTCTGCTCTCATGACAAAACTTAAAGCTACTCACTCACACACGAAACACTCGTGTTTCTGTATCATGGTCACATGTGTCAGTGTTATTAAAACATGTTTCTGTTTTATTTATGTTTCTGTTTTTAACACATCTTTTAGTGTCATTAACACACATTTATATATTGTTAACACATGTTAGTGTTATTAACACGTTTCTATGTTACTAACACATGTTTCAGTGTTATTAACACATGTCAGTGTTATTAACACGTGTATGTGTTATTAGCACATGTTTCGGTGTTATTAAAACACGTTTCTATGTTATTAACACATGTTTCAGTGTTATTAACGCATGTTTCAGTGTTATTAACACGTTTCTATGTTATTAACACATATTTCGGTGTTATTAACACATGTTTCAGTGTTATTAACGCATGTTTCAGTGTTATTAACACGTTTCTATGTTATTAACATGTTTCTATGTTAACACATATTTCGGTGTTATTAACACATGTTTCAGTGTTATTAACACATATTTCAGTGTTATTAACACATGTTTCAGTGTTATTAACACGTTTCTATGTTATTAACACATATTTCAGTGTTATTAACACATGTTTCAGTGTTATTAACACATATTTCAGTGTTATTAACACATGTTTCAGTGTTATTAACACGTTTCTATGTTATTAACACATATTTCAGTGTTATTAACACATGTTTCAGTGTTATTAACACGTTTCTATGTTATTAACACATATTTCAGTGTTATTAACACAATTTTCAGTGTTATTATTACATATTTATGTGTTATTAGCTCATGTTTCAGTGCTGTGACTTTACCTGTCTACAGGTGGTTGGATAAACTGGGCCTGGCAGCCAGACTGGGTCTGGATGTTGTGATGCGGCAGGTGTTCATTGGCTCTGGGAGTTATCACCTGGTGGATGAAAACCTGGATCCTCTTCCTGTGAGATGCTTTATAACTTCATAACTTCATCTATTAAATAAATTCAGTTTATAGCAACAGTTTAACATTACATATGTAACCCTTTTAACAATAACTACTAATATAATTACTCAAGTTTAGTACTGAGGTGCATTTTTAAATGTTCAATTACATTTATTTGACAACTTAAGTTACAATTTATTGACAGATTGTCTTGTTTCTCTTGTTGCCCAGAGAAACAATAGAAATGTTCTAAACATCATTATAACTTAAATCTGCATCATGTAGGTTTATTAAGTCTTGTTGGTTGTTTGCTAACATGTGAGTCAGCTAACATCACATGACCATAGCATGTCAGGTGTTCCTAAATGATGACCCTGTGACCTGTGACCTATCTCAGGACTATTGGCTGTCTGTTCTCTACAAGAGACTCGTTGGTCCGGAGGTTTTGAAAGTTGGGTTTTCCGGCGTTGCTCAAAGGAACAGAGTGAGACTTTATCTGCACTGTGCCAACAAGAAGAGGTGCTCCAGCTTTAACATTTCATATCAGTGTTTCTGCCTGTGACGTAATGTGCTGACTCGTGTATTTACTCCTGTATAGTTACAGAGGCGGAGCCGTCACGTTGATTTCTATGAACCTCGGTCAGAAGCCGGCCAGCATCTCTGTTCCTGCTGTCGTCTCCTCAAACACAGTCGAGGCGTTTGTCCTCCAGTCCGACCAGCCGGGGGAGGAGGGGCTCTACTCCAGGTGATCAATACGTCCATTGAAAGTCACGTTTCATCTGCTGCTTTTTTAAAGTCCAGTACTTGAGTTGAAGTACTTTGTGTTTGTGCTGCAGGTGTGTGAAGCTGAACGGAGACGTGTTGAAGATGGTGGACGATAAAACTCTTCCCGACCTTAAAGGAACTCGTCTTCCTCCGGCTGAACATCTGCAGCTTCCTGCTTTCTCTCTGAACTTCTTCGTCCTCACAGACGCTGCTGCTGCAGCCTGTATGTGACCCGTCAGGTGACTCCTCACCTGTCCTGGTATCGGCAGGTGAGACACTGACATCACCTGTATGACATCACCTGTCCTGGTGCCAGCAGGTGAGACGACATCACCTGTCCTGGTGCCAGCAGGTGAGACGACATCACCTGTCCTGGTGCCGGCAGGTGAGACACTGACATCACCTGTCCTGGTGCCGGCAGGTGAGACACTGACATCACCTGTCCTGGTGCCGGCAGGTGAGACACTGACATCACCTGTCCTGGTGCCGGCAGGTGAGACACTGACGTCACCTGTATGACATCACCTGTCCTGGTGCCGGCAGGTGAGACACTGAAAACTGTAAGCGGAGGTGGATTCTCTTCAAACATGATGATGATTCTGGAGTTTCTTATTTATAGAAAATATTGTCTTGTGTTAATAAAGTTTTTTTTGGTCTGATCTTCTTTTTCTGAAATCCTAAATTCACTGGCCATTGTACAATAACTGCTCCAGTACTCGGATCCTTTACTGCTTTAAAAGTACTAATACACAATATGAAAATACTCCACTACTAGTAAAGGTCAAGACAAAACTGAACCACAAGTAACTAAATGCTGAAACTCTTTATTTCCATGTTAAGATATTGAATAAGTCGATACATTTTTCTTTTATTATTTGAGCAGAAACACTTTGATCTTTAATGTTTAATATTTGATGTTCGTCTTCAGACTGAAGAAGATTCTTCGTCTCAGTTTTCGTCCTTTTCTTCTCCGTGTGTGATGATGTAACACAGAGATTTATAGTCCAGGTTTCCTGCAACGTCGCTATTGTTATGACTTAGAGCGTCATAATATAATCATTAATGCTGTGTGCCTCCCTGCCTGAGGGTGGTGCTGTTTATACTGGGACTGTGTTATTGCAGGTGATCGCTGTTGTACGGATCGGGGCGACAAATCATTGCACATAATCTAACAAGCAGTCCATGTAGTTTACATAGTTTTCTCCTGTTTTCGGGTAGGGAGCTAGGTAAGCTGCCTGTCTTTTCTTTTGTTCAGTTTGGAGTAGGTACGTTAGTAGGTTAATAAAGATTGTTTTGTTTATTGTGTTGGGCCAGGCTCACCCCGACGCATATTGCTAAAAACAACTGTGTAAATCAATAAATATCATGGACTATATGGCAGCAGCACTGGTCGTTCTTGGGAGTGGGAGAGAGAGGGAGACCCATTATTATGCTGCGCCCGGGTTCCCCTGGACCGGGCGTAACAATATATAGTAGTGCTGGGCGCTGTGACCAAAAATGTGTATCGGTATTTTTTAAGATTCTAGCGGTTTCACGGTATATCACGGTATTTCATTTTTTTCCTTGACTGTGATGTATGTGTGATATAAACACATGTTCGTGTCGTCATGTATCAAGGCTTTGATTACTAGAGGGTGTGCTCGGTTGTTCCTCTAATGTTTGAGAGCAGTTTGTCTGAAGTATTGTCTCCCCGGTGAGACGGACCTTGGATCCAGTGTTTGAATCATTGCTCTGAGTCTCGACCGTCTGTAGCCGGACCATGTCCTTGCAGAGCCGGATCGTTACTGCGTTCGTAATGTCGCTTCAACGCTTGATTTTCTTGTCATATGCTGCCTCGAGCTAATGCCTCTTCAAGCGATGTGTGACCCTTTAGCTTCACTGTTACTTCACGTTACTGGTTGACGGCCTCGAATCCGACGGCCGTCAACACGCTCTTGGTGTTCCAACAACCTTTCCGTCCGTTCCCGTGTCCTACAATGGGCCCATGACTCCTGACTCTCCGGCGCTCCTTCTGGTGGCCATCTCTGGACAATGACACCCGAGCTTACGTCCTAGCCTGTACCACCTGTGCGCACAACAAGGCCTCACACAGATCCCCTGTCGGACTATTACGCCTGTTCCCCACCGGCCTTGGTCGCATATGGCATCGGACTTCGTCACCGGATTTCCCCCCTCCGAGAACAATACGGTCATCCTGACCATCGTGGACCGATTTTCCAAAGCGGCTCACTTTATTCCCCTTCCCAAGCTCCCGTCTGCCCGCGAAACCGCAGACTTGTTGTTCCAACATATTGTTAGGCTCCACGGCATCCCTATGGACATTGTTTCCGATCGGGGTCCCCAGTTCTCCTTGTAACAGCGTTCTGCCGCACCCTCGGCGCTACCGCTAGCCTCTCCTCCGGCTTTCACCCCCAAACCAATGGGCAGACAGAGAGGCTAAACCAGGAGCTAGAAGCCATGGTCCGATGTGTAACGGCAGCAAATCCGTCCTCCTGGAGTCGTCACCTGGCCTGGATAGAGTATGCACACAATAGCCATACTTCCACGGCAACGGGTCTCTCACCCTTCGAGGCCTCCATTGGCTACCAACCTCCCCTTCTACCCAACCAAGAGACCGAAATTTCCGTCCCATCTGTACAAAGCAACTATCGGCGATGCAAGAGAGTCTGGAGAGAGACTCGGGCCGCCCTACTTCGGTCTTCCGAACAAAACAAACGTCTGGCTGACCCCACCTACCTCCCCGGCCAACAGGTCTGGCTTTCCACTAAGGACATACCCCTACGCACTGAATCCAAGAAACTCTCCCCCAGATACATTGGCCCGTTCCCCATCGTTTCCATTATTAACCCAGTCACGGTTAAGCTCAAGCTCCCGCAATCCATGAGAATCCACCCTGTTTTCCATGTGTCTCTTCTCAAGCCCGTACACTCCAGTCCTCTGAACCCTCCGGCCGAACCCCCTCCACCCCCCCGACTCATATATATATATATATATATATATATATATATATATATCATAATAATATATAGTAATTATAATGATTAGGAGCGAATAAGTTATTAACGTGACTACGGTTCTATGATTTCTGGATCGTCTCCATTACTGAACCCTAAAAGTTAATTTCACTGTATTTACTCAGCTACAGTACTAAAAATTATGAAGTACTTGTACCTGAATTAAGTATTTAGATTTTCTGCTACTTTCTACTTCTCTGCTACATCTCAGAGGAAATATTGTACTTTTTACTGCACTTAATTTGATCAGACAGCTTTAACTTTACAGATTCAGACTATTAATCAACTAATAAATAGTATTATATATACCAGTAGTATATAAAGTTATTAAAATGAGAATTTAATGTATCAATAAATATAATGCAATAATATCTTATATATTATTCTGAATAATGAGTACTTTGACTTTTGGTTACTTCTACCTTAAATATATGATATAGTTCTAATACTGTTATACTTTTACTTATAACAGAGTATTTCTACACTGTGGCATTAGTACTTTAATAAAGTACAAGATCTGAATACTTTCTCCATTACTACATTTCAACACTTGTTCCTTAAAAATCTAAACTAGTTGAAACACGCTGGAGTCTTTCTTCACTTCTTTAAGACGTTTGTGGTTAAACATTCAAACAGGAAGTTCCAACATGAAGCAGCTCGTCCTTCTATCACCTGCTGGTTCTTTACCTCTTCAGGTGTGAACTTGTCTGCTTGTGTCATCAGTAGTTTCTTTAATCTGCAGAGAAAAAACAAACAGAAGTGTTTCATTTATCGTCACGTTAGAGAATCTCGTAACAAAACTCTGAGAACTCACTCGTCTGTGAACGAAGCCTCTGAGGTCGGGATCAAAGAGTTTGAACGCGTTTAATAAGATCCTTTCTTCAGAGAAACAGAGAAACAACTTATGAAGGTAGTTAATGCACCACCTACAGTTAATGCACCACCTACAGTTAATGCACCACCTACAGTTAATGCACCACCTACAGCTAATGCACCACCTACAGTTAATGCACCACCTACAGTTAATGTACCACCTACAGTTAATGTACCACCTACAGTTAATGCACCACCTACAGTTAATGTACCACCTACAGTTAATGCACCACCTACAGTTAATGCACCACCTACAGTTAATGCACCACCTACAGTTAATGTACCACCTACAGTTAATGTACCACCTACAGTTAATGCACCACCTACAGCTAATGCACCACCTACAGTTAATGCACCACCTACAGTTAATGTACCACCTACAGTTAATGTACCACCTACAGTTAATGCACCACCTACAGTTAATGCACCACCTACAGTTAATGCACCACCTACAGTTAATGTACCACCTACAGTTAATGTACCACCTACAGTTAATGCACCACCTACAGCTAATGCACCACCTACAGTTAATGCACCACCTACAGTTAATGTACCACCTACAGTTAATGCACCACCTACAGTTAATGTACCACCTACAGTTAATGTACCACCTACAGTTAATGCACCACCTACAGCTAATGCACCACCTACAGTTAATGCACCACCTACAGTTAATGTACCACCTACAGTTAATGCACCACCTACAGTTAATGCACCACCTACAGTTAATGTACCACCTACAGTTAATGCACCACCTACAGTTAATGCACCACCTACAGTTAATGTACCACCTACAGTTAATGTACCACCTACAGTTAATGCACCACCTACAGTTAATGTACCACCTACAGTTAATGTACCACCTACAGTTAATGCACCACCTACAGTTAATGTACCACCTACAGTTAATGTACCACCTACAGTTAATGTACCACCTACAGTTAATGCACCACCTACAGTTAATGCACCACCTACAGTTAATGCACCACCTACAGTTAATGCACCACCTACAGTTAATGCACCACCTACAGTTAATGCACCACCTACAGTTAATGTACCACCTACAGTTAATGCACCACCTACAGTTAATGTACCACCTACAGTTAATGCACCACCTACAGTTAATGCACCACCTACAGTTAATGTACCACCTACAGTTAATGCACCACCTACAGTTAATGTACCACCTACAGTTAATGCACCACCTACAGTTAATGCACCACCTACAGTTAATGCACCACCTACAGTTAATGTACCACCTACAGTTAATGCACCACCTACAGTTAATGCACCACCTACAGTTAATGCACCACCTACAGTTAATGTACCACCTACAGTTAATGTACCACCTACAGTTAATGCACCACCTACAGTTAATGCACCACCTACAGTTAATGCACCACCTACAGTTAATGCACCACCTACAGTTAATGTACCACCTACAGTTAATGTACCACCTACAGTTAATGTACCACCTACAGTTAATGCACCACCTACAGTTAATGTACCACCTACAGTTAATGTACCACCTACAGTTAATGCACCACCTACAGTTAATGCACCACCTACAGTTAATGCACCACCTACAGTTAATGCACCACCCACCACATACAGCTAATGCACCACATACAGTTAATGCACCACCTACAGTTAATGCACCACCCACCACATACAGCTAATGCACCACCTACAGTTAATGCACCACCCACCACATACAGCTAATGCACCACCCACAGTTAATGCACCACCCACATGTAATGCACCACCCACCAGCTATAGTTAATGCACCGCCCACCACCTACAAATACAGCAGCTGTCTGAGAGAAGTGATGACGGTCTGGATCAAGAGGGACCCATCGGACCCACTACAGTCCACTAGAGTCCTGCAGAGTTCACTGTGGTTCTCTGGAGGACGACAACTGAAGATCTAAACCTTGTAAAGGGTTTCTATTTATAGAGTTTAACTTTAGAGGAGGAGGAGGAAGAGGAGGAAAGGAAGAGGAGGAAGATAAATTAAAAATTAAATGAAATTACTAAAACATTTTACTTTTGTCATTTTTTTAAATTACAAAATAAGGTTGTAACGTTACTCTAAATTAAAAGAAACACATGAGTTGATAAAGAAACGTAATCTTTGAGTGAAGCTGCTTTTAAACACATTGAGTGTGTGTGTGGCTCAGCGGACCATGAACGCGGCGCATTAAATATCGCATTAAAAACTATACTACCCACAAACCCCCGCGGCGAGAACATGTTGTAAGGAAAGCCAACAGCAAGCGGATTTCCTTACATGTTCTCGCCGCGGGGGTCTGTGGGTAGTGTAGTTTTCGGATTATTGTAATAATCCCACAGACAGGCAGAGGGGGGGGGGGTTCTGAACGACACCTCTGATCACGACAGAGAAGCGCGAGCTCCAAGCAGGAAGCAGCTCGTGCGAGAATAAAAAGGGATAAAGTTTAGCTCTGATCTGACGCACCGCTCGTTGTGCTCCTGAACGCATCATCTGACGTTCTGATCTGCTCCTGAACGCACCACCACCACCACCAGAGGACCAGGGCCGTTTCCTGGAGCATCGGATGCGCTTGAGAGTCACTGATCAGCGGCTTAGCAGCACCACAGCACCGCGGAGCAGAAACGGAGGACATTAAAACATATATATATTAAATTTGTTATTTAAAGAGCTTTAACTCTCCCCCCCCTCCCATCTCCCCCCACTAGTCCGGGTTAACTCGGCTCGTCCTGCTGAACTTAGCTAGCTCCTGCTAGCTCCAGCTAGCTAGCTAAGCTAAGCTAAGTCTAGTTTAGACATTTAGCTTTTATTTTTCCTCCAACCTGCAGCTCCAGAAGGAGGAAGCATGTCTGAGAAAGAGCCGAACAAACTGTCCACCACCGAGAGACCCGTTAAAGGTTTGTCACGTTTATTTCTCGGTTCTTTTCTTGCAGGAAGTTAACGAAGAGCTAAATGTGAGCAGAATGTTCAGTTTAACGGTAAAAACACACGTTAACCGGTCATTTACTCGTTTGTTTTTGGGTGGATCATTGTGCTTACTACCCTTAAAATACCACCACCATCTTTATAATGAGGTAGTCAGCTTATGAAGAAGTTAATCAATCCAAGCTAAGCTAATGAGTTAGCTTCTTAGCTTAGCTGTCCGGTCGTCCAGATGTCAGCTATCTGTCAGAATCAGTTTCAATCTGACTCAACGTACATACATAGAATATACAAAGAAACACGAAAACGTATGAAGATTAAAACAAGGACATTAAAGATGACAAAGTAGAACAGAGAAACTAAGCATACACATTTAACATGAACTACTATGTGCAATATAAATATAACTTCTGACATCCAGCTGTTAGAATGCGTTCAGATGCGTTCATGTTCTCTGATGTGGAAATGTGACTTAAGGTGGAAAGATAACGTCGTGTGATGACATACTGTTATGGTTGTGGATGTAAATGAAATGCTGCAGTGTGGGTGTGTGAGACTGTGTGTGGGTGTGTGTGGGTGGGTGTGTTGGCCTGGATATAAGACAAGTCTTCTCTTTCCAACAGCTGTTTTTAGAAAATGAAGAAGACCTATACTGGATTACTCATTGTATATCTCTATACCGATAACTATCGCAATATATCGCATGTTTTGTGGTAATAGTCCAACTTAAATATATATATTTGTATACTCCTGAGTGAAGTAAATACTTAACAAACTCATTTTATAAAGAACTTTAGTGTAAAATGAACATATGGTGGAGTATACCACGACTCATCTCCTGTCTTTATTCTCCAGGTGGTAGAAGATTTGTAGTGTGAGTCTGTAGCCTCAGTCTGTAGCCTGCGAGTCTGTAGCCTGCGAGTCTGTAGTGTGTCACAGACCTTAAAGACGGTTGTTTTCTGATAGTTTGAAACCAGGTCTAAACTAAACAGTAAACCAGCTCTTCTGGTTTTAGTTTTTCTGACTTTGTTTCCTTGTTTGGAAAAACTTTTCCTCGATGGTTCGCTCTGACACTTTGATAAAAACATGTAAATATATTTGAATGTTAAGGATTAAATATGGAGAAATGAACCGGTCCTGGTCCTCGGATAGTGAAACATGAACTACAAACGGTGATTAATCAGCTGGTCGACTGACAGAAAACTAATATGAAGATATTCTGATCATCAATCAAAAACATCTTCTGCTTTTCTCTGAAAAATATAATTTAAACTGAATGTTTGGGTTTTGAAGACGTCACTCTGGAACATTGTGAAATACTTTATTATAGAAAAACAATCTGCACATTATTACGCAATACAAACGATAATTGCAGCGGTAAATGATGACTTATGATAATTATAATACCATTGTTTCCTACAGATAGACTTCACTATTAACTACTAGTTGTTAGTATTTATTCAACCAGCAGGACGGTGAGGTCACGTGTCTCTAGCTCAACGGCCTCGTTTGATTGGCTCAGAGGGTTAACGAGGATTATTAGTGTGAAGCTGCAGGAGAGCGTCAACTCGTTAAAGATGGATTCTTAAGAACGCTGGAGGACAGACAGACAGACACTCTCTAGCTTTCAGTGTGGAGCTGGTTTCAGAGTGTATTTATTCACCTGTGATGTTTGTGTTGTTTGTTGCTCTGATGTTGACCTGCTGATATTTGCTCGTTAACCAATCAGAGCTCAGAAACAGAAACAAAGAACCGTCTGTTTGATTATTTTTGGTTTTGTTTACATTTGACTGTCAGCTGACCACAGAGACAGCGTTATACAACCAGGAAGTAAAAGACTTTATGGGACGTCCTGCTATAAATGAGACGTTCACTGACATGTGGACGTATTCTTTAAAGTGAAGTCAGTGCTTCATGTGTTAAAGCTGCATTCTCTCTAGTGTCCACCAGGGGGCGACTCCTCTGGTTCTATAGAAGTCTATGAGAAAATGACTCTACTTCTCTCTTGATTTATTACCTCAGTAAACATTGTAAACATGAGTTTATGGTCTCAATCTCTAGTTTCAAGTCTTCTTCAATACAGCATGATGTTCATTTAGTAAATGATGGTCCATTTAGAGTCAAACAGACCATAAAGCAGGGTGGCGACGTCCAAAATAAACTAATGAGAGACTTCTACTTCTTTACTGACAGCTGTAGATACTAAATCTGACACACCTGATTATTAAAGAGCTACTTGATCCACAAACTGAAGATCCTGATTCAGAAATATTAAATTTATGAGCTGAAATTATTGATCTGATATGAATGAAAGTGAAGTGAATTAATACACCGTAACAGAGTGAGGCTTCTTCCTTCACAGAGGATCTTTGGTCAGGCAGTCAAATATAAATCAGATCTTTAGTACAATCACGTGTTTAATACCTGGAGGTTCAGTTAGAGTATTTTAATAGCAAATTAGGGCAGAAAACTCATATTTTCAGAAGATATTTTGTGTTTTCCTGAATACAGCGTGAGGTGTTCCAGACAGAAAAGATATGAACTGTTCACTTTACATCTTTTTATGAGGACACATGAAGGAGCGTCAGAGAAGGAAATGAGATCACCACACACACACACACGCACACACACACACACATGGCCCAGTGGTCTAGTTTAGAGACTCTGAAACCAAACCAGGTCACACATTGAGCTGGAGCTCTGAACTGGTTCATCACCAGAAGAAGAAGAAACCAGTCACTGGAGACCAAGTGACAGAGAGACCTGTCAATCACTGTGTAGCCCCGCCCTAAAGCATCCCCTGCTTTATGGTCTGTTTGACTCTAAATGGACCATAATGTACTAAATGAACATCATGCTGTATTGAAGAAGACTTGAAACTAGAGATTGAGACCATAAACTCATGTTTACAATGTTTACTGAGGTAATAAATCAAGAGAGAAGTAGAGTCATTTTCTCATAGACTTCTATAGAACCAGAGGAGTCGCCCCCTGGTGGACACTAGAGAGAATGCAGCTTTAACACATGAAGCAACGACTTCACTTTATAGAACCGGAGTTTGTCTCCTGGTTCAGATACATATTGATTTAATATTTATGTAGATATGAGGATCTTGTCTCTCTGTGAGTCACTGACGGAGGTTAAAGTTTATGAGGAGTCAGAATAACAACACGTCTGGTTTATATATATAATAATAATCTATAGAGTTCATATATTCAGAGAAAACATTTCACATTTAAGAACCTGTAACCAGGAAATATTTTATTTTACGTCTGTATTTATTGTTTTATTTCCAGTCAGTGATGACAAAGACAAACGTGCCACCTTTTTAAATGCACGTTTAGCCTTATTGTCTTATTATAATTAGAAATATTAAAATGACGGTTAACAACAGAGAAAGTCTAAGATTGTCTCATTATATAAAGCTGTGTAAACAATAGTCCACTCTGTGTGTGTGTGTGTGTGTGTGTGTGTGTGTGTGTGTGTGTGTGTGTGTGTGTGTGTGTGTGTGTGTGTGTGTGTGTGTGTGTGTGTGTGTGTGTGTGTGTGTGTGTGTGTGTGTGTGTGTGTGTGTGTGTGTGTGTGTGTGTGTGTGTGTGACTATTGTCCGTCTGTCCGTCCCCCGGTAGCGGTCCCGTACCCCCCCGGTACCCGTCTGTCTGTAAAGGACCTGTACGTGGACGGGAGGCCCAGCGTGGAGGTCCTGAAGGCTCACCTGGTGAAGGAGGGTCGTCTGGAGGAGGAGACGGCTCTGAGGATCATCAACGACGGAGCAGCCATCCTACGCCAGGAGAAGTGTATGCTGGAGGTGGAGGCGCCCATCACAGGTAAACACACACCTATATCACAGGTAAACAGACACACCCATCACAGGTAAACGCACCCATATCACAGGTAAACAGACACACCCATCACAGGTAAACGCACCCATATCACAGGTAAACAGACACACCCATCACAGGTAAACGCACCCATATCACAGGTAAACGCACCAATATCACAGGTAAACACGCACCCATATCACAGGTAAACACACCAATATCACAGGTAAACACGCACCCATATCACAGGTAAACACGCACCCATATCACAGGTAAACACGCACCCATATCACAGGTAAACACGCACCCATATCACAGGTAAACACGCACCCATATCACAGGTAAACACGCACCCATATCACAGGTAAACGCACCCATATCACAGGTAAACACGCACCCATATCACAGGTAAACACGCACCCATATCACAGGTAAACACGCACCCATATCACAGGTAAACACGCACCCATATCACAGGTAAACACGCACCCATATCACAGGTAAACACGCACCCATATCACAGGTAAACACGCACCCATATCACAGGTAAAATATATAACTTTTATTATTTAAAAATAATTTTAATAATGTACAATTGTTGAGTTTTCTGTTTTAAACAGTAAAGTAAATATTCCTAAATATAATATATACACACTGGGACATTTAGATATAAGTCATATTTCACTGTTTTCTGATATTTTGTACAATAAATTTGTATAACTTTTCCAACAAAAAAAATTCTAAAATCCAATAATTAGATCTTCTAAAATGTTTTCTTTGTCTCTTCTGTTTAAAAAGTGAATATTTTCTGATTTTGGTCGCACAAAACGAGACATTTAAATATTTCATATACTACAGTGAGCTGCTGTAAATACCTTCGTGTTCAGTAGGAACCAATGTCCTCAGGAAGAGACGGTGTTGACAGACGGACCAACATGTTGTTGAGCTTTAACCTTACAAATGTGTGTGTGTGTGTGTCCGTTCCCCCCCCAGTGTGTGGAGACGTCCACGGACAGTTCTTCGACCTGATGAAGCTGTTCGAGGTCGGAGGATCACCCAGCAGCACCAGATACCTGTTCCTGGGGGACTACGTAGACCGAGGATACTTCAGCATCGAGGTAGAGACACACGCACACAGAGAGACACACACACACACGGAGACACACACACACGGAGACACACACACACACACACAGAGACACGCACACACACACACACACACACACACGGAGACACACACACACGGAGACACACGGAGACACGCACACACACACGGAGACACGCACGCACACACAGAGACACACACACACAGAGACACACACGGAGACACACACACGCACACGGAGACACACACACGCACACGGAGACACACACACGCACACGGAGACACACGCACACGGAGACACACACGCACACGGAGACACACACGCACACGGAGACACACACACACACAGAGACACACACAGAGACACACACACACAGAGACACACACATCTCTGACATTTGGAGTGGCGGCCTGCTGCTCGGGCTTAGCAGAGCGTCTTTAAATAGTGGAAGGAAATGAAAGACACACTCAGTGCCCCGCCCACTTCTGCTGGTGGCTGAAGAGTTGATGCTTTTGTTCTTTTACAGTTTCTGTGTGAACGTCACAATATTTGTTCAGAACAAAATAAACATTAATAAGAAGAAGAAAATCCTCTGTTGTGTCGGTCGTCCTTCAGACGTCCGCTCCGTAGGTCTGATAACTCCGCTGGACATGCCGTCTTTATAAGATAATCCTTTATTAGTCCCGCAGTGGGGAAATTTACAGGATTTTTGGTCAGATTCTCATCTTTCCGACGGTCCTTGAACACATCACGTGTGACGAACGCTTCAGTCACAAAAAAAATGCCAAAACGAAGCTTAAAATTGTGATGTTTCATCAAAAACATTTTATTCTTCATGTTCTCATTATAAATCTCTCCTCTAATAAAGTGTTCACTTTAACCAGATTGTGTAAAAACATTCAATTGTGAGCTCCTCAGTGAAACTATGACGTCATGATTGATTCATCTGAGACGTGTATGTATGTATGTATGTATGTATGTATGTATGTATGTATGTGTATATATAGCTAGCATGTGGAGCCTACATGTTGTTCTAACATTGGTAACTCTTCAAACATGTTGGATATTTAAATTCCATCTCTTTTTTTAATGATTGTGTTATTCTCACTAAAGACATGTTCTAGTTCTCTCTACTTCTACTCATGATGGTTCTGTAGAGGAGCAGCACTTCATATCTAGCTTTATAATAATGACCTTCTCTTGCATCGACTCCTCGTAGCTCCTCATGCTGAGAGTCCCATGGACCAGTCTGTCAGACACAAACATGTAAAAATGTCTGTATGTCCTAAACAGTTCATGTGATATTGTTGTTATATCCGTTAAATTAAAGAGTCTCCACTTCATCCACACATTCACTGCTTCATTTCAAATCCATTACAGTCGTGTAAAGAAGAGACATTAGAAAAGTTCAGTCACAGTCCAAATACTTCAACTGTGTAAACACAAATGAAAGAAGCTTAGATTGTTCCTTTGCCATTAAAATCACCAATCAATCAAAAGGGTTGAAGAGCAGGAACCAGTTAAAGTGTGTGTGTGTGTGTGTGTGTGTGTGTGTGTGTGTGTGTGTGTGTGTGTGTGTGTGTGTGTGTGTGTGTGTGTGTGTGTGTGTGTGTGTGTGTGTGTGTGTGTGTGTGTGTGTGTGTGTGTGTGTGTGTGTGTGTGTGTGTGTGTGTGTGTGTGTGTGTGTGTGTGTGTGTGTGTGTGTGTGTGTGTGTGTGTGTGTGTGTGTGTTACTGCGTCACATTTACGTGTGTGTGTCTCTCTACAGTGTGTTCTGTTCCTGTGGGTGCTGAAGATCAACCATCCCAACACCCTCTTCCTCCTCAGAGGGAACCACGAGTGCCGGCATCTCACAGAGTACTTCACCTTCAAACAGGAGTGTAAGTCCTCGACACTCGCACCTCCTAAACAAACCCTGTGCAGGTGTGTGTAACATGTGTAACATGTGTGTGTCCTGCAGGTAAAATCAAGTACTCAGAGAGGGTCTATGACGCCTGTATGGATGCGTTCGACTGCCTGCCTCTGGCTGCTCTCCTCAACCAGCAGTTCCTCTGTGTTCACGGAGGCCTGAGCCCTGAGGTCACCTGTCTGGACGACATCCGGAAGGTAAACCGCTAACACCATAATCACGTTTACATTCTACATGAACGTCGTTATACGATGTAGAATAATGCTGCCGTCTTTGTCAGAGAAAAGTCAACTGCTAAAGTAGTAAAATATACAATATTTCCCTCTAAAATGAAGCTCAGCTGTTTAAAACATATTTAAAAAGGCTGTAAATGTAAACCGTTTATACAGTAAGAGCTGAAATGAATCCATTAGTTTACTGACAAACGATAAATAAAATAGATGAAAGTTTTCCTTCATTCTCCAACACTGTAAAGGTGCAGATGAATCCATAATGACAAAAGTCACATTTTCAAATCCTGGTTCGGATATAATAATTGTATATATAATCATTGGAGCCAAAATAGATGGAGAAGGTGAGTAATTAATTCAGATAAACAATTGTATTTCTGAGATTAAACTGGTAAATTTACACGAAAAAACACAGATAAATCTAAACCGTGTGTTGTGTCTCTGGTCTCTAATCTGTGTCTCTGGTCTCTAATCTGTGTCTCTAATCTGTGTCTCTGGTCTCTAATCTGTGTCTGGTCTCTAGTCTCTAATCTGTGTCTCTAGTCTCTAATCTGTGTCTCTGGTCTCTAATCTGTGACTCTGGTCTCTAATCTGTGTCTCTAATCTGTGTCTCTGGTCTCTAGTCTCTAATCTGTGTCTCTAGTCTCTAATCTGTGTCTCTGGTCTCTCGTCTCTAATCTGTGTCTCTGGTCTCTAATCTGCGTCTCTGGTCTCTAATCTGCGTCTCTAGTCTCTCATCTGTGTCTCTAGTCTCTAATCTGTGTCTCTGGTCTCTAATCTGTGTCTCTGGTCTCTGGTCTCTAATCTGTGTCTCTGGTCTCTAATCTGCATCTCTGGTCTCTAATCTGTGTCTCTAGTCTCTCATCTGTGTCTCTAGTCTCTCATCTGTGTCTCTAGTCTCTAATCTGTGTCTCTGGTCTCTAATCTGTGTCTGGTCTCTAGTCTCTAATCTGTGTCTCTAGTCTCTAATCTGTGTCTCTGGTCTCTAATCTGTGACTCTGGTCTCTAATCTGTGTCTCTAATCTGTGTCTCTGGTCTCTAGTCTCTAATCTGTGTCTCTAGTCTCTAATCTGTGTCTCTGGTCTCTCGTCTCTAATCTGTGTCTCTGGTCTCTAATCTGCGTCTCTGGTCTCTAATCTGCGTCTCTAGTCTCTCATCTGTGTCTCTAGTCTCTAATCTGTGTCTCTGGTCTCTAATCTGTGTCTCTGGTCTCTGGTCTCTAATCTGTGTCTCTGGTCTCTAATCTGCATCTCTGGTCTCTAATCTGTGTCTCTAGTCTCTCATCTGTGTCTCTAGTCTCTCATCTGTGTCTCTAGTCTCTAATCTGTGTCTCTGGTCTCTAATCTGTGTCTCTGGTCTCTAGTCTCTAATCTGCGTCTCTGGTCTCTAATCTGCGTCTCTGGTCTCTAATCTGCGCCTCTGGTCTCTAATCTGCGCCTCTGGTCTCTAATCTGCCTCTGGTCTCTAATCTGTGTCTCTGGTCTCTAATCTGGTCTCTAATCTGTGTCTCTGGTCTCTAATCTGTGTCTCTGGTCTCTAATCTGCCTCTCTGGTCTCTAATCTGCCTATCTCGTCCACAGCTGGACCGGTTCAAAGAGCCTCCGGCCTTCGGGCCCATGTGTGACCTGCTGTGGTCCGACCCGGGTGAGGACTACGGATCTGAGAAGACCCAGGAACACTTCAGCCACAACAGCGTGAGAGGCTGCTCGTATTTCTACAGGTAGGACCTGTTCCCACATTCATCTGAGACTATCTAAAGCTTCTACAAACAAAGGTGTGTCTCTGGAGAAGTCACCGCTGGTTAAATCCTGAAACTAAATATTAGCATTCTGTGCTCTGTCTTCATATTTGTTCTGAATGTTGACATCAATGTGGAGGTCAGAACCTGTTCAGAGCCTCTTTTATATCCTGCTGTTAGTTTGTTTAAAGGATTCACTGAGAGACTCGTTCTCTAATAGATGTTCAGCTCCACCAGCTTCTGGTTTACAGAGCTGGTTACTGGAATAATAATCTGTTAATTTAACATCTCATGTCTGTAAAGACAAACACTTTAACACGACTCCTGGTTTTAATGTAAAGAAACTCAGAAGTCTGGGTAAAATCAAAGATATGTTGGTTAAACTGAGGGTCGATACCAACGTTAAAATTAACTATTTGGTTGATATCTGCTGTTTATTTCAAATTGAATTCAAATAATAAGGAAATAAAAGATTGCATTTTTATAATCATTATTATATTTAATGATTATATTATATTTATATTTAGTGTTAGGAAGTTAAACAGCTCATAATTCATCTCTAATATCTGTTTTATATTAACGTGAAAACATCTCCTTCAAACTACTGGATTTATTCTAGTTTATCACCAAAACTACATTTTACAGATGACATTGAACACATCATGATAACGTTATAATGTACCTTCAGCCAGTAGCCTACTCGTGTTCACAGAGCAGAGCCTGAAGGCATCATAATGTACCTGAAGTGAACCTCCGTTGGTTAGCCGTTAGCGGTGCTGCTAACGTTACTAGCTCTCTGATTGGTTGTTTACAATGAAACATGATCAGAGATCAGAGACTAGAAACACATGTTTCCCTGAATATTGATAATGATTAAACTTTATTTACACTCTGATGGTTAACGATAAACTTTGAGGGGGGTCAGTACGGATCCGTTACACCTTTACAAACGTTTTATACTTTATTGTAGCTTATTGAAATCGGTGCGTCCCGAAGTGAAGTAACGTTCTCCTTATTCTGTGGTTGATTAGTAACACTGTTCTTCTTCTTCTGTGGTTCCAGTTACCCAGCAGTATGTGACTTCCTGATGAACAACAACCTGTTGTCTGTAATACGAGCTCATGAAGCTCAGGATGCAGGGTGAGTGGACAATTATTTTTTAAAGTGTTTTGTTTGTAATATGTATAATAAGCATATCATTTAGTTATCGCTACTGAGAATTTAACAAACATAAAAACATGACGTAGATAGGTTTGCAGTTTTCAAGGTTTATATTTCAGACTGCATCTCTTACACATGAAGATAAAGTTATGAACACCGGCTGAATATCTATTATCAGAATCATTATAACTGTGTTATAACTGCTACTGTGTAAAGGGAATACTGCTGTTAAAAAGAACCTGATGTGTTTAAAGTGTTTGCAAACCAAATGTTATTGCACTTTTCTTTTGTTCATATAGCAGTACTTTAAAATAAAAGTGCGCAATACACTACTTTTGAATTCATTATTGAACTTTGCGCATAATCGCAGAAAATCATGCGATTAATCGCGATAAAAAATGTTAAACGTTGCCCAGCACTAATATATATATATATATATATATATATATATATATATATATATATATATATATATATATATATATATATATATATATATATATATATATAAATATAAAATTCATACTGGATTCTGACAGGTGAATTGAAAAAGTATGAATTGTGCATCATTTTCATGATGATGACATAATACATTTATTTTTCACAACTATAATAAATGAGTCTTCAGTCGTCTGAAGAATAATAATCTCACTGTAAGTGTTCATCTTTAATGTAATGAGGATCATTTACATAATAAGATATCTGCACTTTGACTCATTTAAATACGTTCAGATATCAGTTAAAGGTTCACTTTTACAATTTGTTTTTGTCTTGTTTATGGAGATTAAGTAAGCAGCTGAATAATCATTTCATGAATTTGAAGATGAATCAATTATTAGATTAGTTGTCAACTTTTAAATTAATTTTCAACTATTTTGATAATCGATTTATCAGTTTGAGTAATCTTTTAAGAAAGACATAATTCTCTGATTCCAGCTTTTTCAACATGAATGTTTTCAGTTTTTGGACAAAACGAGACTTTTGAAGACGTCGTGTTGAACTTTAGAAATACTGACGGATATTTTTCACCAGTTTATAGAACAAACAACTAATCGATTAATTGAGAAAAGATTGACCGACGAAAATAATTTGAGGGTAAAACAGTCGTTACTTTATTCTTGTTAAATACTCGTTAGTTTGACCTCTTTTCTTTATTGACATGACTTTGTTTTAAAGGATATCCAGACAAAAAGGTTTGGAACCAGACGTCTAAACTGCTGAAATGTCTAGATTGTTAATACATTTCTTAATGTCATCGATGTTGTTTATTTATATTAGTTTGTCTCTGAGCTGCAGATCAGTAAAGCTTTGGTTTATCTTTTTATCTTGACCTTTATCTTATTATACTTTATCTAATTTAATCTTATTTTACTATACTTTATCTAATATAATATTTTATCTTATTATACTTTATCTAATTTAATCTTATCTTACTATACTTTATCTAATATAATATTTTATCTTACTATACTTTATCTAATAGAATATTTTATTTTATTCTATCCTCATCTTCTAAACTGTGTCCTTCAGGTATCGAATGTACAGGAAGAGTCAGACGACAGGCTTCCCTTCTTTAATCACCATCTTCTCTGCTCCGAACTACCTGGATGTGTACAATAACAAAGGTGAGAGGAACCATGGAAACAGGTAGGAGACCTTGAAGCCCTGGCAACAGGAGACAGGAAGTAGAGAATGTTAATGTGTTAAAGACAGGAAGTAGAGAATGTTAATGTGTGTTAGAGACAGGAAGTAGAGAATGTTAATGTGTTAAAGACAGGAAGTAGAGAATGTTAATGTGTTAAAGACAGGAAGTAGAGAATGTTAATGTGTGTTAGAGACAGGAAGTAGAGAATGTTAATGTGTGTTAGACAGGAAGTAGAGAATGTTAATGTGTGTTAGAGACAGGAAGTAGAGAATGTTAATGTGTGTTAGAGACAGGAAGTAGAGAATGTTAATGTGTGTTAGACAGGAAGTAGAGAATGTTAATGTGTGTTAGACAGGAAGTAGAGAATGTTAATGTGTGTTAGACAGGAAGTAGAGAATGTTAATGTGTGTTAGAGACAGGAAGTAGAGAATGTTAATGTGTGTTAGACAGGAAGTAGAGAATGTTAATGTGTGTTAGACAGGAAGTAGAGAATGTTAATGTGTGTTAGAGACAGGAAGTAGAGAACGTTAATGTGTGTTAGAGACAGGAAGTAGAGAACGTTAATGTGTGTTAGAGACAGGAAGTAGAGAATGTTAATGTGTGTTAGAGACAGGAAGTAGAGAATGTTAATGTGTGTTAGACAGGAAGTAGAGAATGTTAATGTGTGTTAGAGACAGGAAGTAGAGAATGTTAATGTGTGTTAGACAGGAAGTAGAGAATGTTAATGTGTGTTAGACAGGAAGTAGAGAATGTTAATGTGTTAGACAGGAAGTAGAGAACGTTAATGTGTGTTAGAGACAGGAAGTAGAGAATGTTAATGTGTGTGTTGTGTTCTCAGCGGCGGTGCTGAAATATGAGAATAACGTGATGAACATCCGTCAGTTTAACTGCTCTCCTCACCCGTACTGGCTGCCCAACTTCATGGATGTCTTCACCTGGTCGCTGCCCTTTGTCGGAGAGAAAGGTGAGGCAGTGATGTCATAATGATGATCATGAGGTGTCGCATGTTGTGTGTCGATGCTGCACAGCTTTAAGCAGCATTTACGTAAAGATGGAGGTGAAAAACGTAATTTAAACCCGCAGAATCTTCAACACACAGCAAACGCATCAATCTAAACCAGTGGTTCTCAACTGGTCTCGCTGCGGGACCCACCATCACCCCTTAATGACAAGCCGCGACCCAAATTTTCAACTTCTCAAATGTATTTAATGAAAAGATGGTGCAGTTTGAACCTGAGCTGAAAATGTCCTCTGCAGTCGTAGTATAGGGAGCTCTCTTGTGCAGAGAAATTGTTCCTGTAAGTCTCCGTCCCACCAGTGGTGGGCTTTCTGGGCCTGCAAGGCCTTCTCTGCTGGCCTAGACAGAATCACAAAGTTAGAGCTATTTTATAATTTAATAATTTTTCATAAATACACTACATGTATTAAAATATTTTTCCCATTATCTTATTTTCTCATTGCACAGCTACTGTCTTCCTCAGTTGCTCTGCTTCCAGTGCAGCTTGTTTTAAGTAGAGCTTTTATCCAATCAGATTTCACCTCTGTGTCTCTAGGTAGAAGAGAGGCCCGAGGCCTGCAGCCTCACAAGTGAATCCATGTGCAGTTTAAGTGAATGGGGACGATATTGTTGATTGTCATAGTGTTCAACCAATCAGATCTTTAGTTTGACATGTTGGGCGTATTCTTTGACGTGTCAGAGCCTGCTAGCTGGCCTAGCCATACGTGATTGGTCAGTGGGCTAGCCTGACATGTTGGGCGGTGACAATCCCAATATCTGCTGCCTCTGTCGAGCGGACATTTTCAGCCTCAAACGCATTAAAACGTATTCAAGAAATACAACTGGGGAGGCTCGACTGTCTTCACTGGCGTCCATGAATCCAGAAGGACTTCTTACTGGAACTAAAACGCACGGATGTACTGAACAACCGTGAGATTAAACTCTTTATTAACAAAGAAAGGAGGATGGACTTTGTCTTTAAATAGTGAACAGCAGCTCTGGTAAGTTAACAGTTAAAGTTTGCAGTAGCTTTAACTGCCATAAATATTATTTATGTCATTATTTAATATGCTTGTTTATATTATATATTATTATTTGTACAACTTGTTTTTATGAAGATGGATTTTTGTTTGGTTTTATATGTGATAGGAACTATTGTTACGTCCTATGTTGCGCTGGGGACACATTTAGCCGGTGCACAGCAACAAGAAGACGCGCGAAGGGGCAGCGTATACCATATCTCATGTAGTCGGTGTCGTACTTGCGTTTCGCTCAATTAGCATGAAAACAAACTTTGTGGGTATTCTTCTATACTGTGAAATGGAGGGTGTATATTAGCATTACAAGGCATTAATGCCAAATACTGTTAAGGAGTGTGAATAAAATAAAAGCACAGGATATATTTTTTTTTTTTCCAGGCAAAGGCGACCCACTTTTGGGTCCACCAGTTGAGAATCACTGATCTAAACAATACAAGATAAAAGACTGTTATTCTTCTAAATCCATACTTCTGGCTCTGTGTAAACATGTTATAAACATCATGTTACGTTACGCTAACATGGCGCTAACATGGCGCCAGCATGACGCATCATGGCGCTAGCATAACGCCAGCATAACGCATCATGGCGCTAGCATGACGCATCATGGCGCTAGCATGACGCATCATGGCACCGGCATAACGCCAGCATAACGCATCATGGCGCTAGCATGACGCATCATGGCGCTAGCATGACGCATCATGGCACCGGCATAACGCCAGCATAACGCATCATGGCGCTAGCATGACGCATCATGGCGCTAGCATGACGCATCATGGCACCGGCATAACGCCAGCATAACGCATCATGGCGCTAGCATGACGCATCATGGCGCTAGCATGACGCATCATGGCACCGGCATAACGCCAGCATAACGCATCATGGCGCTAGCATGACGCATCATGGCGCTAGCATGACGCATCATGGCACCGGCATAACGCCAGCATAACGCATCATGGCGCTAGCATGACGCATCATGGCGCTAGCATGACGCATCATGGCGCTAGCATGGTGCTAGAATGACGCATCATGGCGCCGGCATGACGCATCATGGCGTAAGCATGACGCAAGCATGACGTGCAGCTCTTGCAGCAGCTCTGAGCCTTAAAGCCACCAGAGTAAATTAAATCCGTCATTAATATCATGTTTCACAGAGTTA
This sequence comes from Leptoclinus maculatus, assembly GCA_032191485.1. Classification (NCBI taxonomy): domain Eukaryota; kingdom Metazoa; phylum Chordata; class Actinopteri; order Perciformes; family Stichaeidae; genus Leptoclinus; species Leptoclinus maculatus. The sequence continues at coordinate 160,262 of JAVDOI010000186.1, forward strand.
TGAATCACGTGACACAGAACCAGAGAGGCGTCATGAGTTCTCAGCTCTCTGTAAATGTGTTGCATGAAACTGCCTTTTAATAAATCAAATGATTATTCATTTCATACTCTGCTCTGTAACTTTTATTCTCTTTTGACTTGTTTTAATTTTCCATTCTCTTGTTTTTTAATGTAAAAGCACTTTGAATCGTCTCGTTGCTGAAAAGTGCTTTATTGATTAAGTTGCCTTTTTAATAAACAGTTATTTAACACTGAATAGAAGATTAGTTGGCAGCTATTTCATAAATCAATGTGATATATGTAAAAATGTTATTTTTTAAAAGCAAGAATACCAAAAATTCTTAGGTTCCAGCTTCTCAAATGGGAATATTTACATTTCTTTATCCTTCATGGCAGTAAAGTGAATATCTTTAGTTTGTTTATGGTTATCAGAGTGAAGCGTCACTGTTATATTAACTGATGATCTCTTAATGAACCCGTTAAATGTTGTAACTGACTGACTGAACTTGTGCTCTCAGTCACAGAGATGCTGGTGAACGTGTTGAACATCTGCTCTGATGACGAGCTGATGTCAGAAGGAGACGACACGTGTGAAGGTAAGAGGAAGTAGCACCTTCATCATTGTCGTCATCATCATCACACCTCTGCTTCTTCTTTTCATTTAATCCCCGAGTTTAATTATAGACTTTAACACTTCCTCTCTTCTGAAGGACGAAACTCTTCTTTGTTTGTTTAATGAAGGCTCTTCTTCTTCCATCATCTGGTGGAACAGTGTGCGTGCGTGTGTGTGTGTGCGTGTGTGTGTGTGCGTGTGTGTGTGTGTGTGCGTGTGTGTGTGTGTGTGCGTGTGTGTGTGTGTGTGTGTGTGTGCTCTCTATTGAATAGAAGTGTGGTGTTGCCATGGTGAGCTGTAGTGAAGCAGCTTCTTCATCACTGAATGTATTAATTATGTAGAAGAGGAAGGTGAAGTGTGAACGGGTTAAAGGACCGAGTGACCATGTTTATGATGATTGAACAAACTTTATTCATAAAGGTCTTTTAATGCACAGATTTGTATTGATCTACAGAGTTTAGACTGAAGGAGACGTGAAGATGAAATGTTTACTTCTAGTCTGACCTCAAACTAAATCTAGACCACGGTGAAGAATTATTAACCTCTTGTTCACAATAAAAACACAAAGCCACAACAAGCCAATCAATAATAAATTATTCTAAATAAAGACAATAAAGTAAATAAATAGTTACACATCAAAAATAAGGGAAGTTTCTAAATAATTGGAAAGCCGAAACAATAAATGAGCGGATTTCTATCTGATTTATTCGATCTGATGAAGTCGTTCCACAGAGTGTAGATGTTGAGGCTGTGGAGCTTCAGAACACGTAGAACGTTGATGTTCTTCTTCTGTCCTCTTGTTGTCCAGGAGGAACTCCAGCCGTGAGGAAGGAGGTGATCAGAAATAAGATCCGGGCGATTGGAAAGATGGCTCGAGTGTTCTCTGTGCTGCGGTGAGTTTCTACTTTCTACCTCTGAGTGTAGATGAATGTTTTTATGTCCATCAGGTTTAAACTGGCTGTGGATGAATTATTCTCTCTGGTTCATAATATAAAGATGTTTCTACTTCTATCGTAGTAGAAACTCCTAAAGAGACGTCTGTTCTTCTTTTCTCACTCGTGGTCCACTTCACCGAAAGCTCATGACTTTTCTTGATTGTCCTCTTTTCTTCCTGAGGAAGTGTGTCACCATCGTTTGTCCTTTAATGATGAAGAAAGTTATTTCAAGGCCTCAACTCTTCCTCTTTTAGTTCTTATGTGTGATTTAAGTTTCTTCACTTCTGTTGACGACTTCTCTTCTTCGACTCATCACTAGTTTACATTCAAGTACTCTGATCCTTTACTGCAGTACAAGTACTACTACTGTAGTAATACACTGACTATGAAGAAGTACTCTGATCCTTTACTGCAGTACAAGTACTACTACCACTGTCTGGTTCTACTGTAGTAATACACTGACCTCATACATTTAAAAACATCACTACTGTCCCTTTTAATAAGAATAAACTCAGTGGTCCTATGATGGATCCTTGAGGAACACCAGATCAAAATACGGATTGTAAACTTGTAAATAGCTGGTTTAATAAAGTTCTAATTGAATCCCTGATGTGTGTGTTCACAGAGAGGAGAATGAGAGTGTGTTGCAGCTGAAGGGTTTGACCCCGACAGGAACGCTGCCGGTGGGAGTTTTGTCTGGCGGTCGGAGAACTCTGCAGAGCGGTGAGAACCAACACAGCCGAGCATCTCACCAAAATACACACTAAGAGACCGCCTCTGAACCCTCTGAGAGACGGACCCTGAACCCTCTGAGAGACAGACTCTGAACCCTCTGAGAGACCGCCCCTGAACCCTCTGAGAGACGGACCCTGAACCCTCTGAGAGACAGACCCTGAATCCTCTGAGAGACAGACCCTGAACCCTCTGAGAGACAGACCCTGAACCCTCTGAGAGACAGACCCTGAACCCTCTGAGAGACAGACCCTGAACCCTCTGAGAGACAGACCCTGAACCCTCTGAGAGACAGACCCTGAACCCTCTGAGAGACAGACTCTGAGAGACGGACTCTGAGAGACGGACCCTGAACCCTCTGAGAGACAGACCCTGAACCCTCTGAGAGACAGACCCTGAGAGACGGACCCTGAACCCTCTGAGAGACAGACCCTGAATCCTCTGAGAGACAGACCCTGAACCCTCTGAGAGACAGACCCTGAACCCTCTGAGAGACAGACCCTGAATCCTCTGAGAGACAGACCCTGAATCCTCTGAGAGACAGACCCTGAATCCTCTGAGAGACAGACCCTGAACCCTCTGAGAGACAGACCCTGAACCCTCTGAGAGACAGACCCTGAACCCTCTGAGAGACGGACCCTGAACCCTCTGAGAGACCGCCCCTGAACCCTCTGAGAGACGGACCCTGAACCCTCTGAGAGACCGCCCCTGAACCCTCTGAGAGACAGACTCTGAACCCTCTGAGAGACAGACCCTGAATCCTCTGAGAGACAGACTCTGAGAGACGGACCCTGAACCCCATCAGCACCACACACACCGTGAAGATGTTTCCTCTCCACCATGCTGCACTACGGAGACTTCAGGGAAACATCTGTTCATATTTACACTGTTATCATTGTGATGAACTCACAAAAAGTACAACGTGTATGAAAAATAGATTCTAAACAAAGAATGAGGAAAAGTACAGAGACACAAATGTAGAACAAAGGTTAATTATAAACATGACAATGAAACATCAACTGAAATATATTTACATATACTAATTATAACAAATATAACATATTGCTAATAATACATCTAACCTATCATAAAGGAATACAAATATAGGGAATAAATAATATAGAATAAAGATTGAATGATAATTTAAAAAAGAAACCCACACACTTAAAGGGACAGTTCATTTGTCCTTAAGTTTTAATTATTAATCAACATAGTTTTAGTGTGAGTGTAATGTTATAGACATGGGCCGTACTGATGTGTATATTCATTTAACCATAGTAATAATAGCAGTGGTGATAGCAATAATGATGATAGGAACAATAGTAATAATAATTATATTAATAATTATAGTGATAGTAATAATAGTGATAATAATTATAGTGATAGTAATAATAGTGATAATAATTATAGTAATGATGGTAATGATAATTATATTAATAATAGTGATAGTAATAATAATTATATTAATAATAGTGATAGTAATAATAATTATATTAATAATAGTGATAGTAATAATAATTATATTAATAATAGTGATAGTAATAATAATTATATTAATAATAGTGATTGTAATAATAATTATATTAATAATAGTGATAGTAATAATAATTATATTAATAATAGTGATTGTAATAATAATTATATTAATAATAGTGATAGTAATAATAATTATATTAATAATAGTGATAGTAATAATAATTATATTAATAATAGTGATAATAATTATAGTAACGATAGTAATAATAATTATATTAATAATAGTGATAGTAATAATAGTAATAATAATAGTGATAATAATTATAGTAACACTAGTAATAATAATTATATTAATAATAGTGATAGTAATAATAATTATATTAATAATAGTGATAGTAATAATAATTATATTAATAATAGTGATAGTAATAATAGTAATAATAATTATAGTAATGATAATTATATTAATAATAGTGATAGTAATAATAGTAATAGTGATAATAATTATAGTAATAATAGTGATAGTAACAATGATGATAGTAACAATAGTAATAATGATGATAGTAACAATGGTAATAATGATGATCGTAATAAAAGTAATAATGCAGCCTGTGGAGGCTTCAGCCCTTTAGACAGAGATCAGATCATATTTTCATGTGAGGTGTAGAGATTATTGATTGTTCAGACATCATGAAGTCAAACTCAACGAGTCGACCTGTTTAAAGTTCAAATCAGACATAATGATTTAGTACACAGTCTTTGGTCTTTGGACAGAACCATGCTAGCTGGTTCCCTCTGCTTCCAGTCTTTATGCTAAGCTAGGCTAACCCCTGGTTCCTCTTCTAGAGCAGCATGGTGTCGACTCTCTCCCACATGTCTGTCTAACATTGTTGTTCTGATGATGATGAATATTGCTCTAACCTCTGACCCCAAGGTGGATGGGGGAGGGGCTTGTGATGATGTAACTGACTGAATGCATTGATAATGTTCTCTCTCTCCATTGGTTTTGGGCTCTTCTACTCACGCTTACACAGCCACCGTAGAGGCAGAGGAGGCAAAAGGTATGCAACCGTCTGTTTCCTGTCTCTGTGTCCTTACCTGTCCTTACCCGTTTCTACCTGTCCTTACCCGTTTCTACCTGTCCTTACCCGTCCCTACCCGTCCCTACCCGTCCCTACCCGTCCCTACCCGTCCCTACCCGTCCCTACCCGTCCTTACCCGTCCCTACCCGTCCCTACCCGTCCCTACCCGTCCCTACCCGTCCCTACCCGTCCCTACCTGTCCTTACCTGTCCTTACCCGTCCTTACCTGTCCCTACCTGTCCCTACCTGTCCTTACCCGTCCCTACCCGTCCCTACCCGTCCCTACCCGTCCCTACCCGTCCCTACCCGTCCCTACCCGTCCCTACCCGTCCCTACCCGTCCTTACCTGTCCTTACCCGTCCCTACCCGTCCCTACCCGTCCCTACCCGTCCTTACCCGTCCTTACCCGTCCTTACCCGTCCCTACCCGTCCCTACCCGTCCCTACCCGTCCCTACCCGTCCCTACCTGTCCCTACCTGTCCTTACCTGTCTCTACCTGTCCTTACCTGTCTCTTGATGTGATGAAGTCTCCTTTCTTATGTGTCTGAGGTTTAAATCCTGTTGTTTTAATTAAATATTATAAGTAGTATATATGTGCCTGATTAACTCTATTACTTTAGTATTATAAGTAGTATATATGTGCTTTATTAACTTTATTACTTTAGTATTATAAGTAGTATTTATGTGCTTCATTAACTCTATTACTTTAGTATTATAAGTAGTATATATGTGCTTTATTAACTTTATTACTTTAGTATTATAAGTAGTATATATGTGCTTCATTAACTCTATTACTTTAGTATTATAAGTAGTATATATGTGCTTTATTAACTTTATTACTTTAGTATTATAAGTAGTATATATGTGCTTTATTAACTTTATTACTTTAGTATTATAAGTAGTATTTATGTGCTTCATTAACTCTATTACTTTAGTATTATAAGTAGTATATATGTGCTTTATTAACTTTATTACTTTAGTATTATAAGTAGTATTTATGTGCTTCATTAACTCTATTACTTTAGTATTATAAGTAGTATATATGTGCTTTATTAACTTTATTACTTTAGTATTATAAGTAGTATTTATGTGCTTCATTAACTCTATTACTTTAGTATTATAAGTAGTATATATGTGCTTTATTAACTTTATTACTTTAGTATTATAAGTAGTATTTATGTGCTTCATTAACTCTATTACTTTAGTATTATAAGTTGTATATATGTGCTTCATTAACTCTATTACTTTAGTATTATAAGTAGTATATATGTGCTTCATTAACTCTATTACTTTAGTATTATAAGTTGTATATATGTGCTTCATTAACTCTATTACTTTAGTATTATAAGTAGTATATATGTGCTTCATTAACTCTATTACTTTAGTATTATAAGTTGTATATATGTTCACTGAACTCAAACTAAAGTAACAACAAAGTGATGTCGTTCTTTTTTTCCGTCTTTCTGCTCAGCTGTTTCTATTATTTTGTCCAGTCCATTTATATCAACGAGGGTAGACAAAATAACAGAAACACCTCTTTGACTGTAACAGACCTGTTTTATTTATTAACGGTATTTACATCATAGCAGTAAATAATTAGCATTATAATTGTTGTTATTATTCGTAGTAGTAGCACAACTATAATAATGATTATTATGATTACTATAATCATAATAATGTATTATTACTATAATAATAATTACTACTACTATAATAATAATAATGTTAATATTTGTTTATTGTTTTAATAATGAGAATGAGAATAACAGCAGTGAAATGTCTCTTTACTAAAAGTCTGTTTCTTTGTCTTCATGCCATCCTCGTCCTGTTCTGAAGTAAGTGTTCTCTGCTGGTCTAACCAGTGCTCCCTGTATTCATAAACCAGTAATAACTGTATTCAATAACCAGTAATAACTGTATTCAATAACCAGTAATAACTGTATTCAAAAACCAGTAATAACTGTATTCATAAACCAGTAATAACTGTATTCATAAACCAGTAATAACTGTATTCATAAACCAGTAATAACTGTATTCAATAACCAGTAATAACTGTATTCAATAACCAGTAATAACTGTATTCAAAAAACAGTAATAACTGTATTCATAAACCAGTAATAACTGTATTCATAAACCAGTAATAACTGTATTCATAAACCAGTAATAACTGTATTCAATAACCAGTAATAACTGTATTCAATAACCAGTAATAACTGTATTCAATAACCAGTAATAACTGTATTCAATAACCAGTAATAACTGTATTCATAAACCAGTAATAACTGTATTCATAAACCAGTAATAACTGTATTCATAAACCAGTAATAACTGTATTCATAAACCAGTAATAACTGTATTCATAAACCAGTAATAACTGTATTCATAAACCAGTAATAACTGTATTCGATAACCAGTAATAACTGTATTCGATAACCAGTAATAACTGTAATCGATAACCAGTAATAACTGTATTCATAAACCAGTAATAACTGTATTCAATAACCAGTAATAACTGTATTCATAAACCAGTAATAACTGTATTCATAAACCAGTAATAACTGAATTCATAAACCAGTAATAACTGTATTCAATAACCAGTAATAACTGAATTCAATAACCAGTAATAACTATTCATAAACCAGTAATAACTATTCAAAAAACAGTAATAACTATTCATAAACCAGTAATAACTATTCATAAAACAGTAATAACTGTTCATAAAACAGTAATAACTGTTCATAAAACAGTAATAACTATTCATAAAACAGTAATAACTAAAACAGTAATAACTATTCATAAACAAGTAATAACTGTATTTATAAACCAGTAATAACTATTCATAAACCAGTAATAACTGACCACGTTCACATGAACACTGATATTATTCCGATGTGACAATAGAGACAATAAATACAACCATCATATTGTGTTTGAATATTCAGACGTGAGCGATATGTTGATATTGTGTTGACATGTAAACGTCTCATCAGAATATTTAGTTTATTATATATATATATAATATACTACATATTCTGAATAGTATCAGAATATGTAGTTCATGTAAACGTGTATTTTTAAACATAATAAAGTCAGTATATTTAGTATATATTCTATATATAATCTGAATAATATTAGTGTGTATATATATATATATATATATAAGTATATTAACGTGTGCTCTGGTCTCCTCTCAGCCGTCCAAGGCTTCGACCCTCAGCATAAGATCCAGAGCTTCGAGGAGGCTCGAGGTCTCGATCGGATCAACGAGAGGATGCCCCCTCGCCGGGACAGCAAGCAGGAGGCCCCCCCCTCCCCCAACAACCTGCCGGACAAGAACGGCACCAACGCACAGGCCTAAACCCCCCCCCCTTTATCTGCCTCCTCTCCTTGCTTCCTTCCCTTGCCCTCTTCTCTCCTTTTTAAGAGCAGGAGAAGAGGTCGTTCGGTCCGAGCGACTCTCACCGCGCTTAATTTATTTCATCTATTAAATATCAAAGTTGAGGATTTAACGGGATGAAACCGGTCTGGTCTGGTCCAGATCCGGTCTGGTCCGGTCCGGTCCGGTCCAGAGCTGGTCTGGTCCGGTCTTGCAAACCCACTTTACAGTCTGTTGGTTTCTGGGACGACATCTTTCTTTCTATCAGCATTTTATTTTGGCGAGGGAAGAAGTGACAGCGTGTCTGCGCACACACACACACACACACACACACACACACACACACACACACACACACACACACACACACACACACACACACACACACACACACACCTTTCTTATGCCAATGATAGTGTGACTGAGCTCTGAGGAGCGAGTATTGACATTTATATTATATTATATGTACATTTTAATTGTTCCCTCTTTTCAATGTGACGGCTTTTTGTTTAGTTTTTTACAACATTTAGATTTAGGGTTGATTATCCAGAGGGGGGGGTGAGGAGGAGGGGAGGGGGGGGTTTAAAGGGTTTCTCTGTTTTACTAAAACTCTGGTTCATTGTTCAGGTTTGATGAATTCTTAACTCAAGGGTCACTTACTGCTTTTTCTCTGTCGCTCTTCTTTAACGAGACGTGGTAGAAAGCTCCAGAGGAAGATTAGTAAGTGGTCCTTGAGTTTGTCTCACGATGCCTTCAGGGTTCTGAAGGCTGCAGGATTTCTAACGGATGAGTTCATATTAACTTCATATGTAAACGTTAACTCGTCTTCAGATTAAAACGAGGAAGACCTGATGAAGACCTGTTTGAGATATTAAAGAGTAAAATGTTGTGACCATAAACAACAGAACCGGTTTATAGAAACAGAAGAACCCTTTGAACACGAGGCGGAGAACCCTGCTTTCATTTCTTTGTTTTCTTTGTTTTGGGAGCTGTGGTGCGTTCGAGGCCTCTTTTTCTGAACATATCTCACAGAATGTACAGAAACGTTTCAATTACAATCAAGAGATTTTCTTTTTTTTTTTTCTTTCTTTACAGCTAAATTTAAGAATAAGAAGAGAACCTGAGGCCTCGTTTCTGTAGATGTTTCACTTCATTCAAATAAAATAATAAAATAAAACAGACGTGAGCGCTGGTCGTGTTTCTTTCAAGGACGTCCGTCTCCTCTCCTCTCAGCCGACCAATCGGAGGCCTGCGTGGGCGCTTTGTGTCCGGAGAGGAAGACGAGAGGCATTGAAACGTGTTGCCTAGCAACACTCAGCCTCCTCTTCATCACCTGCAGCAGAGAAGGTTAACGATGAAGATGATGGTGATGAAGAGGAAGCTGCTTCGTACGGGGGAGTTTGAACATGACGTCGAGTCACGAGGACGGTGTGTTCAGGTACTTCACAGATTATTGTTATTTATACTGAAGAGGTCTAAAAACTGCTTAATAAATATATAAAAGTACTACGGAAGCCCTGAAAGGACACTATTCAAATGTTTTAGTCCCTTTGGAAACTAAATACGTTTATTTATTGACATGTTTTTATTTGGACTATTTCTCTGGTAGAAAGTAGATCCTGTTTGGTTAAACATCAATAATCAAGATTAATAATCAATAATGTTCACTAAGATCAAATGTCATGATGTCATCGATGGCTTAAAGGAACACAAGAGATCAAAGAATCTGTTCTCTGATTTATTTTAACTTCTTTACATCAAACAGAAAGGAGGAGGAATAAGAGAGGAAGAGGAGGAATAAGAGAGGAAGAGGAGGAATAAGAGAGGAAGAGGAGGAATAAGAGAGGAAGAGGAGAGCGTGATGATGATGGTTGAAGAAGATGACGGAGACAATAAAGACGCGGCCGTGTTGATTAGTACGAACTGCTCCTTCAAAATAAAGGTAAGTGGAAGTTAAAGCGAGGAATAAAAACTACAGTGATATTTTCAAAATAAAAGCATGAAAAGTACAATCATCAAATACATTTATAAATATAAATAAAGTTTACAATCAGTTGAAAACATGAATCATCGTGAACATCAGAGGACTGAATGATGTCATGAAGCCGGGTATTAACAGGAAGAGGAGGAGTTATTGATCACAGTCAATAACGAGTTCATTTATTGATGAGATGAAATCTTCTGCGTCTTTATTGATCCTCATCAGGTCAACATGATCAGCTACATGATGAATATTATACATGTGATATAGATCGGTTTAGTGAACGTTAACAATGATGTCATCGGTCTGAATGATGTTAAACGATCAAATCTGATTCTAATTCATACGAACGTCAGATAAAAGATCAAAGAGTCAGAAAGACCTGATCAATAACATCAGCCTAACTGGGAGACGACATCCCTCCTCATCATCTTCATCTTCATCATCGTCCTTCAGTCTATAATCAATACTCTCCTCTCTTCAGTCTGATGGAATCTGCAGTAATTGTTCTGGTTTATTAAAAATGTCCCTTTATAATAAAGCTGTGACTTTTGTCGCTATCGGGCTTCCGTAGAATGAGTTCTCGTGTTTCCAGTGATCTGATTGGTCGTTAGACACAGTAACCACGGCGATGTGATGTCGTTAGAAAGTGAACCAGCTTCATGAAACCAGACCTCTGATGAAGATGATGAAGGTGATGAAGGTTTGCTAGCAGTAGTGATTATAAGTGCAGGTTATACATGTGAGTAAAGGGTTAATTAGGGCCAGCTGATCTCATCCAGAGACGTGATTGGTTAGTTAGTGTGTGTGTGTGTGTGTCTGTGTGTGTGTCTGTGTGTATCTGTGTGTGTCTGTCTCCTCCTCTCGAAGTAGGCGGGTCATCAAGTATTTGAATGGATGAGGTCACTTCCTGTTAGAAAAGTGAGGCTTTCTTCTTCAGCTCGTTTCGTCTCCACAAAGAAAGACGCTCGAACTCAGACATCGGCATCTGGAAGATCTGATGGAACTGATCCGGAGCCAGATGTCTCTGAGGAGGAGGAGGAAGAGGAGGAGGAGGAGGAGGAGGAGGAAGAGGACCTTTCTGTTTATTTCAGCAGTAAAAGTCAATAATACATAAATTAATATAAAATAATAAATAAATAAAATGTTTATTGCTTTCAGTTTTAAATGCTGTTTAACTTAACAATCTTCAGAAAAACTAAACTCTACTTTTTGATAATATATAATTATTGATGCACAGACACACACACACCTCCAGTCGAGTGCGGTCCACTCCTGGTGGCAGCCTGCAGCGCCCTCTGTGGGTCACAATCAGCGCTTCATAGGGAAGAATCTGAACACAACATCATGAGCTGTAACATCGTCACTTCTTAATCTTTATCAAATATCTGTAACAGTAACTGGTTGTTTTATGTTTCATACATTCTAAACAATGATATCATTCATGAACAAAACACGTTTTAATTCACTTTGATTCAGTGACTCAACATCAACTCACCTTCTGCTCCAGAATACTGGGGAGAGAGTTTCCTCTGTCCATCCTCTCCCTCCGAGCATCTCCGTTCTACACACACACACACACACACACACCCCGTCACATGATACCAAGCCAAAAGTAAGCAGCGTTAGAAATCGGAGCATGGTGTAAAGATGCAGATTCAACACACACACACACAAGTGTTTCAGAGACACACGGTCAAAGAAACTCAAGCCGAGTGCAGGAGGAGTTAGTTTAGACTTGCAGCTGTTCAGTAAAGACTGAAAGGTTAAACACAGATGCTATTGCACATGCCACACAGACTGAGCAGACTACACGACACGCAGGCAACACGTCTGCAGATGACACATAGACAACACGCAGACGACATGTAGACAACATGTAGACGACACGCAGGCAACACGTCTGCAGATGACACATAGACAACACGCAGACGACATGTAGACAACATGTAGACGACATGCAGACAACACGTCTGCAGATGACACGTAGACAACACGTAGACGACACGTATACGACATGTAGGCAACATGTAGACAACGCGTCTGCAGACGACACGTAGACGACATGTAGACGACATGCAGACAACACGTCTGCAGATGACACGTAGACGACACGTATACGACACGTATACGACACGTATACGACACGTATACGACATGCAGACAACACGTCTGCAGATGACACGTAGACGACACGTATACGACACGTATACGACACATATACGACACGTAGACGACATGCAGACAACACGTCTGCAGATGACACGTAGACAACATGTAGACGACATGCAGACAACACGTCTGCAGATGACACGTAGACAACAAGTAGACGACACGTAGACGACATGTAGACAACGCGTCTGCAGACGACACGTAGACAACACGTAGACGACACGTAGACGACATGTAGACAACGCATCTGCAGACGACATGTAGACGACACGTAGACGACACGTAGACGACATGTAGGCAACACGTCTGCAGACGACACGTAGACGACACGTAGACGACATGTAGACAACGCGTCTGCAGACAACACGTATACGACACGTAGACGACACGTGAACGACATGTAGACATGTAGACAACGCTTCTGCAGACGACATGTAGACATGCTTACCTGAGCAGCTGCAAAGACATAACAACAGGAAGATCCGACAGTGAGAACACTGAATAAACAACTTAAATACTGTCATATTATTTTGTGCTCTCAAATTATTATATATGTGACTGTGACGTGTGCAAAAAGTTATTAAATACTGTTTGTAAATATTAGAATGTTGTGTTCTAGATCAGAGGATTTCAAGAGAGGGGGTGATACTGTGAGAGGTGAGTCATGAAACCTTTTTAGATTCAGTGTGACCTCATCAATTATTCATCAACAGAAGTGGAATAAAAGATGCTCCTCATATCAAACTCAGCATAATGTAGTTAGCTCATGAAATGCTAACCATTGGCCTTGAAGCTAACTCTAGTTTTTACTGTAAGTATTACTATTACTACTTTACTACTATTACTACTGTACTGTAGGTAGTAGTACTGTTACTACTGTACTGTAGGTAGTAGTACTATTACTACTGTACTGTAGGTAGTAGTACTATTACTACTGTACTGTAGGTAGTAGTACTGTTACTACTGTACTGTAGGTAGTAGTACTATTACTACTGTACTGTAGGTAGTAGTACTGTTACTACTGTACTGTAGGTAGTAGTACTATTACTACTGTACTGTAGGTAGTAGTACTGTTACTACTGTACTGTAGGTAGTAGTACTATTACTACTGTACTGTAGGTAGTAGTACTATTACTACTGTACTGTAGGTAGTAGTACTGTTACTACTGTACTGTAGGTAGTAGTACTATTACTACTGTACTGTAGGTAGTAGTACTGTTACTACTGTACTGTAGGTAGTAGTACTGTTACTACTGTACTGTAGGTAGTAGTACTATTACTACTGTACTGTAGGTAGTAGTACTGTTACTACTGTACTGTAGGTAGTAGTACTATTACTACTGTACTGTAGGTAGTAGTACTGTTACTACTGTACTGTAGGTAGTAGTACTATTACTACTGTACTGTAGGTAGTAGTACTATTACTACTGTACTGTAGGTAGTAGTACTATTACTACTGTACTGTAGGTAGTAGTACTATTACTACTGTACTGTAGGTAGTAGTACTATTACTACTGTACTGTAGGTAGTAGTACTGTTACTACTGTACTGTAGGTAGTAGTACTGTTACTACTGTACTGTAGGTAGTAGTACTATTACTACTGTACTGTAGGTAGTAGTACTGTTACTACTGTACTGTAGGTAGTAGTACTATTACTACTGTACTGTAGGTAGTAGTACTATTACTACTGTACTGTAGGTAGTAGTACTATTACTACTGTACTGTAGGTAGTAGTACTATTACTACTGTACTGTAGGTAGTAGTACTATTACTACTGTACTGTAGGTAGTAGTACTATTACTACTGTACTGTAGGTAGTAGTACTATTACTACTGTACTGTAGGTAGTAGTACTGTTACTACTGTACTGTAGGTAGTAGTACTATTACTACTGTACTGTAGGTAGTAGTACTGTTACTACTGTACTGTAGGTAGTAGTACTATTACTACTGTACTGTAGGTAGTAGTACTATTACTACTGTACTGTAGGTAGTAGTACTATTACTACTGTACTGTAGGTAGTAGTACTATTACTACTCTTTGAAGGATATGTTGTGTTTCCTTTATTCGTGATGCATTTGTGTAACTTTGTAAAAGTGAAACCCTTCACAGTAGAACTTTACCTGCTTCTCCTTTATCTCCGTCTGTGGAAAACTCTGCAGACTGCATCTGCAAACACAAAGAAAATCATTTTACATTTGATATTAAACATTTCAACAAAATGTGTTTTTTATGCTCCCTATAAATATAAATATGTAGATTTAATAGATTCAATCTCTGTCTGCGGTCCTGGGCAGAAACACACAGAACAATTACCAGATAATCATAACATTGAATTTACATGTCAAACACCATGACATCGTCTTCATCACATCAACAATTACACAAACTCATATATGTTTACTGACAATACATATAAAACCTGTATTCCTGTCTTCACTGTCCAACCCACTCAGAACACCATCAGCTGTCAGTAGATCATCGGTACGTCATGTGTTCTAACTCGTGTTGTAATTGAACTTGATCAGAATCACAGCAGCTCTCCATCACTTACTCTGATCAGACCCGGGCCGGAGTGTGAAGGAGACTTTGATGCACCAGCTGACAAACCTGGAGACAAACAAAAGAAAGAGTGTTGAGATCAGATTCATCCCGAACACAAAGACGCCGCCAACAGAAGAGTCTTACTGGTGTGCATGTGCGCTCTGTCCGGCAGCGACTGTGTCTTCCTCCGAAAATGAACGGCCTTCTCTTTCTCCTCCTTCAGGATGAGGCGACCCAAGTTGGACTTGATCTGATTTCACCACAAACACAGAAACCATCAGTTACTTCTGGTTATTTCTGTTTGTGTGTTGCTCTGATGTTTAACTAACTAACCTTTTCCAGAGCTTGTTCCTGCAGGATCTCAGCTTCTCCTGTCAGGTCTTCAAACTCGTCTTCCTCCTGCAGCTCCTTCTTCTTCCTCCACTCGATCTCTAATAGAGTTCAAGCTCAAAGTTAGGTCGAGCTACAGACACAGTCTGTCACTGAGCATCTCATTATCTTCAGAGCTATCAGGGTTTAAAACCTGACACCTGAGATCATATCACACACACCTGAGAGGATTTAATACCATAGGAACAACATACAATTTGTGTTTTGTCATTTAAAGTCTTGTTGACTTTTGATTCTCAGTCGAATACTAATTCAAAGCAACTCATAAAAATAAAGCTAAAATAACTCCTTACAATCTTGAATATATCATTTTACATTTAAACTGCTTTGTATAAATCTAGGATTATATTAGATTAGATTTCAGCTAAACCTAGGTTAAACCGGATCAGCGGCAGGTTTTAGGTTTTGTTAAACCTCGATTAAACCAGGTGAGCATCAGGTTAAACGTTGACCTGTAGTGGCGTTTCACAGCAGCTGGTTTGGACTACAGTGTATACTCTACAGTGTGTATTCTGGAGGGATACTGAACTACTGACTCACCTAGAATAGACTTAAGTATATTGTTCTTGCTTTTACAAGTTGTTATTATCTGTACCTAGGCTGCTTCAATGTTAATACTTTTGCAGTTCCTGTCTGTGCTAGGTAGGTGTGATTTCGGTTTCACCTGGTTAATTGCTCTGCTAAGTGGCAGGGGCGTGGCTTGCACTCCTGGCAGACAATGAGCAATCAGTAGACCGCTGTCCTTAACCACTGCTGGAGGTTGGAAGCGTCAAGCGTCGGGCAAACGAAGGCAACAGGGCGACTTTTTCAAGCCAGACTTCTCCAGCGTGTACTTGCGGGTCAGTAATCTGTTTGTATTGACTACCATGTGTTTGATCCTATTTCTGTCCGTTCCTCTGTCCGGTGGTCACGTAGACATTGGGTCACTCTCAGGTGCCGTGACCTCACTAACCTCATCTATCCTACTCTCTCAGCTCATGGCGAGCAAGTGGTGGCGGGGGGGCTCTGCCAGTCGGCAGTGCTGAGTTCATCTCAGGCTACGCTTCCTTGTTCTCCCTCAACCTTCTTGCTCTAACTGAGACCTGGATCACACCAGAAAACACCACCACACCCACTGCTCTGTCAGACGTGTACTCTTTCTCTCACACTCCCAGAGCTGCGAGGCGAGGTGGTGGTACTGGCCTGCTAATCTCCCCAAAATGGAAATACTCTCTTGTCTCTGTTCCTCCTTTGACCTTTACCACTCCTCTTCTCCTCCTACCCACAAGGCCGGCAACCAGCTGGATCTTATCTTCACTAGACACTGTTCTCCTGCTAACCTCTCCGTCACTCCCCTCCAGCTCTCTGACCACTATTTCATGTCCTACTCCCTCCCCCTCTCCTCTCCCCCCTACTTCCTCCACCTACCCACATGGTTTCTACCCGTAGTCATCTCCGCTCCCTCTCACCCGCTGACCTTTCCTCTTCTGTTACCTCTGCTCTCCCTGACCCTGAATCCTTCTCTCTCCTATCCCCTGATACTGCTACTGATCTTCTCCTCTCCACCCTTTCCTCTTCTTTGGACAACCTCTGTCCCTTCACCTCCAGGCCTGCACGGCCAACCCCACCTGCCCCATGGCTGTCGGACTCAGTGCGTACTGACAGACGGAGCCTAAGAGAGGCTGAGCGTAAATGGAGAAAAGGCAAACTCCCGGAGGACCTTCTTAACTTCCAATCTCTTCTCTCCACTTGTTCCTCCTCTCTCTCTACTGCTAAAGCTGCTTTCTTCCGCTCTAAAATCCTAACCTCTGCTTCCAATCCTAAAAAACTCTTTGAAACTTTCTCTTCACTCCTCCAACCCCCTCCCCCTCCTCCTACTTCCTCCCTTCTCCCTGATGATTTCGCCAACTTCTTTGACAAGAAGGTAAACGATATCAGGTCCTCCTTCTCTCAGCCCCCTCTCCCTGTCCACCCTCTCCCTGTCCACCCTCTCCCTGTCCACCCTCTCCCTGTCCACCCTGTCCAGCTCTTCTCCCACATCTCTCCCTCCCCTCTCCATGCCCCATCTTACCCTATCCTGCTCCCCTCTCCCCTAACGAGGTCCTCAACCTTGTTACCTCTAACCGCCCCACCACGTGCTCTCTTGACCCGATCCCCTCCCCTCTTCTTCAGTCTATTGCGACTGAACTCCTTCCTTTCCTCACCCACCTCATCAACACATCTCTTGTTTCAGGATGCTTTCCCACGGCTTTCAAGACTGCCAGAGTCACCCCCCTTCTGAAGAAACCATCACTTGACCCCTCTGATGTCAAGAACTTCAGACCGGTTTCTCTTCTACCCTTTCTATCCAAAACACTTGAACGTGCTGTCTTTAACCAACTGTCTTCCTATCTCCATCAGCTTCTTGGACCCCCACCAGTCCGGGTTCAAGGTGGGTCACTCGACTGAGACAGCCCTCCTTGCGGTGACGGAGTCGCTTCACACCGCGAGAGCTAACTCTCTCTCCTCTGTCCTGATTCTCCTGGACCTGTCTGCAGGTTTGACACAGTGAACCACCAGATCCTCCTCTCCACCCTCGAGGGGATGGGCGTCTCAGGCTCTGCACTCTCCCTGTTTGCATCCTACCTGACAGGTCGATCCTACCAGGTGACATGGAGGGGGGCCGTGTCGGAACCACGCATGCTGACTACGGGGGTTCCACAAGGTTCAGTCCTGGGCCCCCTTCTCTTCTCGCTCTACACAACATCTCTGGGTTCTGTTATTCGCTCGCATGACTTCTCCTACCATTGTTATGCCGATGACACCCAGCTGGTCTTGTCATTTCCCTCCGGTGACACTCAAGTGGAGACACGCATCGCTGCGTGCTTGGCTGACATCTCGAAGTGGATGACGACACACCACCTGAAGCTGAACCTGGACAAAACTGAGCTACTGTTCCTCCCGGGGAAAGGCTGCCCGCACCGAGACCTGTCCATCACCATTGACGATACCGTGGTGACGCCAACTCTAACTGCGTGGAACCTGGGTGTGACCCTGGACGACCAACTGTCGTTCTCAGCAAACATTGCATCGGTTACACGCTCCTGCAGATTCCTGCTCTACAACATCAGGAGGATTATCTCCTTCCTCACTGAGGAGAGGAGCAGGTGCTCATCCAGGCTCTTGTCTTCTCCCGCCTGGACTACTGCAACTCTCTACTTGCCGGAGCCCCGGTGTCGGCCATCAGACCGCTCAAGCTTGTCCAGAAAGCTGCAGCTCGCCTGGTGTTCAATCGCCCCAAGTTCTCCCACACAACTTCCCTTCTCCGTTCTCTACACTGGCTCCCTGTAAGAGCTCACATCCAGTTGAAGACTCTGGTGCTAGCCTACAGGGCAGTGAAAGGAACAGCTCCTTCCTATCTCCAGGCCACGGTCGAGCTCTACACCCCCGCCCGACCACTTCTCTCTGCTGCCTCGGGGCGATCGGTCGCCCCGTCGCTCAGAGGTCCCTGCGCCCGATCGACCCGGTCACGTCTGTTTCCTGTCCTGGCCCCACAGTGGTGGAATGAACTCCCCACTGACGTCAGGACAGCAGAGTCGCTGCCCATCTTTCATCAGGCTGAAGACTCACCTCTTCAAGAAGTACTACCTGAGCCTTCCACTCAGCACTGATTGTATTCGTATTAGCTTGTTGCACTTATTGTATTCATACTAGTTTGTTTCTGCACTGTACTTTTGCTGTACTCTTGCTCTGGTTTCTGCTCTTAGATGTTTAAAGGAGATGTACTCATGACTTCTGGTGACTAGTAGTTCTCTTGAATACCGATGTTGAATACACTTATTGTAAGTCGCTTTGGATAAAAGCGTATGTTAAATGACTGTAATGTAATGTAATGACTAAACCACAAGTGGAGTTTGGGTTTAAGACATTTATTTAAAACAAAGGTTTAAACCTGTTTTGAACTTAAACTGCAGATAGGTTTTGTGTGTGTGTGTGTGTGTGTGTGTGTGTGTGTGTGTGTGTGTGTGTGTGTGTGTGTGTGTGTTACCCATGGCAGCCAGTGAGGGGGGGCAGGGCCAGTACTCGGTCTCTATCTTGGACGGCAGGTTTGGATCTGGAGGCTGAGCAGCTGGAAACTTTGCTGACTGAATGACGCCTTCGACATGTTTGTTGACATCTGAAGAAACCAAGAGAGTAAAAACATGAAGAAGAGTGACAACATGAAGAAGAGTGACAACATGAAGAAGAGTGACAACACAAAGAAGAGTGACAACATGAAGAAGAGTGACAGAGTGACAACACGAAGAAGAGTGACAACACAAAGAAGAGTGACAACATGAAGAAGAGTGACAACACAAAGAAGAGAACAACACAAAGAAGAGTGACAGAGTGACAACACGAAGAAGAGTGACAACATGAAGAAGAGTGACAACATGAAGAAGAGAACAACACAAAGAAGAGTGACAGAGTGACAACACGAAGAAGAGTGACAACACGAAGAAGAGTGACAACATGAAGAAGAGTGACAGAGTGACAACACGAAGAAGAGTGTCAACATGAAGAAGAGTGACAACACGAAGAAGAGTGACAGAGTGACAACACGAAGAAGAGTGACAACACAAAGAAGAGTGACAACACGAAGAAGAGTGACAACATGAAGAAGAGTGACAGAGTAACAAAACGAAGAAGAGTGACAGAGTAACAACACGAAGAAGAGTGACAACATGAAGAAGAGTGACAACACGAAGAAGAGTGACAGAGTGACAACACGAAGAAGAGTGTCAACATGAAGAAGAGTGACAACACGAAGAAGAGTGACAGAGTGACAACACGAAGAAGAGTGACAGAGTAACAACACGAAGAAGAGTGACAACACGAAGAAGAGTGACAGAGTGACAACACGAAGAAGAGTGACAACACGAAGAAGAGAACAACACAAAGAAGAGTGACAGAGTAACAACACGAAGAAGAGTGACAGAGTAACAACACGAAGAAGAGTGACAACACGAAGAAGAGTGACAGAGTGACAACACGAAGAAGAGTGACAACACGAAGAAGAGAACAACACAAAGAAGAGTGACAGAGTAACAACACGAAGAAGAGTGACAGAGTAACAACACGAAGAAGAGTGACAACACGAAGAAGAGTGACAACACAAAGAAGAGTGACAACACAAAGAAGAGTGACAGAGTAACAACACGAAGAAGAGTGACAGAGTAACAACACGAAGAAGAGTGACAACACGAAGAAGAGTGACAACACAAAGAAGAGTGACAACACGAAGAAGAGTGACAGAGTGACAACATGAAGAAGAGTGACAACACGAAGAAGAGTGACAGAGTGACAACACGAAGAAGAGTGACAGAGTGTCAACATGAAGAAGAGTGACAACACGAAGAAGAGTGACAGAGTGACAACACGAAGAAGAGTGACAGAGTAACAACACGAAGAAGAGTGACAACACGAAGAAGAGTGACAGAGTGACAACACGAAGAAGAGTGACAACACGAAGAAGAGAACAACACAAAGAAGAGTGACAGAGTAACAACACGAAGAAGAGTGACAGAGTAACAACACGAAGAAGAGTGACAACACGAAGAAGAGTGACAACACGAAGAAGAGAACAACACAAAGAAGAGTGACAGAGTAACAACACGAAGAAGAGTGACAACACGAAGAAGAGTGACAACACAAAGAAGAGTGACAACACGAAGAAGAGTGACAGAGTAACAACACGAAAAAGAGTGACAACACGAAGAAGAGTGACAGAGTAACAACACGAAGAAGAGTGACAGAGTAACAACACGAAGAAGAGTGACAACACGAAGAAGAGTGACAACACAAAGAAGAGTGACAACACGAAGAAGAGTGACAGAGTAACAACACGAAAAAGAGTGACAACACGAAGAAGAGTGACAGAGTAACAACACGAAGAAGAGTGACAGAGTAACAACACGAAGAAGAGTGACAACACGAAGAAGAGTGACAACACGAAGAAGAGAACAACACAAAGAAGAGTGACAGAGTAACAACACGAAGAAGAGTGACAGAGTAACAACACGAAGAAGAGTGACAACACGAAGAAGAGTGACAACACGAAGAAGAGAACAACACAAAGAAGAGTGACAGAGTAACAACACGAAGAAGAGTGACAGAGTAACAACACGAAGAAGAGTGACAACACGAAGAAGAGTGACAACACGAAGAAGAGAACAACACAAAGAAGAGTGACAGAGTGACAACACGAAGAAGAGTGACAACACAAAGAAGAGTGACAACACGAAGAAGAGTGACAGAGTAACAACACGAAAAAGAGTGACAACACGAAGAAGAGTGACAGAGTAACAACACGAAGAAGAGTGACAGAGTAACAACACGAAGAATAGTGACAACACGAAGAAGAGTGACAGAGTGACAACACGAAGAAGAGTGACAGAGTGACAACACAAAGAAGAGAACACAAAGAAGAGTGACAGGGTGACAACACGAAGAAGAGTGACAACACGAAGAAGAGTGACAACACAAAGAAGAGAACAACACAAAGAAGAGTGACAGAGTGACAACACAAAGAAGAGTGACAGAGTGACAACACGAAGAAGAGTGACAACACAAAGAAGAGAACAACACAAAGAAGAGTGACAGAGTGACAACACGAAGAAGAGTAACAGCAGAAACCGTAACAACACGAAGAAGAGTGACAACACGAAAAAGAGTGACAACACGAAGAAGAGTGACAGAGTAACAACACGAAGAAGAGTAACAGCAGAAACAGTGATGAAGATGAAGAGCTTACCATGTTTGTAGATGGGAGGTTTCCTGTAGATATTCGCTCCGTTATCTAAAAACATAGTTCTCAGAGTTCAGACTCAGTTTCAGAGTATTAAAACATAAAAAGATTGAATTTGATTTTCTCTTTGTGTCCATGAAGTGCAACAACATTTAGATTTAATATGCTTTTTAATTGCAGGGGTGTGTGTGTGT
>JAVDOI010000186.1:187500-222500 GCA_032191485.1 Leptoclinus maculatus
GTGTCAGCTGTGTTTCAGGTGTGTTTTAGTTGTGTTTCAGGTGTGTTTTAGTTGTGTTTCAGGTGTGTTTTAGTTGTGTTTCAGGTGTGTGTCAGCTGTGTTTTAGTTGTGTGTCAGCTGTGTTTTAGTTGTGTTTCAGGTGTGTGTCAGCTGTGTTTTAGTTGTGTTTCAGGTGTGTGTCAGCTGTGTTTTAGTTGTGTTTCAGGTGTGTTTTAGTTGTGTTTCAGGTGTGTGTCAGCTGTGTTTCAGGTGTGTGTCAGCTGTGTTTTAGTTGTGTTTCAGGTGTGTTTTAGTTGTGTTTCAGGTGTGTGTCAGCTGTGTTTTAGTTGTGTTTCAGGTGTGTGTCAGCTGTGTTTTAGTTGTGTTTCAGGTGTGTTTCCAGTGTGTTTCAGGTGTGTTGGAGCAGGTGTTACCATGATGCCAGTAGCAGGAGACCCTGGGGTGCTCGGGCCCCTGGATGACGGCAGGTTGACCGGAGTCCCCCGTCCCTCCACCTGAGACCATCACACACATTCAGGAGGTGAAGTCTTTCCTGTTTTCTACAACCTGGATGATGTTTTTATGGTTTTATCTGTCTTTCTATCTGAGATATTAACATTGAGCTTTAAGTCATAAAATATATATAAAGTATGTGCAAACAAACTTATTAGAAAACAAAGGTGAACAGGTAACATTAATAATAGAGAATAATAGAGTAATAATGTTTTAACTAATATTAGCATTGAGCTGGATTCAACTCAATGCTATCAACCAATATGCTACTAAGCTAACATGCTATGAAGATTAGCTTGCTGTATACAGTGATGTTGTGTTTGTCATTAAAAATAGTGGAAATCCATTTGTATTTTAAAAGCTGAATATAGAAAGTATGTTAACTCTCATTCTGAGCAGGAAGGTTATTAAAATACTAGAAAATATTTTAGATTTAGATTTTAATAAGTAAATACATTTTATTCATTGTTTTATTATTTCTATGAATATTTATTTATGTTCAAATTTATTTGATAATTAAGGTTTTAATTTCTACGTTTCTTTCTTTTTCTTTTTCTGTATTTATTTATTTAATATTTCATGTCATATAATGGCATCTTTCGTCCTCCATAGCCCTGACATTCAGTTCGCTGTATTCACTGATATTGTGTTTGTCAATAAAGTTTCGGTTCCTCTCAGTCAGAAGGACGGAACTAAAAAATAATAAAATGTTTCCTTCTTGAAAATGTTTTGAAACCAATTTAGCTTAATAACAAAGTTAGCAAACGTAAAGGTTTTCTGTAAATGATACAGTAATATTGATAGTCTTTCACTGATTATTGATTATTGATTACCTTCTGCATGACTGCACAGAAACCTTCCTCTTGTTGGTTTTAACCAGCTGGAACAGAAACAAACAGAAATATTATTATTATATATATTATATAATTATATTATAGTTATATAATATTAAATATTATACAACATTTTATCAACAAGGTTCAGAATGACTCGTCTGAACCTCGAGTCTGAGGACAAAACAACAAAGTCATGAAATCTAATTTCTGCTGCAGAGGAGGAGGAGGAGGAGGAGGAGGATGTTTCTTCCTGTGAACCACCTCCCTTGTGTCGTGTCTTCTCTTTCACCCCCCCCCCCCTGTTTATCAGCTCCTCCAGTCAGGCCAACGCCCTGCTGCTCCTCAACAGTCTCTCTGTGGTTACACTCCTCCTCCAGAGACTCACAAACAGCTTCACTTCCTGTTTCATGACTCCAGACCTGAACTCATCTGAACTCTGCATGTTCCTGTCTGTTAGCATGTTCCTGTCTGTTAGCATGTCCCTGTATGTTAACATGTTACTGTATGTTAACATGTTCCTGTCTGTTAGCATGTTCCTGTCTGTTAGCATGTCCCTGTATGTTAACATGTTACTGTATGTTAACATGTTCCTGTCTGTTAGCATGTCCCTGTATGTTAACATGTTACTGTATGTTAACATGTTCCTGTCTGTTAGCATGTCCCTGTATGTTAACATGTTACTGTATGTTAACATGTTCCTGTCTGTTAGCATGTTCCTGTCTGTTAGCATGTCCCTGTATGTTAACATGTTCCTGTATGTTAACATGTTCCTGTCTGTTAGCATGTCCCTGTATGTTAACATGTTACTGTATGTTAACATGTTCCTGTCTGTTAGCATGTCCCTGTATGTTAACATGTTACTGTATGTTAACATGTTCCTGTCTGTTAGCATGTCCCTGTATGTTAACATGTTACTGTATGTTAACATGTTCCTGTCTGTTAGCATGTTCCTGTCTGTTAGCATGTCCCTGTATGTTAACATGTTACTGTATGTTAACATGTTCCTGTCTGTTAGCATGTCCCTGTATGTTAACATGTTACTGTATGTTAACATGTCCCTGTCTGTTAGCATGTTCCTGTATGTTAACATGTTCCTGTCTGTTAGCATGTTCCTGTATGTTAACATGTTCCTGTCTGTTAGCATGTTCCTGTCTGTTAGCATGTCCCTGTCTGTTAGCATGTCCCTGTATGTTAACATGTTCCTGTATGTTAACATGTCCCTGTCTGTTAGCATGTTCCTGTATGTTAACATGTCCCTGTCTGTTAGCATGTCCCTGTATGTTAACATGTTCCTGTATGTTAACATGTCCCTGTATGTTAACATGTTCCTGTATGTTAACATGTTCCTGTCTGTTAGCATGTCCCTGTATGTTAGCATGTCCCTGTCTGTTAGCATGTTCCTGTATGTTAGCATGTTCCTGTATGTTAACATGTTCCTGTCTGTTAGCATGTTCCTGTCTGTTAGCATGTCCCTGTCTGTTAGCATGTTCCTGTATGTTAACATGTTCCTGTATGTTAACATGTTCCTGTCTGTTAGCATGTCCCTGTCCTCTGGTAGACAGACACACCTGTCCTCTGGTAGACACACACACACACACACACACACACACACACACACACACACACACACACACACACACACACACACACACACACACACACACACACCTGTCCTATGGTAGACAGACACAGACACACACACACACACACACACACACCTGTCCTCTGGTAGACACACACACACACACCTGTCCTCTGGTAGACACACACACACACACACACACCTGTCCTCTGGTAGACAGACACACACACACACACCTGTCCTCTGGTAGACACACACACACACCTGTCCTCTGGTAGACACACACACACACCTGTCCTCTGGTAGACACACACACACACACACCTGTCCTCTGGTAGACACACACACACACACACACCTGTCCTCTGGTAGACACACACACACCTGTCCTCTGGTAGACACACACACATCTGTCCTCTGGTAGACACACACACACACACACCTGTCCTCTGGTAGACACACACACACCTGTCCTCTGGTAGACACACACACACCTGTCCTCTGGTTAGTAGACATCTTATATCAGAATCAGCTTTATTGGCCGTGTATGTGAACGCATACATGGAATTTGACTCCGGTTTCCACTTCGCTCTCAATGTACAGAAACAAATGTACAATAAACAAGAAAACAAAACAGATGTAGGTATAAACATTTAACAATATGTACAATATAAGTATGAACTTATATCCAAAAAAGTGTCTATATATATAAACATAAACAATGGAATTGAGGTGATAGTGCAATATGTCTTCAAACTATAATGTTGTGGTTTCATGAATATTTGTCTTATTTTGACTCTTTTAAACTTAGTTTGTTTCTTTACACAGAGGTCCCTCTGTTCCCAGTCTTTATGCTAAGCTAAGCTAATCAGCTTCATATTTACAGACGTCTGACTCTGAGAATTAGTTTTCACAGTTTGGGAGCTTTTTTAAAAATCAAGCTGAGTTTGAAACTTGTTGTCAATGACGTCAAAAACTCAATATTTATTTCAATGAGCTGCTTTTTTCTGACTAATATTTAAGAAGTTTTTATGTTTTCTAGTTTTAAATATAAACATGTTTAATGTCTTTTAGATCAAACTTTAATCTACAAACTAACCACAGAATAACATGATATATCATATAACAAAGTACTTCTGCTGATTATACGTGTGTACTTTAACTGAAGGAACATTTAATTATCTTTTAGTTTGAGGTATTTGTACTTTTACTGAAGTAAATGATCAAAGTACTTCTGAACTTAACTCGTCATCTGTTTGAGTCTCTGAGGACGAACTAATCGTGTGTGTGTGTGTGTGTGTGTGTGTGTGTGTGTGTGTGTGTGTGTGTGTGTGTGTGGACTAATGGACCACACACACACACACACACACACATCATTTAAACACATGTGATCAGACAGAATCCTACACATTTATTCTACAATAACAAACAAAGATAAATACAATTATCAATGACTTTGTTTGTTTATTTATATATATATATATATATATATATATATATATATATATACATGTATATATTCACTTCAGATCTTCTAACTTTAAGCAGTAAAATATATTTATAATTAAATATCAAAGACAACTAAATAAATTAAACGACTAAATGAATCATTTTGAGACGATATTAAAGGTTTTTCTGCTCTTTTTATTAAACGATCAGTAATCGATCAGATTAATCAACCAGTTGATTGATTGTTTGACAGTAAACTGAACAACTAAATATTAAAATATTTCACCAACATTAATCAACTTATTGATCCGTAATGGAGCCTTAAATATTCAAATATGAGCTAATGTAGTTTATTATTGTTATTATTATTAATATAATGATGATCATTTAAAGACGTGATATTTAAACATATTCACTATTTCCTGACCTTGCGGACTAATTCATGTAATATAATGATTATTACTGATTATTATTGTAATAAACACGCTGCTGGAAACAGAATATTAACGTAATAAACATCAAACGGAGAAAACGAACGTTCGACGTTAAAACAGAAGCTCGTGGACGATGGAGGAGGAAGAGGAGGAGGAGGAAGAGGAGGAGGAGGAGAGGAGAGGAGAGGAGAGGAGAGGAGAGGAGAGGAGAGGAGAGGAGAGGAGAGGAGAGGAGAGGAGAGGAGAGGAGACGAGACGAGACGAGACGAGACGAGACGAGACGAGACGAGACAAGTGCGTCTGCAGCAACACGATAAAAACACAGCACGAATATTCTGGTTCAAAACGGAAAAGATCCGGGACCCGGTCTGATGGTCCCGGTCTGATGGTCCCGGTCTCATGGTCCCGGTCTCATGGTCCCGGTCTTCTTACCTCCAAACACTGAAGAATGAAGCACACAGATCCGCCCGAACCAGACCGGAGACCGGAGACCGGAGGACCGACGGGGACGAGCCGCTCCTACTAGAGCCGAGGAGGAAGGGCGGAGGAGATGAGGAGGGAGGGGGGAGGAGATGAGGAGAGAGGGAGAGGGGGCTATGTGATGAGGCGGCAGACTGCTTTTAAGGCCGAGCAGGGGGGCTGATGTGAGGAGGAGGAGGAGGAAGAAGAAGAAGAAGAAGAAGAAGAAGAAGAAGAAGAGGAAGAGGAGGAGGAGGAGGAGGAGGATGTGAACAATCACCGCTGTGTTATGATGACTTTACATAATGTCTGAAACATGATTCAGCATCTTCTTGCAGACAGAGAGGAATATTAATATTAATATTATGAACCATTGCACCAACATTACATTCAGTCCTATTGATTCTTGTCTGTATGTTACTCTCTGTTGAGTTTAATAACCTAAACCTGTTTTTCTCGCTATTGTTTTTTAAATTTGTATCTATTTCTTTGTGTTTTCGTAGCTTTATTTATTTGTTATTTTTCATCTCAATAAAACTCAAACCTCCAAACGGATAAAAACTTAAATAAAATAGAAAACGAGAGAAAGTAGAGGAAGAAAAGATGAAGTTCGCATTTTGTCCACAAGGTGGCGGAATAAACTCCTGAACGTCTGACGTAATGAAATACTTTATGTATATGAAATAATTATAATTCTGTATAAATAAGTTTTTATTCATTTCAACTATTGAAACAATCTTAATCTTTTAATTAATTTTATAAAAACTTTATTCTTTTGAAGTTTTGAAGTTTTGAAACAAATAACAAATAACAACATATTATATAAATAAATAAAAATAATTATGCTTAAAGAAATATAATTGGAAAACTTTAATAACATAAACTCATGATGACAAAAATAATACATTATTCTTCTCTACTGTTTAAAATGTATTCTTTAAATTTAAATAAAAATCATTCTGTTCATTTGAATTCATGTATGTAAAATTCACCATAAATAATTACAAAGTTAACAATGAATTCAATGTTAATTTTCTCATATTCAAAATGCAAAATTAAATTTGTACACAAAAAAACTGATTTAATGATTCATTTTACACAAAATATATTCTTTCATTTGTGTCCAAAGGGTAATTGAAAGTAGACAATGGTAAAAATAAATTCTGGTTCATCATTTTAAAAAGTTCCATTTGTTGTCAATATCTGAGAATTTGGAGAAATATCGATTTATTGAATATTTTTTGGTGTGACGTCTCACTCGTCTTTAATTGTGACACTGGCTCTTTAAATCACGTGACGGCACAGAGGAGTCAAAGTTGAACGCAGAGAGTAAAGAAATAAAAAGATGGTTCACTTCGTTCGATGATAGTCTGCCTACAATGGTTTGGTTACTGTAATGATCCGTGGGGATCCATAAACTGAATAATTACCCATACAATAACACGAAAGATACAATAATATATTTAATATTCCTATTCTATTATCTCTGCTTTTGTATTTCATCGCTATTGCTCTTGGGAGACGAACTCGAACAAACAGCGCATGCGTACAGCTAAAACAATCGTAGTTAAAATCCCAATCTCATAGACGATCTTTGGCTGAGTGAAAATGACGTCTGAAGAAGCGCTGGCCTCTCTGGTAAATGTTCTCTAACGTTATTATTATTATTAATTATTATTAATTATTATTACCGAGCTGCTTCACCAGCGAGTCCGTACCGAGTCAGGGATGAGTAAGATTACAGTTTAAAGGTTTACCGATGCACGAGCGCTAGCTAACTGTGCTAATGCTAGCTAGCTTAGAATGAAAACACGCGTAGAAACAACTGACACGTGGTATTATATTATATTACATATTATGTGTCATATTAACCGAGTCCCGATGATTTATTATTATGTGTTTATTATGATTTATTATTATGTCTTTATTAAGCGTTTATTATTTATTATTATGTCTTTATTATGATTTATGTATTTGTTTTGTGTTTATTATGATGATATGTGTAGTTCATGTTGTAGTTTCAGTGTGATATTTGTAGTTAAAGTGTGATATTTGTAGTTCATGTTGTAGTTAACGTGTGGTATTTGTAGTTCATATTGTAGTTACAATACGGTATTTGTAGTTAATGTTACAGTGTGGTATTTGTAGTTCGTGTTGTAGTTTCAGTGTGGTATTTGTAGTTCGTGTTGTAGTTCAAGTATGATATTTGTAGTTCGTGTTACAGTTAAAATGTGTTATTTTTAGTTCATGTTACAGTTTGAATGTGATATTTGTAGTTAATGTTGTAGTTCCAATGCGCTGTTTGTAGTTCATGTTGCAGTTCAAATGTGTTATTTGTAGTTTGTGTTGTAGTTACAATGCACTATTTGTAGTTAATGTTGTTACAGTGTGGTATTTGTAGTTCATGTTGTAGTTACAATGTGGTGTTTGTAGTTCGTGTTGTAGTTACAGTATGACATTTGTAGTTCATGTTGCAGTTACAGTGTACTGTTTGTAGTTCATGTTGTAGTTACAGTGTGACATTTGTAGTTCATGTTGCAGTTACAGTGTACTGTTTGTAGTTCATGTTGTAGTTACAGTGTGACATTTGTAGTTCATGTTGCAGTTACAGTGTACTGTTTGTAGTTCATGTTGCAGTTGCAGTGTACTGTTTGTAGTTCATGTTGTAGTTACAGTGTGACATTTGTAGTTCATGTTGCAGTTAACGTGTACTTTTTGTAGTTCATGTTGTAGTTAATATGTGACATTTGTAGTTCGTGTTGTAGTTCATGTGTACAATTTGTAGTTCTTACGATTAATCGATGAATCGGATAAAAAAAAAAAGCATTAATTTCCAACCCTTTATTCAAAAACAGTATGCTTTATGCTTTACATCTGCCAATTATATCGTTTTTTTTTAAATAAAGTGCACAAAAATATGTATATTTTTGTTTAAAGGGACCTGAGCTGTCAGAACAATAAATCATTTATAAAAAATACAAATCAGAAAACTTAACAGGATTAGTTTGAACGTCAGAACTTGTTCTCTACACTACACTCACAGATGCACACACTCACACTCACAGACGCACACACTCACAAACTCTCACTCACAGACGCACACACTCTCAGACACACACTCACAAACTCTCACTCACACACTCAGACACGCACACACACTCAAGTTCACTTGAAGCTTATTCATTAAATTATTACCATCATTGTAGTAAGTGCAAGTTAAGTTCATTTATACACCACATTTAAACACAGTTTAAGATGACCAAGTGCTATAAAAAAAAATGTACAACAGTACAACACACACAAATATATTAGTCAACAATAACCGATATGGGACAAAGCACAGAATATATATACCTGACAACAGATTGAAAAATGAATGGGCCAAAAAAGGCGAGTGAATAAAAGCGTGTCTTTAGTCCTGCTTTACTACTGGTATTAACGAGCTAACGCTAACTTGTCATGCTTGTCAAACTGGATAACGAGTAAACACCAGCACCAGAAGAGCTACTGGAGGGACGTTACGTCCCTGATAGCAGTCGACTCCGGGGCGGCTGATCCGCCGTACTGTCGCACTCGGTTCGGCCATGCACGCCGGATACGCCCCGCCTACGGATCGCGCACCGTCAAACATCGTTACGGGTCTCCGGTGGTCTTTCCTCTACCTCCGCTCTGCTCCGCGCTCAACTCAACTTTTTTTTTTTTATACTCAAACATCTCCGCGACTTATTGAGTGGCGTAATAATCGCGCGACACAACGAATCGATAATGAAATTCGTTGCCAACTCTTTTAATAATCAAATTTTATCGATTTTATCGATTCGTTGTTGCAGCCCTAGTTCATATTGTAGCTAATGTGTGGTATTTGTAGTTAATGTTGTAGTTAATGTGTGGTATTTGTAGTTAATGTTGTAGTTTCAATGTCATATTTGTAGTTCATATTGTAGTTAGAGTGTACTATTTGTAGTTCATGTTGTGGTTCAAGTGTGGTATTTGTAGTTCATGTTGTAGTTACGATGTGCCATTTGTAGTTCATGTTGTAGTTAATATGTGCTCTTTGTAGTTCACGTTGTAGTTAATGTGTGGTATTTGTAGTTCATGTTATATTTACAGTGTGGTGTTTGTAGTTTGTGTTACAGTTACAATGTGGTATTTGTAGTTCATGTTGTAGTTAATATGTGGTATTTGTAGTTCATGTTACAGTTACAATGTGGTATTTGTAGTTCATGTTGTAGTTACAGTATACTATTTGTAGTTCATGTTGAGGTTACAGTGTGCTATTTGTAGTTCATGTTGCGGTTACAGTATGCTATTTGTAGTTCATGTTGCGGTTACAGTGTGCTATTTGTAGTTCATGTTGCGGTTACAGTATGCTATTTGTAGTTCATGTTGCGGTTACAGTATGCTATTTGTAGTTCATATTGCGGTTACAGTGTGCTATTTGTAGTTCATGTTGTAGTTCAACTGTGGTGTTTGCAGTTCATGTTGTAGTTCCAATGTACTATTTGTAGTTCCAGTGTGATATTTGTACTTCATGTTGTAGTTCCAGTGTACTATTTGTAGTTCCTGAAGTAGTTCCAGTGTGATATTTGTACTTCCTGTTGTAGTTATTGTGTGATATTTGTACTTCCTGTTAGTTACAGTGTGTTCTGGTTCTCAGGGAGTGGGTGGAGCCTCAGCTGCTGCTCATGCTCTGTCTCTCCCAGCAGACGCGTATGGAAATGACGTAAGTGTTTGTTTTTATATTTTCAATCTTTAATCCTTTATTGGTAATGGTGGAGGAATAAAAGTACTAAAACCACACTGATGTTTGCATCACAGTGTGATGTCTCTCCTCTCCTCTCTCCTCCTCCCTCCCTCTCTCCTCTCTCCTCTCCTCTCCTCTCCTCTCCTCCCCTCTCTCCTCCTCCCTCCCTCTCTCCTCTCTCCTCTCCTCTCCTCTCCTCTCCTCTCCTCTCCTCTCCTCTCCCTGTAGTTCAGTCCTAGTGTCTCCTTTCTCCTCCCCTCTCTCCTCTCCTCCCCTCTCTCCTCCCCTCTCTCCTCTCCTCTCTCCTCCTCCCTCCCTCTCTCCTCTCCTCTCCTCTCCTCTTCCTGTAGTTCAGTCCTAGTGTCTCCTCTCATCTCCTCTCCTCTCCTCTCCTCTCCCTGTAGTTCAGTCCTAGTGTCTCCTCTCCTCTCCTCTCCTCTCCTCTCCTCTCCCTGTAGTTCAGTCCTAGTGTCTCCTCTCCTCTCATCTCCTCTCCTCTCCTCTCCCTGTAGTTCAGTCCTAGTGTCTCCTCTCCTCTCTCTCCTCTCCTCTCCTCTCCTCTCCTCTCCTCTCCTCTCCTCTCCCTGTAGTTCAGTCCTAGTGTCTCCTCTCCTCTCTCTCCTCTCCTCTCCTCTCCCTGTAGTTCAGTCCTAGTGTCTCCTCTCCTCTCCTCTCCTCTCCTCTCCTCTCCTCTTCCTGTAGTTCATAGTGTCTCCTCTCTTCTTGTCACATGACTGTTGGTCTCAGATGAATCAATCATGACATCATAGTTTCACTGAGGAGCTCACAGTTTAACGTCTGTAACAACGTTCACAAAGTGAACACTTTATTAGAGGAGAGATATTATGAATGAGAACATGAAGAATAAAATGTTAGTAACTAACTGACAAACCTTTTGACCTTTGTGTTCCTTCTTTCAGCCACGTCTTGAGGTCATGTGGGCGATGAAGGCCTACAACCACGCAGAAGTTTACTTCAACGTGAGACCTTTTACTTCTGGATCCTCAGTCAAACACAAACTAACATGTTCAAATATGTCAATAATATCATTTACATGAAGTATTTCTAACCTTAGGATTTATTTAGTTCAAAGCTTTAGTCTCTTAAATTCAGAGTAAACTTCTGCTGATGTTTGTTTCTTTGTTTCTCTCTAAAGCAGTTTAGTCTGGAAACAGAGAGCACAAATTATTAAATAGAGCACACATTATTAAATAGAGCACACATTATTAAATAGAGCGCACATTATTAAATAGAGCACACATTATTAAATAGAGCGCACATTATTAAATAGAGCACACATTATTAAATAGAGCACACATTATTAAATAGAGCACACATTATTAAATAGAGCGCACATTATTAAATAGAGCGCACATTATTAAAGAGAGCACAAATTATTAAAGAGAGCACACATTATTAAATAGAGCGCAAATTATTAAATAGAGCACACATTATTAAATAGAGCACAAATTATTAAATAGAGCACAAATTATTAAATAGAGCACACATTATTAAATAGAGCACAAATTATTAAATAGAGCACACATTATTAAATAGAGCGCAAATTATTAAATAGAGCACACATTATTAAATAGAGCACAAATTATTAAATAGAGCACACATTATTAAATAGAGCACAAATTATTAAATAGAGCGCACATTATTAAAGAGAGCACAAATTATTAAATAGAGCACAAATTATTAAATAGAGCACAAATTATTAAATAGAGCGCAAATTATTAAATAGAGCACACATTATTAAATAGAGCGCACATTATTAAAGAGAGCACACATTAAATAGAGCACACATTAAATAGAGCACACACATTATTAAATAGAGAGCACAAATTATTAAATAGAGCGCACATTATTAAATAGAGCGCACATTATTAAAGAGAGCGCACATTATTAAATAGAGCGCACATTATTAAAGAGAGCGCACATTATTAAAGAGAGCGCACATTATTAAATAGAGCGCACATTATTAAAGAGAGCACACATTATTAAATAGAGCGCAAATTATTAAATAGAGCGCACATTATTAAATAGAGCGCACATTATTAAATAGAGCGCACATTATTAAAGAGAGCGCACATTATTAAAGAGAGCGCACATTATTAAAGAGAGCGCACATTATTAAAGAGAGCGCACATTATTAAATAGAGCGCACATTATTAAAGACAGCGCACATTATTAAATAGAGCGCACATTATTAAAGAGAGCGCACATTATTAAAGAGAGCGCACATTATTAAAGAGAGCGCACATTATTAAATAGAGCGCACATTATTAAATAGAGCGCACATTATTAAAGAGAGCACACATTATTAAAGAGAGCACACATTAAATAGAGCACACATTAAATAGAGCACACACATTATTAAATAGAGAGCACAAATTATTAAATAGAGCGCACATTATTAAATAGAGCGCACATTATTAAAGAGAGCGCACATTATTAAATAGAGCGCACATTATTAAAGAGAGCGCACATTATTAAAGAGAGCACACATTATTAAAGAGAGCACACATTATTAAATAGAGCACACACATTATTAAAGAGAGCGCACATTATTAAAGAGAGCGCACATTATTAAAGAGAGCGCACATTATTAAATAGAGCGCACATTATTAAATAGAGAGCACAAATTATTAAATAGAGCGCACATTATTAAAGAGAGCGCACATTATTAAAGAGAGCGCACATTATTAAAGAGAGCGCACATTATTAAAGAGAGCGCACATTAAATAGAGCACACACATTATTAAAGAGAGCGCACATTATTAAAGAGAGCGCACATTATTAAATAGAGCGCACATTATTAAATAGAGCGCACATTATTAAAGAGAGCGCACATTATTAAATAGAGCACACATTATTAAATAGAGCGCACATTATTAAATAGAGCGCACATTATTAAATAGAGCGCACATTATTAAATAGAGCGCACATTATTAAAGAGAGCGCACATTATTAAAGAGAGCGCACATTATTAAATAGAGCGCACACATTATTAAAGAGAGCGCACATTATTAAATAGAGCGCACATTATTAAATAGAGCGCACATTATTAAATAGAGCGCACATTATTAAAGAGAGCGCACATTATTAAAGAGAGCGCACATTATTAAATAGAGCGCACACATTATTAAAGAGAGCGCACATTATTAAATAGAGCGCACATTATTAAATAGAGCGCACACATTATTAAAGAGAGCGCACATTATTAAATAGAGCGCACATTATTAAATAGAGCGCACATTATTAAATAGAGCGCACATTATTAAAGAGAGCGCACATTATTAAAGAGAGCGCACACATTATTAAATAGAGCGCACATTATTAAAGAGAGCGCACATTATTAAAGAGAGCGCACATTATTAAAGAGAGCGCACATTATTAAAGAGAGCGCACATTATTAAATAGAGCCACATTATTAAATAGAGCGCACATTATTAAAGAGAGCGCACATTATTAAATAGAGCGCACATTATTAAATAGAGCGCACATTATTAAAG
The DNA here is from genome assembly GCA_032191485.1 of Leptoclinus maculatus. Classification (NCBI taxonomy): domain Eukaryota; kingdom Metazoa; phylum Chordata; class Actinopteri; order Perciformes; family Stichaeidae; genus Leptoclinus; species Leptoclinus maculatus. The sequence goes on from JAVDOI010000186.1 coordinate 201,015, forward strand.
AGAGCGCACATTATTAAAGAGAGCGCACATTATTAAAGAGAGCGCACATTATTAAATAGAGCCACATTATTAAATAGAGCGCACATTATTAAAGAGAGCGCACATTATTAAATAGAGCACAAATTATGCATAGAAAGAAAACCTTGCATATTAAATGTATTAAATTAATTATATTAAACAAAATCGTGCTGCAGTCAAAGTATAGGAATCAAATATATTGTAATCCGCTATATTTAACATTAAATATAACGGTGTGGTATTATATTTTGTGGTTGTCCATTCAATGCATAGACAATAAGAACATATTATAGACAAGTGATTATTGATAAAGGGTAGAACAAATCAAATAAATTAATATTCTTTGATTTCTAATAAAGTTGTTATGAATACACAATAAATAGGACTAACAGTATGTATATGAATATATATCTTTGTTTATTGTAAACCACTAACGGATGAATTAAAACTGTTCTTCTGTCTTCAGCTCATTTCATCGGTTGATCCAAAGTTCCTGAAACTGACGAAGCTGGACGATAAAATCTACTCGTCCTTCAGAGAGACTTTCAAAGAGCTCGACATCAAGCTGCTGAAACCAGACGACCTGAAATCTGACGAGGCCAAAGAGGTCGGCACCACACCAAACATATATATGATGTATATATGTAATACAGTGTTTCATTTTGTCTCAACACCACAAAGCAACAAGAACATACTACATGAAATATATTCTGAAATGAAATAAGGAACTCTGGGATCAAAGAGAAAGTAAACAAACTAAAATGTGAATGCTGCTGACTTTGGATGTGAGGACGTCCCCCAATGTTTAACATACAATACTACTATATACTATGTAGAGGTGCAACGGATCACAAACCTCGCGGTTCGGATCACGGTTCTTGAGTCACGGTTCGGATCATTTTTCGGATCAACAAAGAAAAGGGGAGGAGTCAAATATAACTTTGCTTTCCATTTATTAATTAAAGAACTTCAAGAACACTTAAAGAAAATAACTTTGGGCTATAGTCTGACATGAAAACTAAAATATTGAAGATGTCCAGTTTGAAATGAAATAAATAAATACAATTAAAACATTCAAGAATATTCAATTCTGTTTAAGTTTAAGTGCAACATGAGGTATGTTGATGCCCTCGTCCTTTGATCAATATTGAAAGAATATGTGAGCTAGCTTCCACTGTTTACACTGAACTGAACTGCTCGGCAACAACTTGGGTCTGTGTTTACTTCCTGTCAGGTTATGTCATTCAAATACACAATAATGTTCACATTACTGTGACATTATTTTCAAAAAGATGAGAATATCTCCACTGTCTGGGGAGAGGGTCGACCTTTCTGTAGTGACTGTTACTACTGGACCTGTCTAGCTTCACTCTGATGCTTCTGTCAGCACCTGCACCAGGTGTGTGTCTGTGTGACTCTCACAGAGGGGGCGTGTCTACAGCACCTGTCTGTGTGACTCTCACAGAGGGGGCGTGTCTACAGCACCTGTCTGTGTGACTCTCACAGAGGGGGCGTGTCTACAGCACCTGTCTGTGTGACCCTCACAGAGGGGGCGTGTCTACAGCACCTGTCTGTGTGACTCTCACAGAGGGGGCGTGTCTACAGCACCTGTCTGTGTGACTCTCACAGAGGGGGCGTGTCTACAGCACCTGTCTGTGTGACCCTCACAGAGGGGCGTGTCTGCAGCACCTGTCTGTGTGACTCTCACAGAGGGGGCGTGTCTAGAGCACCTGTCTGTGTGACTCTCACAGAGGGGCGTGTCTACAGCACCTGTCTGTGTGACTCTCACAGAGGGGGCGTGTCTACAGCACCTGTCTGTGTGACTCTCACAGAGGGGGCGTGTCTGCAGCACCTGTCTGTGTGACTCTCACAGAGGGGCGTGTCTACAGCACCTGTCTGTGTGACTCTCACAGAGGGGGCGTGTCTGCAGCACCTGTCTGTGTGACTCTCACAGAGGGGGCGTGTCTGCAGCACCTGTCTGTGTGACTCCCACAGAGGGGGCGTGTCTGCAGCACCTGTCTGTGTGACTCTCACAGAGGGGGCGTGTCTACAGCACCTGTCTGTGTGACTCTCACAGAGGGGGCGTGTCTGCAGCACCTGTCTGTGTGACTCTCACAGAGGGGGCGTGTCTGCAGCACCTGTCTGTGTGACTCTCACAGAGGGGGCGTGTCTACAGCACCTGTCTGTGTGACTCTCACAGAGGGGGCGTGTCTACAGCTCCTGTCTGTGTGACCCTCACAGAGGGGGCGTGTCTACAGCACCTGTCTGTGTGACTCTCACAGAGGGGGCGTGTCTACAGCACCGGACTATGAATCACTCCTCCGTGGTGAAAGCGGTCACAGTCTTTTCCTTGTCGTATGTCTTTCTCTTTAAATAACGCCTACATACTGTAACGGTTTTGTCCACCACCCTTATCCGTCATTATAAGTTACAGGGAAGACAAAATGATCCCAAACTTGTGACTTAAATGACCCGGGGGCTTCTGGAGTTCCTCCGCTCGCCGTGACTTTCGCCGTTAAATGCTTCTAACCTCCGTTGACGTGAACACATGCTTTATATCTGTTCACTGACACTCTGCATTGATATTCGGGGACTTGTTACTAAAGGAACAGCAGCAGTAACACTGTGTTACACACTATGAGGATTACACTGTAAAAAAAAATACTCAATTGATCCGCGGTTCACGAGTGATCCGAACCGTGAGGGGTGATCCGTTACACCACTAATACTATGACATGCTGTACTATGACATTTTTCTACACACTATACTATATATATATTCAAGAAGCCTAGTAGTAGTAACGTCTCTGTGTAGTTCAAATATAGAAAGTACACATCCATTATTCTCAGTTTTCACATTTAACTGGATGGATTATAAATAATACATAGAAATACATAAATAAATGTTTCTCTCATTTCAAGTAAAATGACTCCATCTAAAAATAAAATACACAAAAAAGAAATTTTGAAAAACTTGTGCTTGATTTTAGAAAAATTAATGAAGGTGAAAAAAGGAAAGTGTGGCTGAAGTGAACTTATTTCTTTTTTGTTAAATCCATTTCACATCGTAACGGTCTCAGTGGACTTTATAATAAACTATCTCAGACTGGAGTGGGTGTCAATCTCACTCGACTCACGATGCGTTTCAGAATACAGATATTCGATTGGCTGAGTAGCGCCACGTGAGCTGATTTATAACGCATGTGATTGGTCGGTGTGTTTCCTGGACTGCTGACCGAGTACCGTAAAGGCTAGAAAAGCTGTGCAGGTTAAAATAGAAGCGCTCCGCCAAAATGTATAATTCTCAATTATCCATCAGTTGTCCGTCCGGGTCCGGATCGTGGTCCGGATCGTGGTCCGGATCGTGGTCCGGATCGTGGTCCGCCTGTTAGTGACCCCTGTGCTATACAATGACTTTTTACAAAACCAACCATGAAATGTATTTGATTCAGCGTTGAAAGCTGAGCTTTGAAGTAATTCAGTGTTTGTGTGCAGGTGTGGCGTCCGTTCTGTAACCAGTTTGAAGGACTTATCGAAGATTTCAACTACGGCACTTTGCTTCGTCTGGACTGTGAGAGAGATTACACAGAGGAGAACACTATATTTGGTAAGTTTGTATCTCACTGTGGAAAATGTTTTATTATGTAAAACATGAAACAAAAAGCAATAAATGTTTTTCTGATTTCAGCCACCAGGACTCAGTTCTTTGCTGTTGAAATCGCCCGAAACAGAGAAGGTCACAACAACGTTGTGTTCTTGTCGGATAGTTCAAAGAGCTAGTCTCAAAATGAACCAGTCATGAACCCATCCCACCACCACCAGGACCAGGACCAGCCCTCCAGGAAACAGATGAACTGTTGGAGGGAGCAGCTTTTCATTTACTAAGTTCTCTGAAAATATGATCAGTTTTTTGATTCTGAAGCCGTCTGTTAAAAGGAATCAGCACTGTTTGGATTCTTCAGCCGCTCCTCTTCATTTTGTATTTACTGTAAAGTTTTATTGTGCCAATTAAAACATGGTTGTTTATTTTGTAACAGTTGCATTTGTTTGCCTGTAACCGTGGAAACCACAAATAAAGTCTGATGCGTTTGTCTGAATATTGTGTTCCTAATAATCATCACATTGAAAGGGCTCAAACAGTCATATTGATGGAATGTATATGATCTGAAGCTGATTAACGTATTCATTAAATACTGTATCTGTGGGGGGGCTGAAGTCTGCTCCATATAAAAACAGTCAGTACAGTATGTTGAAAAAATTCATAGCATAAGTGGAAAAAGGTAAAATAAATTCAGTAAAGTATGTCGAAGTCAGTATAGCACCGATACTGACTTGTTTGAGAGGAAACTTTTAGTCCAGATTTAAAATGAACACAACTCTTATATAGTACTAGTTAGTTCAATATATTTTCTTATTTAATTAAAATCTTCCAGCTGATGACTACAATCTCTTGATCTTCTTGTTTTAACACATTTCTATAAAAGAAGATTTGATGAGATTCGCTGGTTGTTTGAATCATTTGTACGTCTTGTATCACTGCACAGCTCCACGGAGGCTCTGTGTTACACTAACTCATAGTAAACACCTGGTCCAGTGCATCGGGTCCTTTTAAACCACTTGAACAAACGTAGAACAGCAGCGCGGTAAAAATCAATGAGGTTTATTTGCAGTCACAATGCTTACACTATATGTAGCAGACATCCAAACAACTCCAACACTACTCACTCTATGGACCCAACACATTCACACCAGGGACACAAACCAAAGAATTAGAAACTCAAGAAACATCCATGAGTGCTGACATGGTTAGAAATGAGCTAGTTGTCACAAACAGTTAGCAGCAACATCGTAGAGAGGAACACAAGTTGCTAAAAGACTCCGGTCCCGCTTCTCTTTGTACATGTTCACACTCCTTCAGATATTCAACCAAACTGGGTTCCTTCAGAGGAGCGCCGACCTCGGCTGTTTGAGCTCCGTCGGGGGTTCTGCAGCACCATGAGACACACACACTCTCTCATACACACACACACACACACACACACACACACACCATAAAGGACTCTGCTGCAGGACCTAAAAAAGGGGGGCAGTCCCAAAACCTGGTCCGAGGAATCCAGAGTGTAAACAAAATGGTGGAAACTGCACCCGGCCTTCCAGAGGGGAACATGTAGCTGTGACCACGTTGTTTACATGTCAAGCGAGAAAGTGTGAGACGCACGAGACGAAGAATGGCATGATGGGAAAATTCTGCCGGTTTTCAACCTCGACGTGGAGTCGACACACGTGAACATGATCAGCAGCTACTTTCTTCATGGATTCAGTAAAATAAAGAAATATTCAGTGCTTCTATAATGAGAAGAGTCCGTTTCTGTCTTCTGTCACAGTGAACTGAATACATTTGTGTTCATTCATTGATTATTGTGAAAATATTCTCACAAACAATATAAATCAAAAATTTACAAAATGTTCGGATTCCAGCTTTTCTATAATTTATCATCTTTTACTTTTGGATTGTCGGACAAAAACATTTAATACTTTTGTTTTGGGAAACTGACTGTTGTGTTTTAATGAACATTTCATAGATTCATGTGCAGATTAGTGATATAAATATATAAGAAATGTTCAATGAATTGCATCTCTGATTGTTTTTATCGTTTCATGAATAGTTCAGTTTGGTCTCATTTCTGGATAATTTGAAGAGTTTCGGGCCGTTAAGTCTTTAAAATGTGAGAAAATATTTAAAAGCAAGTTTCCAGAGTGAAATAAAGATATTCAGTTTACTGTCACTGAAGAAAAGAAAGAAGTGAAGGATGGAAATGTGTGGTCTGAACCGGTGAGACGTCGGCCTCTCCTGGGGGACAGACAGGTGAGACGTCGTCCTCTCCTGGGGGACAGACAGGTGAGACGTCGTCCTCTCCTGGGGGACAGACAGGTGAGACGTCGTCCTCTCCTGGGGGACAGACAGGTGAGACGTCGTCCTCTCCTGGGGGACAGACAGGTGAGACGTCGTCCTCTCCTGGGTACAGACAGGTGAGACGTCGTCCTCTCCTGGGTACAGACAGGTGAGACGTCGTCCTCTCCTGGGTACAGACAGGTGAGACGTCGTCCTCTCCTGGGGGACAGACAGGTGAGACGTCGTCCTCTCCTGGGGGACAGACAGGTGAGACGTCGTCCTCTCCTGGGTACAGACAGGTGAGACGTCGTCCTCTCCTGGGTACAGACAGGTGAGACGTCGTCCTCTCCTGGGTACAGACAGGTGAGACGTCGTCCTCTCCTGGGGGACAGACAGGTGAGACGTGGGGACACAGGTTGACAGACAGACAGGATCGTCCCTTTAATCCGTCTTTGTGGCTATTTGTGACAGGTGAGACGGCGTCCTCTCGTGGGGACAGACAGGTGAGACGGCGTCCTCTCGTGGGGACAGACAGGTGAGACGGCATCCTCTCGTGGGGACACAGGTTGACAGACAGACAGGATCGTCCCTTTAATCCGTCTTTGTGGCTATTTACATCACTTCAGCCAGAGACTTGAGTAAAATGTACAACATGGACGCTCTGACTCTCCCTTTGTTAGTGTGTACCTCTTCCTCCTCCTCCTCCTCTTAAGTGCTCCTGAGCCCCCCCCCCACTTCCTGTGGAGAGCTCGCTCCCCACGCAGACAGCTGCACTAACTCACTACACTGTAAAAAGCTCAATCACACGGTTTTGTTTTTTTGTAACTTTTTCTTCGACTCTTTGTGTTGAAATCGTTATAAACATTGTTCAAAATGTTACCAAAAGAAATGTACACGTGTTTCTGTGTTTCTATACAAGGCAGGCAGAAGCGGATTACTACGTTCACCTCCCCCACTTCCTGTTAGAACAGCCAGACGAGTCGACCATCGCTTTAAAATAGATCTGTATATATTTATATATGCTTATATCAAAAAGGAGGCGGAGTTAACCAACGATCCCGTACGACGTGACCCCCGGGCATCCGGGCCCGAGGGGGGGGGGGGGGGGGGTGTCTGATGCAGAGAGGGGGGGGAGGGGGGGGGGGGCTCTGTCTGCAGGTGAGACTCCTCTGTAGGTGAGACAGGTGAGTCTCGTCTGTCTGCAGGTGAGACTCCTCTCTGTGGAATGTCAGCTCATCATGTCGTTGCTGTTGACGCCGTACGTCGAGTTCTTCATGCTGTCGTTCACCTCCCTCCTGAAGACAGACAGGTTCTGAGTAAACCTGCAGTCACACAGGTAGAGACAGACAGGTAGAGACAGATTATTATGATAGAAATATTATAAATGTAACTTTGAGGTGAAGAAACAAACTAAATGATTTTGATCAATACATCGTTTAGACTAATTACACACAGACAGACCTGTCCCGGTTCTTAGTGAGTAGGTTCCGTTCGATTCCCTCCATCAGGTTCTCAAAACATAAATGCATCGCCTGCTGTTTCTCTGGAGGCTGACTGTTCACGATGCTGTTCCTCAGGTCAGCAAAGTACTGAAGGAGAGACACAGACACACACGGCGTTAATACACACACACACACACACACACACACACACACACACACACACACACACACACACACACACACACACACACACACACACACACACACACACACACACACACACACACACACACACACACACACACACACACACACACACACACACACACACACACACACACACACACACACACACACTGCGTTGACACCCCCCCCCCCCTCACACACCCACCCACACAGTGTTGACACCCCCCCCCCCCCACACACACACACACACACACACACACAGTGTTGACCCCCCCCCACACACACACACACTGTTGGTGTTGACACACCCACACACACTGTTGACACACACACACACACTGTTGACACACACACACACTGTTGGTGTTGACACACCCACACACTGTTGACACACACACACACACTGTTGACACACCCACACACTGTTGACACACCCACACACACAGTGTGTGACGTCACCTTCTCGTTGAGCAGGATGAGGCCGAGCAGAGGGCGAGACATGGACCACTGGTTCCTACAGTCCTCGAAGATGATGATATTCAACACTGTGGACAGCATCTGCTCAACAACAACAGGGTTAGTGCTCTTCTTCTGTGGTGCTCTGTGAGAGTCACGTGGGGAGCTAACAAGAAACAACCTGAGCTAACATTAGCATCAGCCTGTCTCTCCAGGGTGTTCTGCATCGAGAAGCTGCTTCACTCAGTGTTTTAATCAGAGGAGGAGAACTCTGTAGTAAAAACCTGCTGAACCATGAACCCTGGAGGAACCCTAACAACAACCATGATGCCGTGCTGCTCCACCACGATACTGTGTCTGCCTGCCTCATGGACTCATGTCTGTGGGATAAAGAGCGTCTCTGACCTGTTGGATCATCTCCGGGTGCTGCTGCATGATGTGGAGGAAGCGGTCGTCCGTCGCCATGGGAGTGGGTCTCTTCTTCGTGGAGCGAGACAGCTGCTTGAACAGGTAGGTGACTATGTGGTCCAGACTGGAGCAGCATCCTGTGCACACCATCGTATCTGAAACACACTTGGATGAATAAAACTGCGAAAAATCACGTGATCCCTCCTGAAAACTGAAACTGGACCTGTGAGCATCTTACCGAGCGCCGTGAGCCCCTCTGATATCGAGGACAGGATGTACATGACGACGTGAGGCTCTAGACTGGCGATGAAGTTCATGTGGTCCTGAGTCAGAACCTCCAGCAGAGAGTAGAAGGACTGGCTGAGCTTCGGGTAGTCCTGCAGGGACAGGAAGAGTCAGGGTGGTGTACTGATCTGAGCTAACGTTAGCATCAGACGTCTGGATCTTAAGTTATGAGAGAAACAAGCTGAGCTAACGTTAGCTACCATGATGACTATAATATAAACTCACCAGCAGGTCACTGTGAGGGATGGACAGCAGCAGTTTGATGAAGGTCTGTAAGGCGTTGTCCAAAGCGTCGTCACCGTATAGACGGAAGACCCCGAAGTTGACGTAGTTTCCGCTGAGCACCGCCTTCAGCATAGCGAAGCACACGCTTACCCCCTTCAGCTTCACACCGTAGACCTGGTCCTTAGGGACCTCTCCCAGGGTCAGGATACGGTTTCCTATATGAAGAGACACCAGACCAGTGGTTCGTCATTATATATTATATAATAATATATTATAGCATATTATACAAAAATAGAAAACGTTCACAACGTTTAAATTCTGAATTATGGAAATATTCAACAAACTGTTTTATGATATTAATGTATTTTTTAAACATATCACAAACATTTTGTGACTTATAATCATGACATTAATTAAAATAACAACTGGAGCTGATGTCAGAATGAGTATATGATGATATAAAAATAACTATGAATAAATAATCATTTAAATAAAGATAATTTGAAATAGAAATGAGCTTTTATTGTAAATAATTAAATTATATTTATGATAATGAGCTAAAAGGTACGTTGTTATTAGAGACGGTTAAGTTATATTTACTATAACTATAATAGTTTATATAGATTATGTATCTGTGTACGAGGGCTGATCAACAACACTGTAAATTACAGATCTTGTGTTTATTATTGATCATGTGACTATTTATGTCTTATTTAAGATATAACAAAGCAGATGTGGTGTTAAGTTTTGTCCCCTCTGGGCCTCCGTACTCGTGAGTTACAGTCTCAGTACCGTAGGTCGTGATCATCTTGCTGGTTTCTCTGAACAACAGGATGCCGTTTGGCGACGACACGTCGAACTGAAGCCGTTGTGACCTACGAGGAAGTAAACGGGTTAGTGATCGATAATCAATCATCAGTCTGAGGGAGGAGGAGACGAGGACGGTTCTACCTGTTGTGAACCAGCTCGGCCATGAGTTTGAGGACTGGAGTGGTGCATGCTGGGTCGTGGTACCAGAGCTCGATGGCTCTCTGCAGGATGGGCATGTAGGCCGGATATCTGCAGCGCTGCTAAGGAACCTTCTGAATAATACACGAGTTATATATATTAAATATATATGTATACTGTGATGTCAGCAGCTCTCAGGTCACATGACCGCCGTGAGGATACATCCAGTCAAACAGCATCATGAAACTCGTCTTGGCGTTGAAGGCGAACGCGATGCCTCGCAGGTCTCGGACCAAACCCACCAGAGTCCTCTACAGGAAACCAGAGAAGAAGAAAACCTTCAGAATAAAAGCCTCTCTGGAGGTAAAGACGGCTCCAAAAACATGTTCACAGTATTGATCCTATACAGAATGATCAATAACCACTTTATGCATTAGGTCTCTGCTTTGGTACCAGAATGGTAAACTAAGAGCAGGCAGAGTGCGTCTGTCTGTGCGTCTGTCTGTCTGTCTGTGCGTCTGTGCATCCGTCTGTGCGTCTGTGCATCCGTCTGTTCGTCTGTGCATCCGTCTGTTCGTCTGTGCATCCGTCTGTTCGTCTGTGCATCCGTCTGTTCGTCTGTGCATCCGTCTGTGCGTCTGTCTGTGCGTCTGTCTGTGCGTCTGTCTGTTCGTCTGTCTGTGCGTCTGTCTGTTCGTCTGTCTGTGCGTCTGTCTGTGCGTCTGTCTGTGCGTCTGTCTGTGCGTCTGTCTGTGCGTCTGTCTGTCTGTTCGTCTGTCTGTTCGTCTGTCTGTCTGTGCGTCTGTCTGTCTGTTCGTCTGTCTGTCTGTGCGTCTGTCTGTCTGTGCGTCTGTCTGTTCGTCTGTCTGTTCGTCTGTCTGTCTGTGCGTCTGTCTGTCTGTGCGTCTGTCTGTCTGTGCGTCTGTCTGTCTGTCTGTTCGTCTGTCTGTCTGTGCGTCTGTCTGTCTGTCTGTGCGTCTGTCTGTCTGTTCGTCTGTCTGTCTGTGCGTCTGTCTGTCTGTCTATGCGTCTGTCTGTCTGTCTGTCTGTGCGTCTGTCTGTCTGTGCGTCTGTCTGTGCGTCTGTCTGTCTGTCTGTGCGTCTGTCTGTGCGTCTGTCTGTGCGGAGGGATTGGAGACGTCCGTCCGTCCGCCCGCCCGTCTGTCTGTGCGTCTGTCTGTGCGTGTGTCTGTCTGTGTGTGTCTGTCTGTGTGTGTCTGTCTGTGTGTGTCTGTCTGTGCGTCTGTCTGTGCGTGTGTCTGTCTGTGTGTGTCTGTCTGTGTGTGTCTGTCTGTGTGTGTCTGTCTGTGTGTCTGTCTGTGTGTGTGTGTGTCTGTCTGTGTGTCTGTCTGTGTGTCTGTGTGCGTCTGTCTGTGTGTCTGTGTGCGTCTGTCTGTGTGTCTGTCTGTGTGTCTGTGTGCGTCTGTCTGTGTGTCTGTGTGCGTCTGTCTGTGTGTCTGTCTGTGTGACTGTCTGTCTGTCTGTGTGTCACCTTGGCTTCCTGCTCGTTGAAGGTGTTCGTACTCAACATCTGAGCCACAGTTTCAAACGCAGCCGTCAGAGGAAGCATGAACTGTTCAAACTGGTCCTCGTCTTCTCCTACACACACACACAGACACACACACAGACACACACACACAGACAAAGACACACACACACAGACAGAGACACACACACACACACACAGACAGAGACACAAAGACACACACACACACACACACACACAGAGAGACACACACACAGACAGAGACACACACACACAGACAGAGAGAGAGACACACACACAGACAGAGACACACACACACACACACACACAGACAGAGAGACACACACACACACACACACAATGGAAGGAATAAAGATGACTCAAGTATAAATGTCTGTTTGTGTACACACAGCGGGTAAAACAAGTATTGAACACGTCACCATTGTTCTCAGTTAATATAGTTCTAAAGGTTCTATTGACATGAAATGTTCACCAGATGTCGGTAACAACCCAAGTAATCCATTCATACAAAGAAATCCAAACTAATAAGTTCATAAATGAAGTTGTGTAATAAAATGGAATGACACAGGGAAACAGTGTTGAACACGCCGACTGAAATGTATTTAATACTTCGTACAGAAGCCTTTGTTGGTACTGACGGCTTCAAGACGCTTCCTGTTAGTAGACACTAGGCTCATGCATTGCTCAGGTGTGGTTTTGACCCATTCTTCCACACTAACATATATATATATATATATACATACATATACGTGTGTGTGTGTGTGTGTGTGTGTGTGTGTACCTAGGTCCACCATCAGCAGGCGCCCCAGAGCCGTGTAGAAGGTGGTCCGACACCTCATGTCACTCAGGTTTGACTGGTTGTTCACTCCAAGGAAGGAGAAGTGTTCACTCTGAGCATCAAACACACGGACATTTTATATAAAACATCATATATATATATATATATATATATATATATATATATATATATATATATATATATATATATATATATATATATATATATATATATATATACATATACACACACACACATACCGACCACTTTATTAGGCACACCTGTTCAATTGCTTAACACAAAGAGCTAATCAGCCAATCACATGGCAGCAGCTCAATGCCTTCAGGCCTCTAGACGTGATGAAGACAACTTGCTGAAGTTCAAAGCGAGCATCAGAATGAGGAAGAAAGGGGCTTTAAGTGACTTTGAACGTGGCATGGTTGTTGGGGCCAGACGGGCTGGTCTGAGTATTTCACTAACGGTTCAGGCTGCTGGTGTTGTAATGGTGGGGGGGGGATATTTTCTTGGCACACTTTGGGCCCCTAAGTACCAATTGAGCATGGTTTAATTAAACACCACGGCCTACCTAGTATTGTTGCTGACCATGTCCATCCCTTTATGACCACAGTGGACCCATCTTCTGATGGCTACCTCCAGCAGGATAATGCACCATGTCACAAAGATCTAATCATCTCAACCTGGTGTCTTCAACATGACGACGAGTCCACTGTACTCCAATGGCCTCCACAGTCACCACATCTCAATCAATAGAGCACCTTTGGGATGTGGTGGAACGGGAGATTCGCATCATGGATGTGCAGCCGACAAATCTGCAGCAACTGCGTGATGCTATCATGTCAATATGGAGCAAAATGTGTGAGGAACGTTTCCAACACCTTGTTGAATCTATGCTACGAAGAATTAAGGGAGTTCTGAAGGCAAAAGGGGTCCAACCCGGTACTAGCAAGGTGTACCTAATAAAGTGTCCGGTGAGTGTATTTAAGAACCAGAGGTGATGACTCCATGAGAAGAAGACTCACTGTATGGTTGTTCAACATGAACTGCACCGCGCTGAGCTTCACCAGCTTCCTCACGCTGCTGTACGTGGAACAGGAAGTCAAGGAGCAAACAGGAAGTCAAGGAGGAAACGGACGGAAACAGGAAGTCAAGGAGGAAACGGACAGAAACAGGAAGTCAAGGAGGAAACGGACAGAAACAGGAAGTCAAGGAGGAAACGGACAGAAACAGGAAGTCAAGGAGGAAACAGACAGAAACAGGAAGTCAAGGAGGAAACAGACAGAAACAGGAAGTCGAGGAGGAAACAGACAGAAACAGGAAGTCGAGGAGGAAACAGACAGAAACAGGAAGTCAAGGAGGAAACAGACGGAAACAGGAAGTCAAGGAGGAAACGGACGGAAACAGGAAGTCAAGGAGGAAACGGACAGAAACAGAAAGTCAAGGAGGAAACGGACAGAAACAGGAAGTCAAGGAGGAAACAGACAGAAACAGGAAGTCAAGGAGGAAACAGGAAGTCAAGGAGGAAACGGACAGAAACAGGAAGTCAAGGAGGAAACAGACAGAAACAGGAAGTCAAGGAGGAAACAGACAGAAACAGGAAGTCAAGGAGGAAACGGACAGAAACAGGAAGTCAAGGAGGAAACAGACAGAAACAGGAAGTCAAGGAGGAAACAGGAAGTCAAGGAGGAAACGGACAGAAACAGGAAGTCAAGGAGGAAACAGACAGAAACAGGAAGTCAAGGAGGAAACGGACAGAAACAGGAAGTCAAGGAGGAAACAGACAGAAACAGGAAGTCGAGGAGGAAACAGGAAATCATTACAGAGGACATTTCATATCTTAAAGTCCTGTTTCCTCTCAGACCTGCAGACTCATGAGGGATGTAGATCTGCAGCACACGATTAGGTAACGTGTGTGTGTGTGTGTGTTCAGGTGAACAGTGGTCTAAAGGATATCCTAACGAGAGGTCGTTCAGTAGTTGGAGGGTCTTGGAGGTGATCGGTTCACACTGGCCCCAGTACTTCAGGTTTGTGATGCTGAAAGAGATAAATGGTTGTTTAAGATCCCACGAACACAGAATGTATCATAAAGAAGAGACTTCCTGTTTAAATTAGAGGTTAGAATGATTAGTGGTAAACATTTAAATCATGTTTATTACTCACATTTTCCCTATAAAGACACTGAGGACCATCGTCTCGTCATTCAACCCCAGAACTTCTGATAGTCGTCGATAAAGCTGCAAATAAAACACATTATTATTTTTATGAGCTCTAGAGATGCACTGGTTTAGTTTTTTGTCCATTAAACCTGTAAACTTATATTTGTGTTTTCTCCCCCAGACTTTGATTAGTAAATTAACTTCACAGCTATTCATCATGGATCAATAGCATCACGTTGTAGCTCCGTGACGTGACTCGTGTTTTTATAGTGATTCAGTAAATGGTGGCGGCGGTTCCAGAGGAGCTTTAGTGATCATCGGAGGGACAGAGTGAAGTGAAGCATGAGGAGGTCTGTAGGAGACAAAGAGGCCCCCTGCTCTAGAGAACTGAGGGGGTTAAGCTGACAGGAAGTGGGGGCCAGACCTCCAGTACTGTGTTTCCAGTGATTCACTTCTCTAAAGGCACTCAGAAAGACTTAACCTGTAAGCTGGAGCTTCCATCACCTTAAAGAACCTTTGTGGTTCTAGGTTCTGCTTTGTGTTTCCTCTGTGTTTTATAACCTGAAGGTTTCATGTTTATGTTTGGTAGATGAGAAGCTGTGGTCGACTCTGAGAACCAGAACCATCAAAACAACCTGAGAGTCTGAGACTTTAGTCTGGTCTCCTGATCGTTAACCAAAAACGAATCATCAGAGCTGAAGACAAAAGCCACGAAGACTCGCTAAAGACCCACTAAAGACTCGCTAAAGCCCCAGTTCCACCAAAAGCCGGAGATACTACGGATGTCCCCGGATACACTACGGATCAGATCCGGGAGTGGAACCGTAGTGAAACCGTGGCCATCCGTGCTGAACCGTGGCCATCCGCGGCCGTCCATGGCGTATCCGGGAAGACGAGCGGCTCGTCGGACGTACAACTAACATCTGGGGTGATCCGGGGACACCCGGGAATGGAGAGGGGGGCGGCGTTGATCGTAGCACATACGGGAAGAAACGTAGTAGGACCGGGAAACATGTCAAATGTGTTGTCATCCGGGACGATTTCCTTCCCGGATCACATCGGGGACATCACACGGGACATCCGTAGTATGTCCGGCTTTCGGTGGAACTGGGGCTTAAACACCCACTAAAGACCCACTAAAGACCCACTAAAGACCCACTAAAGACCCACTAAACACTCACTAAAGACCCACTAAACACCCACTAAACATCCACTAAAGACCCACTAAACATCCACTAAAGACCCACTAAACATCCACTAAAGACCCACTAAACACCCACTAAAGACTCACTAAAGACCCACTAAACACCCACTAAACACCCACTAAACACCCACTAAAGACTCACTAAAGACCCACTAAACACTCACTAAAGACCCACTAAACACCCACTAAAGACCCACTAAACACCCACTAAAGACCCACTAAAGACCCACTAAAGACCCACTAAAGACCCACTAAAGACCCACTAAACATCCACTAAAGACCCACTAAAGACCCACTAAAGACCCACTAAAGACCCACTAAACACCCACTAAACATCCACTAAAGACCCACTAAACACCCACTAAAGACCCACTAAACACCCACTAAAGACCCACTAAACACCCACTAAAGACCCACTAAAGCCGGTCTGTATAACGGGGGCCAGAGTAGCTCTGACGCTGAGTCGGCAGTGGAGGAAGCTCCAGTTACAGATCACTGAGGTTTCTGTAACACTGAAGCAGCTACATCACAAACACATCGTCTACTAAACACCAAACCAGACTCACTACAGTTTCTACACTACAACACTTATCTGGGACGTTCACATGTGCAGTTTCTGCTCCGAACAAAGAGAACAGACTCTGTCAGTACTTTTAACCACAACAGTCCAATAGGAGACTGTGTCTCTATAGAAAGTGCTGCAGTCAGCAGAAACCAGAACAAAAGAGCAGCTCAACGTGGCCCCCGTTACACAGACAGAGCCGGGTTACTGAGGGTTAACTGATGGAGGGTTAACTCCTCACATGTTTACCTTTGATGATTTCTGCACCTGGTCTCCGATGTAGATCTTCCTGAACTGCTCAAAGAAGCTGAGCATAGCCAGCTCCAGCCTCTCGTTGCCGGCCTGAGCGAGCCGAGAGTCGGTGAGGTTCATGAGCTGGAGCACCCTGAGGTGTGAACACAAACACATATATATATATATATATGTTATCAGTGTTTACATCACAGCATACCAGAGTACGTACAGGCCGTCTTTACATCCATTTATATCTGGAGTGCTGGAAAAAGTGGTTCACAAGCTGCTTCATCAGCTCATTAATTATTGAAGTCTGGTTCGTATTTTCCTGGCAGGTTTCAGGAAATCAAGACATCAGACTCATTTATGCAGAAATCAATGTGGCGTCCCACAGGGGAGCGTTCTTGGCCCCTTAATGTTTGACCTGCCAAGTGTTTCTGGTGAAAAAGTGCATTTCTATGCTGGCGACTCGGACATTTTATTATATAATGTTTAAATCTCAATGTGGAATTCAATAAGATCAATAACTGACCTGTAGGCGACTTATTTCAACCCTTCATATGACTTATAAACGTATAAAATGTATTTAGCTTGTTTAGATAAACTCAAGATGACGTCTTCAAATTGCTTATTTTGTCTAACTTTTAACATAAAACCCTAAAATAATCAGTTTACTGTCATTAAGATCCTCAAAGGTGAAAACTTGAACAGAAGGAATGCTGGGTAATTTTGATCAAAATAGTTGCAGATTACTTTTCTGTCCACTAAAATAACGACGTTTTATGGCTAAATGAGAAATTAAAGGCCGATCTCATCAGATTGCTGTCGCAGCATTTTACAGTATTTTCCATTTTTCCAAACTGTTTATCTATTTAGTTTGTTTTTCTTTTATTATTGCCTCTAATCGAGATGTTTCCATGGTTCCTCATGTTTTCCCCGAGTTCTTACCGACAGACTAACTCTCCATCCATGGCGTCCTGCTCGTCTGTGCTGGCGAACGACACCCGTCCACCGATCACGGCCCCGATGATGTAAACCAGCCACGTCAACCGACCTGCAGAGGAAACGATGGAGACAACACCAGCTTCTTTATTTTAATAGTCAAGGAGCCACAGCATCGAGCCATCGATTTGGTGGATTGGATGATTGAAGTCTGTCAGTAACAAGGAAGAAACAAGACATATTGGCAATTTTACAATTTGTTCATTTAACAAACAGTCACACTAGCACGAACAGCACGCCCAAGCTGATCCCACAAGTGGGTTGAGGTCAGGACTGTTGGCAGGCCATTCCATTCTCTGCCAACAGTCCTGACCTCAACCCCATTGAACACTTGTGGGATCAGCTTGGGCGTGCTGTTCGTGCTAGAGTGACCAACACAACCACGTTGGCTGACTTGCGACAAATCCTGCTCGAGGAGTGGAATGTCATCCCACAGCAGTGTGACCAGGCTGGTGACCAGCATGAGGAGGAGGAGCCAGGCTGGTGACCAGCATGAGGAGGAGGAGCCAGGCTGGTGACCAGCATGAGGAGGAGGAGCCAGGCTGGTGACCAGCATGAGGAGGAGGAGCCAGGCTGTTGTGGCTGTGTACGGTTCTTCCACACGCTACTGAGGCTCCTGACTGTTTGTTCAATGAATCAATTGTAAAATTGCCAATATGTCTTGTTTCTTCCTTGTTACTGACAGACTTCAATCATCCAATCCACCAAACAAGAGTCAATAGCAACAGCAGAATAAGCTGTTTGGCATTGGCAGAGAAGATTTGGCACATTTTTCATGGGCACAACCCACATACTCAGCTGTGCTGCTCATCCCACAAAGGCATGTTCCTTGTGAATGTGGCACAGTTGAAAAGGGAACTAAACAGGCTTTCCAACGGTATAAGATTTATTGCCAAGAAGCATTGTTACAACAGAGAAATAATCTACCAAATACAAATTTCCGAATTTTTGGTTTGATGTTTATATAAAGTAAACCTGATTTTATATATATATATATATATATATATATATATATATACAGGGTCGGAAACTAACGCTAGTCCGCTAGCCCGAGGCGAGTGGATTTTTGGAGGGACTACCTAAATTATCATTCTCACTAGTCCTCATGGCGAGTGAAATTTGACAGGCTTTATTCGTTATTTATGTCCGGAAAAAGACTTTTCCGATAAGTAAATGTAACTGTGACGAAGGACGACCTCTATTGACGGGTTTCGGAGAAACAGCCGAGCAGGAACCGCACTACGCCCCTTGCGGAAGAGGACGGCAGTGAGCTGCTCGCGGACTAATATCACGGGTATTAAGTTGGTGAAAAGGCTCTGACGAGAGTAGTGGCGCGAAATGACGTCAGTGTCCGTAAATAGATTAGAGTTTATGTGGATGTTCGGAGTTCACCTTTCAAGACTGTGTGCGTGTAAACAACCAGTAAGTAAACGTAACGTTTGGTGTTAGTCTAATTTCATCATAAGGGTTATATTGTGTCATTTGCACGGCAATCTAGTCTGATATTTAGCGGCTCGTTCGTTGTTTGCTCAGTGCCGACTGTAGGAGTCCCGGACATGTTGATCGCTGCCTGTATTCTGACCCTGTATGTCCTAATTTGGAACCAATGCTGTATAGAGGTTTTTACTAATCATTATTTCATGGATATCTGTTTCAGAACCACACACTTGCTTGTTTGACTGCTGTCAATAAACCTCTCAAAGGAACATCTTGTCTGGAGTGCATTCTGATAGATGCCCCCTGGTGGCCACACCTTGTAATGAACCAGTACAATGATACAGTCCTTCCCAGTCACTTTAACAGTAACATTCCACTATTCCCCAAATTGTTGAGGATATTAGACTATTTTGTTTCGATTATAGTGTTTTGTTTTTATGCAATGTGAAAGGCACTATATTCATCGATCAGGCCGGCCTCTCTTTCAGTTTCACCAGCGGCCCGCCAACATTCGTCCGCAGAAGAAATATAGATGGTGAAGCTGTTATCACTGCAGCACATGAACTAACACCCAATATCTTTGTGTGATCTAACGAAAATACTTCATCTAAAATTAGAACAAATGCCTGCTTCATTCATAGACTGCGTATTGTTTTGGGCTCTGAGCGTTCACTGCTTAAACTGCCGTGGTGACATGCTGTTACTCCCCACGGTGGAATATAGCTACATTTTTAGCCGGTACGTTCCATAGCGGAATTCCTCAACTTGGCAATTTGAACTGCTGTACAATATTTAATCGTGATCTTAACCTTCATCTTCACTACGAGCCTAAATAATGCAAGAATTGTCAATCCCCAAACCATTATAAGCATATTTTGCGATTTTAAGATGCCGTATTCCGATAATTTGGTTTCAGTTTCGAGGCGGACAGGTTTCGCAACGGGGTGTGACATTGCTAAAACACGGGCACATCGGACAAAACACGTCGTTGTGTTGTTAAGGTACCACCCCTGTATTTCGAGCTCCCATTGGAATACATGTTAAATGACCAACTTTGACCCCCTGTCCATCTCAACAGGAGTAACAGTTTTTGGTCTTAATTTCACGACATCATGATGTAACATGCATCAATCTTTGTACAGCTATAATGTTACAAACAATAAAACTCTTGATTAGTACCTTGCATCTCTGCGGTTTCACTGTTAGATAATTGCCTTGGGAGAGTCTTCCTACATCCCTACACCCCGTGATTGGTACATTCCCCAAAGCTTCATGAAGGACTAGTAAAGATTGCTCAGGACTAGTAGTTTTATGAACCTACTAGTCCTTGGGACTAGTACTGATTTTGAGTTAGTTTCATACCCTGTATATATATATATATATATATATATATATATATATATATATAAAGTAAACCTGATTCAGACTGAAGACACTAGCGTGTATGTGACCTCTGAGGCTCTTACCCTCCTGAACAGTGATGTCTGCGGCGCTGGAGTTGGTGGACTGCAGCAGCTCCTGGTAGGTCTGAGCCGCCTGGTCGAACAGCTGGACCAGCAGAGCGCAGGTCTTCTCGTACTCACACCTCCCGATGGTGGACAGCTGGTCCAGCTGCTGCTGAACCAGACCGGCGTCGTCTAGGGGGTCTTCTAACCCGTCTCTGGGGGGGGTCGACACAACCAGTCAGTCTGAGACATACCTGCAGTGTTTACATTCATGTTCACCTGCTACCAGTTCCTGTGCTGGTCTAGTGAAACCAGACTGGGTCTAGTGAGCATTCATCTGACTGACCTCACTTTTAAAAGAAATAGTGAACTGTTTATTTAACCGTTAGATAAGAATATCAGCATCAATGATATATTGTCTGTACAGTAAACATGAAGCTACAGCTAGTTAGCTTAGCATAAAGACTGGAAACAGGGGGAAACAGTTAGCATGGCTAACAGAATCCCACTACCAGCTCCTCTAAAGCTTTACTGATTATTAACATTTTATATCTCGTTTCTTTAGTCTGAAGAAAAACTGAAATCTTAAACCTTAAGAGAAACGTCTCCTCTCTGTCTCTAAACATCCAGGACCAGGATGTGATGGTCTGATGGTCTCACCTGAGGATGACGTGGACCGACTCCAGCCGGGACGTGATGTAGGCTTTGGTGACCTCGGGGGTGTAGGTCTCCAGCAGGTGAGGCTCGGTGGCTTTGACATACGGGACAGAGGCCGCCAGACGCTGCCACAGACTCAGCAGGTAGTGAACGCTGTTAGGGGCGAACTCCCAGTGCTGGAGGGGGAGGACCAGAGAGAGACGGGTTCACTTCAGTCTCAGAACCACCGTTAACATCTTTAACCCTTTATGGTCTGTTTATAGTGGCTTTACTTCCTCATTTAATGTGTACTAATAATAATCAGTCATTTCTTATCCTTTATTCACCCAAACATCTGACAAGGGAAACAGAAAAAATGCTAACAAATCACCTTGTTTCTAAATGTAAAGATATTTCTACATTTGTTCTTTAGTTTGTGTCTAAATGTAAAGATATTTCTACATTTGTTCTTTAGTTTGTTTCTAAATGTAAAGATATTTCTACATTTATTCTTTAGTTTGTGTCTAAATGTAAAGATATTTCTACATTTGTTCTTTGGTTTGTTTCTAAATGTAAAGATATTTCTACATTTGTTCTTTAGTTTGTTTCTAAATGTAAAGATATTTCTACAGTTGTTCTTTAGTTT
>JAVDOI010000186.1:225000-245000 GCA_032191485.1 Leptoclinus maculatus
CAATCTACTGATCCATTAATGGTTTTAATCAAAGTAATCTACAAGTTTTATATTTAATGTAATCACAAAAGAACTAATGGTCATGAAGAGCCTGAAACATGTTTCTAAAATGTAGAATAACCATGTTAGCAGCTGATCTCAGGACTGGTATTATTATTATTAAAATATTTCATAAACACGTAATAATAAAAGATTATCTTCAGCTACCTGATCTCCATGACGTGGGGATCTGAACGGTGCACAGGTCGTCAGACGACTCGTCGGTGGACGTCCCGATGAAGTCGTAGTTGAGGCAGTTGTAGCTCAGTTTGAGGAGCTGCATCAGGAGGCCGTGCTGAGACTCATCGTTCAGGTTCAGGTTCTTACCTGAAGCCTGAACACAGAACACACTTCAGTTCTCATCTGTGATCTGGTTCAGATCCACAAGATGGTTTCTCATCGACTAAGTTCAGTTACATGTTCTCCATCAAAGCACTTTATTTTATTCCTCATCGGAGAATTAAACTGAGAATTCATCCACAGATTGTTACAGCAGGTCGACAATCTAATTCTTAAAAAAGTCTTCTGAATCATAAAAGTGAGCTTTTTTCTGCAAGATGAAATATATAATAATAATAATAATAATATAATAAACATATATATATAAATAAATATTTATATAAATATACATATACATTAATTAATATAAATAAATAAAAAATATA
This sequence comes from Leptoclinus maculatus, assembly GCA_032191485.1. Classification (NCBI taxonomy): domain Eukaryota; kingdom Metazoa; phylum Chordata; class Actinopteri; order Perciformes; family Stichaeidae; genus Leptoclinus; species Leptoclinus maculatus. The sequence continues at coordinate 225,705 of JAVDOI010000186.1, forward strand.
TAATAAACAGACTAACCTGTTTGAGGAGGTTGCAGGAAAGCGTGAAAATGTCGAAAAGTGATGAATCTCTGAATGAAGAAGCAATCTTCCTGTGTTTGGTCAGAGGATGTGTCGTATCGGCCTGAAGACAAACACAATGTTACTCACACACACACACACACACACACCAAGAAAAAGAGAGACAGACAGACAGACAGACAGAGACAGCCTACCTGATTGATCTCATTGGTCAGCTGGGACAGGATGGTGACTCCTATGATGCAATGTTCAACGCTGTCCTGTAAACACAGCAGTTACACGCACGCACACACACACACCGTTAAACACATGATATCATACACACCCCTCTACACACACACACACACACACACACACACACACACACACACACACACACACACACACACACACACCTGTAGAAAGCGTGTGACGTCAGCAATGACGTTCCTGAAGACGTAGTCGTCTTTCTGACAGTCGAACCAGCCCAGCTTAGTGATCCGGGCGTAGAGCTGGATCAGAGCCTGAGTCACAAAGGCTGCTAACTTTGGCCGCGTGGCCAAATAATTCAGAACATAGTTCCCTGAACGTCACAAACAAACGACAACAGCTTCATGAAAGAGGAACAACACACCTGAAAGACTTCATCAAACTAGAGAGAAATTAGATTTAGAGACAAAACAACAGAGAGAACAAACATCTTCATCTGAAGTTTGACTTTCTGTTTGTATATCAGTATTATATGAGACATGAAAGATATAAATCTGACGTTAAAAAGATTCTCCTGAGGAATCGTCAGCGTTAAAGAGAAGAAGCTGAACTGTATTTAACTCACGGATGTCGATGCGTTGCTCGAGGGGCAGAGGGTTGCTGGTTCGAGAAACCAGTTTAGACAAACAGGTGGCGGCGAGCAGCTGAGAATATGACGACTGTAACGAGAGAATACAAACATGAACTTTATCATTTTTCATCATCAATAAAAGTCCTTCACACAGTTTATGGTGTTTGAGATGAACCCTGTTTGTCTCCATCAGAGCTTCCTGTTAACGTTACAAAACTTTAATAAACGTTTGTTAAAGTTTACTAACGCTAGTAAACTTTAACAAACTTTACTAAAAGTTACTAAACTTTAATAAACGTTACTGAACTTTAATAAACGTTACTGAACTTTAATAAACATTACTAAACTTTAATAAACGTTACTAAACTTTAATAAACGTTACTGAACTTTAATAAACGTTACTAAACTTTAGTAAACGTTACCCCTTTAACCCCTAGTCCTAATTTTTAGGCCTCTGCTCGAAAATAGCATACCCATACTAAAGAGAGTACAGATCTCTAACTGTAAGGTCTTTTTGGATAATTTTGATGGTATAAATAACACTAACACTTGTGAGATTTTGCTCAGATGTGTAAATATCAGTGTATATGTTACTGGTTTATAGTAAATGAAGATGGCACACAGCTCAATTTAAAATGTTCAGGTTCGCCTGAAAAAAAAAGCACTTTTATTGATATTATTTATTTGAAAGAATGCAGGTCCAAGCCTAAAACATCTCTCAAATCATAGCACAATATGTGATCAGTCTTTCTGCAAAAGTTTGACTTTGATAAAGTAAAGCCCAACAAAATGAGAGAGGTTTTAGTACAGAGAGTTCAGGCGAGATTTCCAAAATGTGCATTTTGGCACATCTTGGCACCATGTGTGCCATTTGACTTTTCTCATGTACCAAACTACATATTTCACTTGTTTATCACTAATGGTGTTCAATACATCCAAATACAACCGTTATGAACAAAATGAACGGTGAAAAAACTCGCGATGATACAACAACAAGCTGTGGTGTGCAGGTGCTGTGCGTAAAGTAGTCGCGTGCGTAATGGTGGTTTTCGTCTGCTGTCTTTTATATATTCTATTTGCTCATATATCAGCGATAGTATGACGGAGAGAGATGTTACGGATATGTCCGTCATCTGTGTGTAGTTGCCGTGCTTTCTGCCATCTCAGTTTCTTTGTTAGCATCGAGCTTCGATTGCTTGGTCCGGATATGTGCAGGGTGTGCACACATCCTGGCGAAATATGAATGTGGTACTGTAGTAATTATAATAGGCTTTGAGTGAGTTGTGTTTGGAGTATGTACAAATTGATTAAATCTTATTTTAACTCAGGTTCTGAAGTTTTACGTGGTATGCAACATCATTATATTTCGGTTTCATAATTAGTATATGTTCGATGGTCTAAGTAAAGTACTGGAAACGCCCCATATATGGGGCCTAGGGGTAAGAAGGTTAATAAACGTTACTGAACTTTAATAAACGTTACTGAACTTTAGTAAACGTTACTAAACTTTAGTAAACGTTACTAAACTTTAATAAACGTTACTGAACTTTAGTAAACGTTGCTAAACGTTACTAAACTTTAGTAAACGTTACTGAACTTTAATAAACGTTACTGAACTTTAATAAACGTTACTGAACTTTAATAAACGTTACTGAACTTTAATAAACGTTACTGAACTTTAATAAACGTTACTGAACTTTAATAAACGTTACTGAACTTTAATAAACGTTACTAAACTTTAATAAACGTTACTAAACTTTAGTAAACGTTGCTAAACTTTACTAAAGCAGACAGACTGCTGCTCCTCTATGAATGTAAACAGAGGAGCACTCCAATGAGTTTTACACAATCACTGTAACCCCGATGATATCACAGTGATGTCACCAGGATCATCTCAGTCTGGACTTTAAGACGACCGATGTCTCAAACACACATCTACTAACACACACTAACGGGTATAAACTGAAGGTGTGGAGTTAGAGAGACATGGCTGAGGGGAGTTGCATTCTGGGAAAAGTGTTGACGTGTCTCTTACAGACCTGAGATTGTGGACTGTGGATCCAGTACAATGATTTTTATGTCCGATAATACTTATATGTGTTGTAGTATTAGTACTTCCAGTACTAACGGTACTCACACTGCCTCTCTAGTATCAGTACTTGAACAGAAGTAGTAACAGTACTCACACTGCCTCTCTAGTATCAGTACTTGAACAGAAGTAGTAACAGTACTCGCACTGCCTCTCTAGTATCAGTACTTGAACAGAAGTAGTAACAGTACTCACACTGCCTCTCTAGTATCAGTACTTGAACAGAAGTAGTAACAGTACTCACACTGCCTCTCTAGTATCAGTACTTGAACAGAAGTAGTAACAGTACTCACACTGCCTCTCTAGTATCAGTACTTGAACAGAAGTAGTAACAGTACTCACACTGCCTCTCTAGTATCAGTACTTGAACAGAAGTAGTAACAGTACTCACACTGCCTCTCTAGTATCAGTACTTGAACAGAAGTAGTAACAGTACTCACACTGCCTCTCTAGTATCAGTACTTGAACAGAAGTAGTAACAGTACTCACACTGCCTCTCTAGTATCAGTACTTGAACAGAAGTAGTAACAGTACTCACACTGCCTCTCTAGTATCAGTACTTGAACAGAAGTAGTAACAGTACTCACACTGCCTCTCTAGTATCAGTACTTGAACAGAAGTAGTAACAGTACTCACACTGCCTCTCTAGTATCAGTACTTGAACAGAAGTAGTAACAGTACTCACACTGCCTCTCTAGTATCAGTACTTGAACAGAAGTAGTAACAGTACTCACACTGCCTCTCTCCAGCAGCAGCTGACACTTGCTGAGACAGTCGGGGCTGTTGGTGAACTCCACCAGAGCTTTCTCTGCCTGGTGTCTGACGGCGGTGTCGGTGGTCTCATACAGCTGCTTACACAAGATCTCCAGCTGGGCGAGGCCCTGGAACACATGGGGGGGTACACAGGTATGAACCTCAAGGTGCTGATGGTGGAGATGCACCGATCGATCAGCTGACGATCAATACGGACCTTTCACATTTTAGTTTTTAAATATCACATTAAGTCTGTAAACGGCAGCACAGACGGTAACAAGAGACACACACAATTTTCCAAAAGTTTCATCTGAATTCATGCGTAAATAAAAAATTTGCATAAAAACAAGTGGATGGAAAGAAACTTGATATTGCTGATGTTTAAATTATTTTTAAGACAAAAATAAGTTTTTACAAATTATTGTCCGGTCCTTTGACTCATTATTTTTGAAGTAAACATCTTTGTGTTTTAGTCTTTTTGTGGGACAAAAGAAGTGATATGAACTTAATTTCTCTATTTTGTGATATTTTAATGAACTAAACGATTAATAAAATGAAGCAAACAATCCTAAAACCTAAGCTACAGCTCTTATTTGAACTACATTCAGGTGAACCCGTGTGTTTAGATTGTTGAAGGATCATAAATATTTATTATTTTGGAGCAGATAGTGAGGTGTTTACTCCCCGTATATTTAACAACATCCAGCTCAGATCACAAGGCGGGAAAAGTGCAGAGTCACAGTGAGATCACTGATGCATTCAAAATGGTGGAGGGGACCAGGTTCAAGAGAGAGATTAGAGGTGGAGGTCTGGATTTGGAGGGTCTTCACTGCTTACATGAGAGTGTGGAGAGTTTAAGTTACAGTGTGTCTGAGCAGGTACGAGTGTTACAGAGACTCTGCTGGACTCAGATAAGAACCAGTCTGAACATGAGGTTTCAATATCTTCACAGGAAGTAAGAGACTAGACGGCGGGGTTTAAATGTCTTCACAGGAAGTAAGAGACTAGACGGCGGGGTTTAAATGTCTTCACAGGAAGTAAGAGACTAGACGGCGGGGTTTAAATGTCTTCACAGGAAGTAAGAGACTAGACGGCGGGGTTTAAATGTCTTCACAGGAAGTAAGAGACTAGACGGCGGGGTTTAAATGTCTTCACAGGAAGTAAGAGACTAGGCGGCGGGGTTTAAATGTCTTCACAGGAAGTAAGAGACTAGACGGCGGGGTTTAAATGTCTTCACAGGAAGTAAGAGACTAGACGGCGGGGTTTAAATGTCTTCACAGGAAGTAAGACACTAGACGGCGGGGTTTAAATGTCTTCACAGGAAGTAAGACACTAGACGGCGGGGTTTAAATGTCTTCACAGGAAGTAAGACACTAGACGGCGGGGTTTAAATGTCTTCACAGGAAGTAAGAGACTAGACGGCGGGGTTTAAATGTCTTCACAGGAAGTAAGACACTAGACGGCGGGTTACAAAACAACAACACGCCTCTAATTAAGGACCAAATAAACAGATATAAATTGATTCACCCATCTTTTCTGAATGTGTCCGATCATCTCCTGTAACTCTGTAAATCACATCAGTTCTGTTATGTATGAACGGAACCTGAAGGTATCACGGAGCGCTTTGTTAAGACAACATCGTGTCCCGTTAACTGTTTGATGTTTTAGGATTATTAACTGTTCGTAGTCGTCACTTCAAACAGATTTTATTATTGTTTAAATATGTTTGAAGTAATGTGTGAAACTCTATATTATATATATATATATATATATATATATATATATATATATATATATATATATATATATATGGGTTTTATTTTGACAGTTGTCAGACAGTTATTAAAAACAACTTTTCTTTTACAATCATCTTAAAAACATACAATGAACTCGACTAAAAAGGTAAAATAATCATCAGATTAATCAATAATAAAAACAGTTTGATGCTCATTGTGTATAATTCAAAACACTTAAAGGTTGTTTATTAAAAAGGGGGATAAAGAGTTTGACCTTATTGAAGAACATCATCTATAATCAGATCACGATTCTTTATTTAAAGCTCATGATGATGGTTCTGGATCAGATCTGAGACTCAATGGCAGAGATGCTGCAGCTCTCTGCCTCAGAGTCTGGAGGCTCCAGATCAGGGTCTAGATCAGGCTCCAGATCAGGGTCTGATCAACACATCCTAACATCTGCTTTCCAGTCAGAATAAAGTCTATACTCATCTTAATAATCATTCAAAGCTAATGAACAACACGCTGCATCAAGTTAGCTTCACACAAACGTTATGAGGACAAACATCTGGAGAAGAAGAGGGACAGATTCAAACCATCAAATCTTCTGCTCTCCTTGTCTCCTCTTTCATCTCCTTTCCTCCCTTCCCCTTGTCTCCTCTCTCTCTCCTCCCCTTGTCTCCTCTCTCTCCTCCCCTCTCCTGTCCTCCCCTCATCTTCTCTCCCTGTCTTGTCTCCTCTCCTCGTCTTGTCTCCTCTCCTCGTCTTGTCTCCTCCCCTCTCCTCTCTCAACATGTGTCCGGACCACGAAGCAGCAGCTAGCATCACATGCTAGCCCGTGATGCTAGCTTCACGAGCTAGCATCACGGGCTAGCTTCACATGCTAGCTAAACAAAAACATCGCTGCTTAGTTACGCACATAAACAACGCGGTTGCTCGTTAAACACCGATGTCTTCCTCCGTTACTCGTCTCCCGGTCTCCGTCACGGTGACGTCAGTCACGCGGACACGGAGCCGGACTTTACGGACAAACCGTTAAAAACAAAATGTGTTCAAACGGGCATCGAGCGGGAGAAGATGATGCTAACGTTAGCATAGCTATGCTAAGAGGCTCGGCTAGCTTTTTAGCATAACAGAGCAGCAAACACACATATTTAGGCTCAAATAATAATGATTTAAAGTATGTACTTCATGACACACGTTACGTCACATTGTGGTTCTCAGTGGCGCCAAACTGAACCAGCTCGTGCTAACCGGACAGCTAACAGACGAGCTAGCATACGAGCTAACACAAGCTAACAGAAGCTAGCCCTACACCGAGCGGTGACAGCGGGGCCACTTCGTCTCTTTTAACGGCGTCAGACCACCGCGACCGCCCTCCGGCCTCCAGCGGCCTCACACGGGCCCCGAGCCCGCAACACGAGCACCATAATCCCGCCTTCACGCTCCGTCTCGCGCCCGTTGATGCATTAGTCGGTTACAAAAACATGAACCCTCCGCTCACCTGCACATGATCCGCCATCTTTCTCCATTTCATGCTCCTCTCACTCCCCCGCTTATGGTATAAAGAGAGAGGAAACAGCGCCGCGTGTGGCGGCTCCGCGCTACTGCAGCTCAGCAGCATTTATTTCATGTTTTTATTGTAATTTTTCTATATTTTATAAATGTTCTTTCACTACTTTAACTATAGTTTATTTCCTCTTAATGTGTTTTTTATTCACCAAACATATAACTTATAATAATAAGTGAATAACTATAACAATAATGAATCAATCGGATTATTACAAACCAACCGATTTATTAACGTAAAAACTTTAAAATGTGATGATGTAGTTTATGTTAAAATACACAGATATTGTTAATAATATATTAATAATAATATATTAATAGTTAAAGCAGTGAATTATTTGTTTACAACTGTGTTCAGTTAATGTTTAAAATAAGATCAGTTTATCTGTCAAAGAGGTTAATTTGTTGTGGACAATAAATTAATAATGTAAATAAAGAATAACGTGTTAAACATAAATGAGATTATTATTGTGTATGAAATGTTTGGAACTCTGTTTTGTTTTTAATGAGATAAACTTTATATTTGACTTTTCCTGTTTTAATTTAAAATCTTTTCATTCAAAGTAACTACAACAACAACAAACGACAACAACTTTAAAATGTGTAAAATACTTTTAACAATAGAAATAAAACTGTAAAGAAGTGATTCTGTTATTAGCATAATGTTAATATTTCAGAATTAGAGGGCAAATAAGAAAATAGTGTAGTTGTGATGTGTTTGTTTATATATTCTCTCTCTCTCTATATATATAAACATATATATATATAACTTATACAGTATATAATATTGTTCAGCTGATTTTAAATTATAACTGAACTTTTATTTTTTTAAACTATGGCTGCAGGTTTTCTTTTAGTTACATTTTTTTTCAGTAAGTTTATGAACACTTGAATATTTATTAAATATACATTTGTAGTAAAAGTAGAAGGAAGAATAAAACCACTTAGATTGCATTCATGATGTCATTTTGTTATAATTACTTTAATTGATTGACATCTTAATTGTCGTGAGTTCTTTAGTGCTGATAAATGTTAATAATAATAAATAAATAAAGTTAATTGAATGTCTTTGTGTCTGTATATTTCATGATGTCATGTTTCTCCAGACCACCAGGGGGCGATATCTCCTCCTCCTTCTGCAGTGTTTCCTGTTCCGGAAGTAGAGGAAAAGTGAAAGCAGTAGATTCTCATTCATCGTGTTTGAATGGAAACATAAAGGTTTCTAATAAAAACACTCGGGTTTATTTCTGCTAACAGACCGTAATTTATTTATTCATTTTAATTTTATATTTTTATTATTATTATTATTATATATATTTTTTTATCGTATCGATTGTTTTTTCTTGTTCCATCTATTTTTAAATTGTTTATCTATGTTTTTTCCTAAAACTCTGATTTTAAAGGTGATATATAGATACAATTATTATTATTATTTATTATTATTATTATTATTATTATATACAGTGCATTATGTTTCATACTGAGGAAGAATCAACTGTTAAATGTGTGTTGTAGTTCATGACTGTGGCCACTAGAGTATGTATGTTGTTATATGGGATGGTTAGATGTATATATAGACGTATTGTTTTTGTTGTTTTCAGTCTGTTTGTGGTTGTTTTGTGTCTCTGATGTTGAAACTCTGCTAAATATATGAACCAGGACCAGTCTGTTTCACAGAGGTGTCTCTTATTGTGAAAAGCCTCTAATGAGCTTAACAAACTGAACCAGGACCAGTCTGTTTCACAGAGGTGTCTCTTATTGTGAAAAGCCTCTAATGAGCTTAACAAACTGAACCAGGACCAGTCTGTTTCACAGAGGTGTCTCTTATTGTGAAAAGCCTCTAATGAGCTTAACAAACTGAACCAGGACCAGTCTGTTTCACAGAGTTGTCTCTTATTGTGAAAAGCCTCTAATGAGCTTAACAAACTGAACCAGGACCAGTCTGTTTCACAGAGGTGTCTCTTATTGTGAAAAGCCTCTAATGAGCTTAACAAACTGAACCAGGACCAGTCTGTTTCACAAAGGTGTCTCTTATTGTGAAAAGCCTGTAATGAACTGAGGGGTCATCCAAAGTTATCAACATTTTCACAGTAGTACAAAGAGTACTACTTTTCCAGACCCCCCCCCCCAAGTAGTACATATCAACATTTTTATCACATTTTTATCACATTACATGACAGAGGTCTAGAGTTTAGGAGTCCCAACTATAGACACAAACACAATAATATGTATATAGAAGATATGTATCCAACAATTTATTATTAACCACTTTAAAAGTGCAACCCACACTCTACAACAGACCTGGAAAAAAGTATTCACTATATATGTCGCCAAACCATGAACAAATTATGATGTTTGAATATTGTTCATGGTACTTCAAGTCACAAAGACAATTATTGTCCTATTGTTCATGGTAGTTCAAGTCACAACCTTTAATAGTTGATCATGTTCACATCTTTGAAGGTCTTCCCTTTTTTAGTTTGTGCTGAGTCAGTTTCTGATGTTTCAGAAGTTGATAGCGAGTCGGGAACAGCTCACTGCACACCGGGCACTGATGCAATTTCCCCCCAATGTTGTTGTTGTTATCGTCCTTGCCTCGCTAAAACGCGGCGCTGTTCGCTTTAGCCCGAGATCTTCAATTATAAAAAAAAAAGTTCAAGTTCCTTTCACCGAAAAATATCGACATTTTAGGAAACTTTAAAGTCGTACATGACTGACACCCCCCTCCCCCCCGTCGTACGCTTTGTACGACCGTGAAAATGTTGAAAACTCTGGACGGCCCCTTAACAAACTGAACCAGGACCAGTCTGTTTCACAAAGGTATCTCTTATTGTGAAAAGCCTGTAATGAGCCTCACAAACTGAACCGGGACCAGTCTGTTTCATAAAAGTGTCTCTTATTGTGAAAAGCCTGTAATGAGCCTCACAAACTGAACCAGGACCAGTCTGTTTCATAAAAGTGTCTCTTATTGTGAAAAGCCTGTAATGAGCCTCACAAACTGAACCAGGACCAGTCTGTTTCATAAAAGTGTCTCTTATTGTGAAAAGCCTGTAATGAGCTTAACAAACTGAACCAGGACCAGTCTGTTTCACAAAGGTGTCTCTTATTGTGAAAAGCCTGTGATGAGCTTAACAAACTGAACCAGGACCAGTCTGTTTCACAAAGGTGTCTCTTATTGTGAAAAGCCTGTGATGAGGGAGATGAAAACGAGTCACTACATCATACAAACTGGTCCTTTAAGTAGAATTTAGAATTTTGATTATTGATTTTTAATTTTAATGCAGTATTTGTCATATTTGTTGGTACTTTAGTGAACTAAACGACTGAGCTCTTCTTCCTCCTCTGTAGAGCTGAATCTGAGGACGTGTAGTGACAGACGTCGTCCTGCAGGAGGCAGTAGAGCCTCACTTACATCAGAACATCTGTAACATGAACTCAGACATGATGAGCAGCTTGATATTCTCACAGCTGATGAGTGATTTATGAATAAATGATTTATGTCTTTAGAAAACAGTTCAATCTCAATAAAATGTTGAAGTGTGTTTCATAATTCTTTGATAAGATAAAACTTGTTGTTCGGCAGTTATGATACAAATATATTGTGTTTTATTTAGTTTGAGCATAAATGTTGTGTAATCCAATAAAAACAAAGAGATTCTCTCACATTATTCATATCAAATATACGTCTTTAGTGGATGTTCTCTCTTTGTTTCTTTATATTGATTTATGATTTAAAGCTCGTCACATTTAATCTAGTGACAAAAAACCCCATAATTTACAGGTTTCATCCTGCTGATGTTTCTACACACACACACACACACACACACACACACACACACACACACACACACACACACACACACACACACACACACACACACACACACACACACACACACACACACACTGACTCTGTGTGTGTGTTAGCTAACAGAAGCACTTTCAGCTCTCTGAGGTTTCGATGATGTGTTTTCATGGGAGGTCTGTGTATATCCAGCACTCTGCTAGTTTACAGAGTGAAGCGTAAATTGACACACTAGGTGACAATGTGTGTGTGTGTGTGTGCCAGGTGCATGCTTTTTGAAACAGCAATACAATACTTCTCATCTCTTATTTTCTTTAAACGTGTCACTTAACAGTTTGTCTGTTCATGATGGTGCGAAGGGTTCCAGTCAGACTCTGGTGTGGATCAACTGGACCGAAGGGTTCCAGTCAGACTCTGGTGTGGATCAAGTGAACCGAAGGGTTCCAGTAAGACTCTGGTGTGGATCAACTGGACCGAAGGGTTCCAGTCAGACTCTGGTGTGGATCAAGTGAACCGAAGGGTTCCAGTCAGGCTCTGGTGTGGATCAAGTGAACCGAAGGGTTCCAGTCAGACTCTGGTGTGGATCAACTGGACCGAAGGGTTCCAGTCAGACTCTGGTGTGGATCAAGTGAACTGAAGGGTTCCAGTCAGGCTCTGGTGTGGATCAAGTGGACCGAAGGGTTCCAGTCAGACTCTGGTGTGGATCAACTGGACCGAAGGGTTCCAGTCAGACTCTGGTGTGGATCAAGTGGACCGAAGGGTTCCAGTCAGACTCTGGTGTGGATCAAGTGAACCGAAGGGTTCCAGTCAGACTCTGGTGTGGATCAAGTGGACCGAAGGGTTCCAGTCAGACTCTGGTGTGGATCAAGTGGACCGAAGGGTTCCAGTCAGACTCTGGTGTGGATCAAGTGAACCGAAGGGTTCCAGTCAGACTCTGGTGTGGATCAAGTGAACCGAAGGGTTCCAGTCAGACTCTGGTGTGGATCAAGTGGACCGAAGGGTTCCAGTCAGGCTCTGGTGTGGATCAAGTGAACCGAAGGGTTCCAGTCAGGCTCTGGTGTGGATCAAGTGAACCGAAGGGTTCCAGTCAGACTCTGGTGTGGATCAAGTGAACCGAAGGGTTCCAGTCAGACTCTGGTGTGGATCAAGTGGACCGAAGGGTTCCAGTCAGACTCTGGTGTGGATCAAGTGAACTGAAGGGTTCCAGTCAGGCTCTGGTGTGGATCAAGTGGACCGAAGGGTTCCAGTCAGACTCTGGTGTGGATCAAGTGGACCGAAGGGTTCCAGTCAGGCTCTGGTGTGGATCAAGTGGACCGAAGGGTTCCAGTCAGCCTCTGGTGTGGATCAAGTGGACCGAAGGGTTCCAGTCAGACTCTGGTGTGGATCAAGTGAACCGAAGGGTTCCAGTCAGACTCTGGTGTGGATCAAGTGAACCGAAGGGTTCCAGTCAGACTCTGGTGTGGATCAAGTGGACCGAAGGGTTCCAGTCAGGCTCTGGTGTGGATCAAGTGAACCGAAGGGTTCCAGTCAGGCTCTGGTGTGGATCAAGTGGACCGAAGGGTTCCAGTCAGACTCTGGTGTAGATCAAGTGAACCGAAGGGTTCCAGTCAGACTCTGGTGTGGATCAAGTGGACCGAAGGGTTCCAGTCAGACTCTGGTGTGGATCAAGTGAACCGAAGGGTTCCAGTCAGGCTCTGGTGTGGATCAAGTGGACCGAAGGGTTCCAGTCAGACTCTGGTGTGGATCAAGTGGACCGAAGGGTTCCAGTCAGGCTCTGGTGTGGATCAAGTGGACCGAAGGGTTCCAGTCAGACTCTGGTGTGGATCAAGTGGACCGAAGGGTTCCAGTCAGACTCTGGTGTGGATCAAGTGGACCGAAGGGTTCCAGTCAGACTCTGGTGTGGATCAAGTGGACCGAAGGGTTCCAGTCAGACTCTGTATCAGTGATGTTTTTAATTATGTAAATCATGAGGTAACCACGGTGAAGTGTTTCTCTGATTAATCAGGAGTGCAGCTGTGTTTACGTCGTCCTCTGTCACTTCATCAAACATTCATATCATAAAACAAACATCAAGTGTCTCTGCAGATTCATAATCTGAGAGGAATTTATTTTTAAACGGTGAACTTTGAGTTTTCAGCTGCTGCCGAATTAACTCTGAAACTCATATTGAAGCTAAAATCAATCACCAATACGTTTCTTAATTATGCAGCTCAGACCTGCTGGAAATAAACATGTGACAATAAGAAGATATATGTTGAGAAGATATGAAATAATGTTTTACATCAAACAAACAACATCAGTGATGATGATAAAAGAACAAAAACAATACAAACCTCCTCCTGCAGGTTCTGGACCTCCCACTGGACTCACATACTTCTGGGACAAAGACCAGGGCCCTATTCCTCGTACGTCGCTCAACTAAGTCGATCAAATGTCCAATGATCCAGCTTGAATTAGCGAGATGATTGAAGGCAGGCTATCTCGGTTCCTCAAAGGCTGATCAGCGCTCAAACAGTCTCGCTAAGTCGAGCAAGACCTCAGTCATCAGGATAATTGGGCGTGCCCGTTTTACGTCAAAGGGGGTAAGCATCGATCACCGAAACCATGATTTTCTAACAGTACAATAGCGAATAAAGTCAAAGGAAGAGCGTCTTTTTTCTCCGCTGGCGAGCAGGAGATGATCATGAACGCATATGAGGAAGTCAAGACCATAATCGTGGCTAAATCTAACACCGCCATCCCTTCCGTTCGTACGGCTTGCTTACGAATATTACGTCACAAAACATGGCCGTTTTTGGTATCCCAGCATGCACAAAATCCTCATCTTTGCAAAGAAAACATCGATTTTCTTTTCTTTTTTATGGATTTTTCACAAAAGGAGCCCAAACACACACTGTCCAAAGTCGCCATGACCGCTGCAAGTCAGGTCTTGCAGCATTTTGATGGCGAAAGATACATTACAGACCCGACTTTACTAGTGAATGTACTAGCGGATGTTACCATGGAGCTAGCGGCGTTAGAAAAGGTTAGTACTTATAATAGAAACCTAATACTTCTTCTTCATAAGCTGTCAACCAACGTGTTCATAGGTTTCACTTTTCACGTGCGTTTTTTTTCTGATGAATCTTTTCATGGACAGAACACTGTAGAATGGTCATACTTTGTCCTATCTTCTTCAAATACATTTGAGGCAGGTGTTCACTGATAGTGTAGTTACAGCCCTATACTGTCCTTTACCTGTACAGATACAGCCACAGGCAGTTATTTATACTGAAAGATACTTTTCTATTTTAGACGGACAAAACTCTTACATTTTTACTGACTTCAAAGGCCCACTGCTCTGTTTCTGTATGACCTTACTCTCTAACTACAAGGTCTTTTTTAATAATTTCAAAGGATTAATGACACTAAGAAGGGTTTGCTCATATGAATTGAGTAAATATTATGTATATTTTACTGGTTAATAGCTGATGAAGATGGAACACAGCTCCACTTTGAAAAATGTCAAATTCGTATGGTGATAAACCACTATTATTCATAATACTATATTAAATGAGAAACACCCACAATCATAGCAAACGATGGCAGTAGTCACACACAAAAGAATTGGAGTGAATAGAGTGAAGTAGGCCAAAGCAAGAGACATAAACGTACGAGAGGTCACGAGAGGTCGTCATTTGAGAAAGTGTGTAAAGTGTTACACATGAGAAATTCTTCGTTCAAACGGTATGCTGCATGGTTGTGGAAATATTATATTTGTTACTGAAAATTGCATTGTGCGGTAGTGATCGGTACTGTTCGGGCCCAAAAGGTTAATGGAATGCATCATCCAATGAGATCTTATAGCGAAAATAATGATCTCAACTCTTTCAGAATAAGTAGATAAAACAAGCCCGAAGAGTATCTAATTGATACGAATTAATAGATACTTATGAGGATATATGTACTGTATGCGCTTATGTATCATACTATACATGTGTATATACATGTATGTGTAGATCACATATAGAACTAGGAGTTTGAATATGTGTGTGTGAATCTGTGTATGGATCAGTATGTTTATTATTCATAATCAGACATTCAATCAATTGAAGCAGTGAAAAGAAATTGTGTGTGATTCTCTCTCTTCTCATCATGAGTACAGTAATGATATGCTATGGTGTACTAATAACACTGTCATATCATGATGAGAGCTTTAACCCCCATGTAGTTTAACCATCAAGAGGACATGGGAGCAAGTCAAACCTAAGCACACAAACATGATTCAGAATGGTGAGTCCATACAATATGTGCCACGGTGATGTATTGAACACATCCAGAAGTTTCTTAAGCACCAAATAAACTTCACGAACAGCACGGCATGCAGCGGCATCGCCCACACTGTACAATAATGTACCACTCGCTCACAGCTCACGGCTCTGATCCAGTCTGTGAGACGCTCAATGCTCGGCTGTGTGTTCACCATGTATGACTCTAGAAGGTCTTGTTAATAAATGATTCGTTGTCGGCAGAATCGATAGCGCTCGTATAGGAAGTCTTCGTGATGTGATAAGGGATCTTGGCGATCTCGGTCCGTGTACGTTTTAGTCTGTTTTACCGTTAAAATACGGACATTTACGTATTTTCGTTTCATCGAATGAACGGTAAAACAGACGATCAAAACGTACACGGACCGATCTCGAAGAACTCTCTCCCTATAAAACGTTAATCTAACTAATATCGCTCCTTCATTAATGGGATGAGGAAGGGAGATGACATTTTTGCCGGGGGAGTGGCAAACTTATCCAGCTTCCTTCAGCTTGAGCCTGCTCTGGAGCAGGTTCAAGCTTATTGATGTGTTGCCATGGTGATTGAGCTAAACCTGCTACGAGGAACCGGAAAAGCCTGATGTATGCAATCTCATCCTCAAACTTATCCCGCTAATCAGTTAGCGACGTACGAGGAACAGGGCCCTGGTCTCTGTCTTTGTGCTGTCTTGTGCTGTACCTGCACTTCCCCCATTATTTACTCAGAGAACTGAGGTTACAAAATGTAACCTTAGATTTGGTGGTGGAGGTTAGAGAGCTCCTCGTCCTCCATGCTGAGAACATTCAGGCTCTGAAACGAGCAGCGTGGAAATAAACACAGATTCAGTGACCTCTTAGCTCTAAAGTCTGCTGAACCTCATGAGGAGGATTAGAGTATTCTCTCTCTAAAAACACGATTCACTCAGTTATTGTTGAAATAATATAATAATAAGAGGACTTTTAGAGAATACAGACTAAAACATGTTACACTGACTCTGTTTGTGTTGATGTATTTGTTCTGTTAGATATTTCCGGTCGGTCTCAACAAGTAGAGCCTGAAGGTCTGTGGCTCAACCAGGAGCATAAACTCATCCGACAGACTAAACCTCACTAATTAAAACAAAGGAAAAACATCATTTTGATTCATTTGCATGCTAAAATAAAGCGTCTAACCAATTAATGCATTTTAGCCCCAGATATTTTAAGCTGCATTTTAAAATCCCTTCATCCCGTTTAAGGCTCAGCTGGTTCTGGCTGCCGGGTACATCACAAACCTTTAGCCTCCTTGTCAGCTGAGGAAAGGCCTCCTCTGCAGGCGTGGTTCTGTTTCTCCTGTTGGCCACGTTGGCCCCGTTTGTCCTGTTGGTCCTGTTGGTCCCGTTGGTCTCGTTGGTCCTGTTGGTCCTGTTTCTCCTGTTGGCCCCGTTGGCCCCGTTTGTCCTGTTGGTCCTGTTGGTCCCGTTGGTCTCGTTGGTCCTGTTGGTCCTGTTTCTCCTGTTGGCCCCGTTGGCCCCGTTTGTCCTGTTGGTCCTGTTGGTCTCGTTGATCCTGTTGGTCCTGTTTCTCCTGTTGGCCCCGTTGGCCCCGTTTGTCCTGTTGGTCCTGTTGGTCCCGTTGGTCTCGTTGGTCCTGTTGGTCCTGTTTCTCCTGTTGGCCCCGTTGGCCTCGTTTGTCCTGTTGGTCCTGTTGGCCCCATTGGTCCTGTTGGACCTGTTGGTTCTGGCTTTTGTTTGCTTCACATGAAATGCTCAGTAAAACAAGAAGTAAATTTAGCTTCCTGGTGGCGAGAATGTCAGCACACTGACTTCAGACTTCAGAGATGGACCGAAGGGTTCCAGTCAGTGATACGTGATACGTTATCTCAAAAATTAAGCCCACAAACTAGCGAAAATTTGTAAAAAACTTTTGTAGAGCTTCTTTGCAAAGGGGAAAGGCCACTAAGGAGACAGAAGAAGAGCCTACAACCTACAAGAAAAAGATATCTTCGTTTAACAGACAATATCAGGAGTCTAATTAAACATCAGGAGTAATTCTGACGCACCAAGCCGCTCTGCAGAACATGTGTCGACAGAGGAAGATCAGCTGCTGGAGGTTGTAAATGACGGTGGCCTTAAAAGTATGTTTGAGACAACAACTCTGGTGTTTAGGGTTAAAATCAAGGCTGAGTATCCTGAGATCACCACTAAAGCACTGAAGACCCTGCTTCCATTCCACACATCCTCTTTGTGAAGCGGGATGTTCTACAGTGACAGCAGTCAGAACTAAACGAAGTAGACTGGACATGAGGAACACACTTCAGGTGTCATTGTCTCCCTTTACCTCAGATGGGACGTCTCGTTGCAGAGAAACAAGCTCAGGGCTCCACTGATTCATTATTGTGAGTTGTATTTTTTATGCATTTAATTTTTGTTTTCATGCCGGTCATATCATTTTATTTCGTTGTGTTTATCCGCCACACCTTGAAGGCCGGTCCGTGAAAATATTGTCTTACATGAAACCGGTCCGTGACACAAAAAAGGTTGGGAACCTCTGCTCTAGGAGGTTCTAGGGGTTCTTTAGTAACTTCTACAAGTTCTAACAAACTCAGGGTATCGTCCAGTCCTGAGTATCGATCTTTGCCAATTATCTATTTCTGTAGTCCTTTAGGAGGTTCTGTAGTTCTTTAAGATGTTTAGTGTTCATTAAGTAGTTTCTACAGTCTTTTAAGGGTTCTAGTGGTGATGGACTTTTTCAGTCTAACACTCTAAACTGAGGAGGAGGATCATATATGGGCTTGTAAGAGTCCTATTGGATGTTCTACCGGTCATTAAGGAGGTTTTTGAAGTCCTTTAGGAGCTTCTAGAGATGCTTTAGAACTTACAAGTTTGGGGTCTATAGAAGGTTCTAACACCTGCTATAGGTTAAGTGGTCATTGAGGAGGTTCTTGAAGTCCTTTGGGAGATTCTGGTCACATCATGTGACCATTTGTTATGGCCACATAACATTTCTTTTACAATGAAATAATCTCATATTTTCTGTCTCCTGTGTTCTTTTTTGTTCTACATTTCATTTTAGATTCATATCATTTGACATTAAATACGGATTATGGATTGTTGTCCATTCAAATTAGCCTGTTTTAACTGACGATCCATTAAAGTCTTAATAAGGCAGCTTCACTGTGAGTCATACAGGCGAAGGTCACATGATCAGCTCCTTTATCACCAATAAAACACTAATATCATAACATATTAAAGAAGTAGCTGATTATTAATATTAATTATTATTCTGTGTTTTATCATTAAGAAAGAGAGAAAGATTATATTTATGAGTGTTAAACAAGAATCCATAGGTTGTATCAGGAGGACAGTTTGTGGAGGACTGGTCCAGAAGAAGCAGACTGGTTTGGTCCCAGAGAGAATCAGGTAACTCTAGACCTGTAGGACTGTTGGACTCTCTCACATATCTAGACCCGTTGAACTGTTGGACCCTCTCACATCTCTAGACCTGTTGAACTGTTGGACCCTCTCAAATCTCTAGACCTGTTGAGCTGTTGGACCCTCTCACATCTCTAGACCTGTTGAACTGTTGGACCCTCTCAAATCTCTAGACCTGTTGACCTGTTGGACCCTCTCAAATCTCTAGACCTGTAGGACTGTTGGACCCTCTCAAATCTCTAGACCTGTTGAACTGTTGGACTCTCTCAAATCTCTAGACCTGTTGAACTGTTGGACCCTCTCACATCTCTAGACCTGTTGAACTGTTGGACCCTCTCAAATCTCTAGACCTGTTGAACTGTTGGACCCTCTCAAATCTCTAGACCTGTTGAACTGTTGGACCCTCTCACATCTCTAGACCTGTTGAACTGTTGGACCCTCTCAAATCTCTAGACCTGTTGAACTGTTGGACCCTCTCAAATCTCTAGACCTGTTGAACTGTTGGACTCTCTCAAATCTCTAGACCTGTTGAACTGTTGGACCCTCTCACATCTCTAGACCTGTTGAACTGTTGGACCCTCTCACATCTCTAGACCTGTTGGACCCTCTCAAATCTCTAGACCTGTTGAACTGTTGGACCCTCTCACATCTCTAGACTTGTTGAACTGTTGGACCCTCTCACATCTCTAGACCTGTTGAACTGTTGGACCCTGTCACATCTCTAGACCTGTTGAACTGTTGGACCCTCTCACATCTCTAGACCTGTTGAACTGTTGGACCCTGTCACATCTCTAGACCTGTTGAACT